>LFYR01000391.1:242352-360115 GCA_001185155.1 Zostera marina | reverse complement strand
CAAGGAGTTCTTAAAGCTAGATGAAATTCTGAATAAAAGTGGAATTGTGCACAGATTGAGCTGTCCTCACACTCACCCACAGATGGGTAAAGTTGAGAGAAGACATCGACATATTGTCGACACTGGACTTGCTATATTAAAGCATGCTAGCTTGCCCACTGAATTTTGGGATTATGCATTTATGACTGCAATTCACATCTACAATCGCAATCCTACTCAGTTGTTAGAACTTAGAAGGCAAATCATCATTGGAAGCTTTATTTCAACAGCCTCCGGAATATGGTAAATTAAGGGCATTTGGTTGTAAATGTTTTTCTAATTTACGTCCATATCGAACTAATAAATTGCAGGACAAATCAAAGCCTTGCATTTTCTTAGGATATCCGACTACATGTGATGGTTACATATGTATGAATCCCGATGATGGGAAGGTGTATATTTCCAGAGATGTTATATTCAGAGAAGATGATTTCTCTTTGAGTGTGAAATTAAATAATATTTTTCAGACCCCTAATCAGGCAATTCAGAATGCAGGGAATGTCATAACAGTGGAAATATTTCCCAATCAAAAAATGCAATGGCAAGCACAGATGTGAACACAAGTCCAGAGAACAGATCTGATTCAGTTCATACTACTCAGTCTGTTCATCCTGAGCCTATTAGTAGAAATACTTCTTCTCAAAACAGTCCATTAATTCAGACTCAAGATGTCACTCCGACAGCTCATTCAGATCCAATTATTTCAGTTGATCAAATATCTTCCCCAATTAATTCAGTTGATCAGATATCCTCTCCAAGTTCTTTAGATTCAAGCTCTAGAGATGAGTTCTCAATTTCAAAATCAGTAAAATTAACTGATTATGAGAGGCGCCCCTTCACTAGAGGAGCTGCAGGGATTAAGAAGCCTAATCCTAGGTATGCACTGTCTATATCAGCTTTTGAAATTTCAGTTCCATCTTCAGTCAAGCAAGCTTTGGAGAATAAAGGATGGAAATCAGCTATGAAGAAAGAATATGATGCGCTCGTTAATAATGGCACATGGGAGTTGGTACCAAGGATGTCGACAGACAAAGTGATTAATTCTATATGGCTGTTTAAAGTCAAAGAAAAATCAGATGGTAGTCTGGACAGATTAAAGGCAAGGCTAATAGCAAATGGGAGTAATCAGATTGAAGGCAGAGATTACAATGAGACATTCAGTCCAGTTGTAAAATCTGTATCTATTCGTGCAGTATTAACTATTGCACTCTCAAGAGGTTGGAAACTTAATCAAATTGACATAGGTAATGCATTTTTACATGGTCAATTGGAAGAAAGAATTTTAATGCGTCAACCTAAAGGATTTATGGATGAAGCATGTCCAAATCACGTCTGCCTATTGAAGAAAGCTATCTATGGTCTCAAGCAATCTTCAAGGATATGGTTTCGCAAACTAAAAATGGTGCTGAATTTAATGGGTTTTATACCAAACCAATCTGATCCTTCAATGTTTGTGCACTTAGGTGAATATATAATTTATATACTTGTCTATGTCGATGATATGATTATCACAGGATCAGATACAGCTAAGGTTGATGAAGTGCTTGCAAAATTGGGTGAAGAATTCGCTGTCCACAAGCTAGGAGAGTTGAGTTATTTTTTGGGTATTAGAGTCCAAAAACATTTACATGGGCTACTCTTAGATAAGCAATTATATCTTGTGAACTTGCTGAAATTCAATAAATTTGACAATTTAAAGCCATCCCCTACTCCAATGGAAGCAAATTCAGATCTATATTCAGAAGAAGATATGATTTCAAATCCTACTGATTATCGAAGAATTGTAGGATCGTTGCAGTATCTTACTTTATCACGTCCTGACATCTCCTTTGTGGTAAGTAAATTGGCTCAACATTTGGAGAAACCCAAACCTATTCACTGGACTGCTATGAAGAGAGTATTAAGATATCTCTCTAGTACTCAAAACATGGGAATTATCTTGAGAAAAGTAGCTGATTTTAACATTACAGCATATTGCGATGCAGATTGGGCCAATGATGTGGTTGACAGAAGTCAAACAGGATACATGATATATATTGGGGATTCTTTAATTTCCTGGGCTTCTAAAAAGCAGTCTATTGTTGCTAGGTCAAGCACAGAATCTGAATTTAGAACTATTGCATTAACAGTCGCTGAGATTGAATGGATTAATTCTCTATTGAAAGAATTGGGAATTTATTTGAAATCACCTTACAAGCTGTTTTCTGATAATTTAGGAGCAACTCATTTGGCTGCTAATCCGGTTTATCACTCCAAAATCAAACATGCAGCCATGGATTTCAGATTTGTTCAAGATAGAATGAAGGACAAAACTCTTGTTGTGCAACACATACCGAATACTCTACAACAAGCAGATATTCTCACTAAAGCATTGAAGCCCAAACTCTTCAAAGATCTTAAGGACAAGCTGATTTGTTCACATCATCAGACTTGAGGGGGGAGTATTAGTGATATGTTAGAATTTGTTCTATAAGTCTTAATAGCTATATTCTTACATAAACTAATTGCTTACTTCTATGGGCTAATTAGTAATTTCATTATCATATTATAGTATTAAGTATAACTGAATTCTGTTATACTAAAATGTATATATACAGTACTCAATGATAATGAAAAGGGATCGAAATCTCTCCCACCCATTTACATCTCTTATAATTAGAGCCACAGCATTTTACATAATTTTTATTTTATAGCATTTTACTACATTCTACTTGTAAATTCAAATATTTAATAATCAATACCTGTATATTAAACATCTTAAAACATATAGTATCAAACATGAAACATCAAATACTATCAAACATTAAATAGTCTCAACTATCAAATATAAAAAAATGAAACAAACTCAAGAAACTGATTTTACTAGCAAAAGAAAATGGATATCAACTTCCATGACAGATTCCAGATTCGGATACCAAAAATGATATCCAGAAATTATCCGGACGGATTCAGATATCTGCAATATCCGCCATTAAAATCCGAATTCGTTTAATAATTCTGGATACGGATATCCGGATATTCAAATCCGTCCAGATAAATATATAATAATAATATTTATTAATATTATTAGTAATTAATAATTGTTATTTATAAACTTAATTAAATCATATTATTATTTAGGATTTGAGGGTGACTAATTAAATTTATTAAGGGTGGCTTTATACTTTTATAGTTTTATTTTAGGGTTTTCTATAAAGAGTTATCCGAATTCGGATTTTCCGGAAATTTATCCGAATTCAGATTTGAATTTTCCTATCCAGATATTATTTGAACGGATTCGGATCATCCGGATATTATCCGGATTCGGATACCAGGGTATCTGAGCCAAATCCGTCCGATATACAGGCCTACAAGTCAGATTTGAATTTTCCTATCCAGATATTATTTGAACGGATTCGGATCATCCAGATATTATCCGGATTCGGATACCAGGGTATCTGAGTCAAATCCGTCCGATATACAGGCCTACAAGTCACTATAGCGGTGTTATTTAGAAGTATGCATAATTTACATAATTACATAAAAGCTCTAATTATGCCGGTCCATAATAAAGATCACATTTTCCATGATCATAGTTGATAACTATGTCATGATTATAGAACTAATCACGATCATAGTTGGAAAGACAGATGTCTCTCATGGAAGAAGGATCCAGCTAGTTAACTGGGTCTTTGCTGGAATGTTCACATATTAGATTAATGGTACCTCCCTCCATAGATCAGTGGTCAATAAGGTTAGGCAAATTGCCTACAAATTTATTTGGGATGGTAAGAAATCTGCCCCTTGGGTTAGGATGACTCTCCCTAAGAAACTTTGAAGCATGTGCCTATGCATCTCACATAAAAAGGGCCCACTATTACTGGTCAAATAGTGAGTCTATCCCTCATGCTGGGTCAGAGATAGGTATATAAAAGGAAAAAGTCTGGATGATATCCAAGTCTCCCCCACTAGGGGTTCCATTATGTGGAAGAACGTTCTCAAGTGTAAATCTGATATTGACAGATTAATGTCTTATGGTAACAACTTTAACCTATGCTTTACTGGTTTGAAAGCAAGAAACTCCTTAAGTTTCAAAAAGCATTAGCTACCCCCATGAAGCCTGACACCCTAGCCATAGTAATCTGGTCCAAGAAGTCTACTAAGTTTTCTATCTTCCTATAACAAACTTGAGTGGGAGGAATAAGAATAAAATCTTGTACTATCTAGTATCTACCAACTAATATATTCAATACCCTCCTTCAAACATAACCGGGATTGGTTACGAGGAGAACTTTGCTCCGTAATGTGATGAAGCGATCCCTGGCTAATCGTAAGCGCATCTTCTATTTGTTCCTTGGAAGATATAAATCTGATGTCCAAGTGACTGAGTCAAACCATGTCTCATACAAAATGAAAATCTACTTCAACATGCTAGTTTGGAACACCACTTCCTCATAAAGCGACAAAAGGATCCAACTTTTCAGAAACTGGTCTTTCCTCCACCATGTAAGATGGATTTGAGGCAGATTTTCCATCTTTACCAAGGATTGATGATGGTGGTGGAGATAAAAGCATTCAAAACAAAGCAATTGATAAGAAGCTCCATCTGTTTTTTCCACAGAAGATAGTTTCCACTCATCAGCATTCAGCAGTGGTGCAATGCACACAGAGGGCAATGCAAGATTGGCCTATGCCAAGCTTCCCTGCTCTGATACCATGCCGGAAAGAGAGGAGCCGTCGATAGACATCAAGAGATTAGAAGAAATAAGAGAGTAGAGAAGAATACAAGAACTGAAGAAAGCAATGGGTAAATCCCTTGGTGATTACTCATTTACTCACCATCGATGGGTCGATTTATACTAAAAAGAAGGAATAAAAACAAGATGTACAATTATCTACCAATAATTAACAAACTTGAGTAAGAGTTATAAGAATAAAATCTATATTTAATAGATTGTGGTCTATCTGCCAACTACTATATTTAATAGCCACTCCTTTGATTGTGGTCTCTCCAGTTCCTCCAAACCCCTTCCTTAAATGTATCTGTCCCTAACCCATGTAGAGAGAATAGATAAGTCATCAGACCAGAATTTATAGAGCATCTTCATATGAGCTGCCTTAGTTGCAGGCTGCAGCTTATAAATTCCTCACTCTCAGACCACCTAATGATTTATGAGTCATTAGGTCCCAGGGGGATGTCCTGCCATCTCATATGAACCTGTAAGTAATTGAATTGCCTTTAGAATCACACCCTGAGGCTCTATAGTACCATTGATTCAGTAAGTGAAGACACCAGAAAATACCCAAATTATTCTTCCATCGGATTCAATGATCCATAGCTTAGAAAGAATGTCCTCCTAGATGATTCAGACATTTTCCCTTCCATCTAGAAAGAATGTCATCCATTGGTTGCAACAAATTATGACATTGCTCCATACTCTTTCTTTTACCAAAGATAGACACCGTATAACATACCCCTTCCTTGTCTGCCACTGCATAGCAATGATAGCATACTCCATGTCTCTATCAGAAGTTTGAGCCAACAAATGGTGCACAACAAAATCCTCTAAATCTCATATTCCTTCCAGCTAAACTTTACCATCCAATGATACTGTAAATGCCTGCCCATGGCATCTTGATGGGTTTCTCTCAGTAGTTCTATTAAGGAATATCATTGTCAGAAGTTTGTCCCTCGCTTACCTGATGGGACATTGGCATAAGTTTCACTGTTCTAGATCATCTGAGCAGAGATTCAGAGATGCCCAATGCTTTGGTATGTTTTTCTAGATTCCCTGAACCGACAATCATCGTCCGTGACATACGTTCCAATGGAATAGCATCCGTTACTTTATGTCCAGTGAGTAGAAGACTCAACGGAAATTGCAAATTGTAAAATGTTATCTTTTTGCAGGAAAAAAGGTAACGTTGCAGTGATTGGATTTTATAATTTAAAAATATCTCATTGCACAGTAAATGATAATTTGATACTGATAGTCTGATAATGAATTTTAGCTAAACTGTAGCAAGCATGTTCTTACGAGATAAAGTCCTAAGAGAATGCTCGGCAGCATAATGTTGGGATTCTTTCTTTGTCCTGCCAACGCCTTTACCTACATTTTCTCCGTAAAAATCAACCTAGAATAAAAAAACATGGTGAGAATGACTTAGCAACTGCAAATTTCTAAAGTTCAACTATGGTACCTCAGTGCAGAACTGCACTTCTGTAGAATATATAAGAGTGTTTCTGAAATCCAACTTCAAAAGATAAGAAAAAGTTCATTAAACCCGTGTATTAGAAGAGTAAATTTAGGTTAAATGATTGAACAATTAAATTACATTAGCTCTACACTTGGAGGCGATTCCCTCTAGAACTCTAATAGGAGTTTCTGCATACTGGCTACTGAATCTTCTAGGTTCAAGAGAAGTATCCCTGTTTTTAGGAAGGTGGTGCCCTGATATTTCTTCACCTACGATAGTAGAATTTATATTAATTAAATGCATATAACTATGGGATCATGACATATTGACGTAAATTATGCAGTGTATAAAAGAGACAAACCTGGAAAAGATTCACAATTTACCGGAGCAGAATGATTAACTCGAACTCGACGTCCTCGATATATCTGTAACAAAAATATAATTATTTTAAGCTAATAAAAATATATCGTTACACAAAAAGGTGTTCTTCAACACACTATGAAGTCTGAAGATTGCGATTTGATTGTAATAATTGATGAAATTAATTTTTTTCATTAATAATGATATGAAAATAAAATAAAAGGGTAATTAGTATGAGCTCATTAACTCTTTCCGATATGGCAATGTTTCTAGTAGTAATAACTAGATACACCGCATCAAGAGGTTGGTCTCCCAACTTTAATGTGTAGCAATCTCCAATGTAATAACTAGATACACTGCCTGGGAATGTCGATTTGTTCTCCCCAAGACCAATGTGGAATTATAGAAATATGCATCGCCTCAAGAGGTTGGTCTCCCAACTTTAATGTGTAGCAATCTCCAATGTAATAACTAGATACACTGCCTCGGAATGTCGATTTGTTCTCCCAAAGACCAATGTGGAATTATAGAAATATGCATCAACGGCAGGTTTTCCTAATGTACTCATTATTTAATGGGAAGGGAAATCAGAAAAATATATGCATAAAGACCGAGAAGCCATTTATTATTATTGTGCTCATATATTTGTAATACCTAGTTAGTTATTGATAAGTTTGTTAGCTTATTATTTCTTCTACAATCTCCCTTGTAACAAACACAGTTATATAAAAGGATCCAGCAGATCATTCACGGCATTTGCCAAAACTCATATTTATGGTAAATCATTTTACCTTTTTTGAAAGTCTCTGATTTGCATGAAATCCTCGATCGGTACGACTAGAATTCTCCATTCCATGAAAAAATGGTGTATGGACCGTATGGTCAGATCTCTTCTTATCATAGAGGATAGATTCAGGTTCCAATGGATATTCTTTTGCCCTTCTAATCATTTGGCTTGGGCTGACATCTTCATCCATAGAGAACCAATTTCCATGTGGCTGAACAGGAGATGGCACAGGTGGTCTAACTGGTAATGAAGAATCTGCAGCTGTATTATCTCTCACATCTTGTCCATGCTGTAATATTAGAAGTCTCCTCCGTGTATCAGGATCTAGCTCTGATTCTGGAACCTCACCCTCCTCTCTGGCAGGAGAGCTTTGAACACTGGGTTCTTGAAGTACAGAGTGTCCAATGGTTTTTACAGACACAGAAACCTGATTGTATTTGTTATTCTGCAAAGGAATTACTGACATAGGAATTGTTTGAGAAACCATGTTTGAAGTAGTTGTAGCTTGTGGAAGGCATGTAACTAGTCTTGGGTCAAATTTGTTCACAACCAAAGGAAAATCTTGTGCAGTGTTTGCATCCTAAACAAATATCATTTTATAAAAGATTGTGACTTTGAGATTTTGAAGTAGTTATATAAAAATTTAAACTTGAAATTGTCCCTGTAACCTTTACTTGAAACTGAAAATATATTGAAAATCACCTTCAATCTCCTGTCAAGCTCAACATTATTTAGTCCATCAATGCAAATAGAGTCTTTGTTGTTGTTTGCAGTACTATCATCCTGAAAGAAAAAAAATATTACAAAAGAAGTGTGTATTTATTTTTGCATTATGTGGTTTCCTATGTTGGTCAGGAGGTTACCACGTCTATAATATAATTCCCTACATCAGGTGCAGAGAGGAAGCCTGACATGTCATCTTCGTAGAATACTTCAGAAATGAATGGTAATAAAGCTTCATCAAAATCTCTACAAGAAACAAATTGAATCTATATTACGTAAAGTTAATATATCTTGACTTTTAGCTTATACGACAACATTTCCAATGCTGCAATGTGCAAAGATAATAATTATAACTGAAAGTCTGAAACAAAACTAGCACAGCATACTTGAAAAAGCTTGCTCTGACATTACAAGCAATATTTCTTGCCACGCGCAATACTGGCATATCACCATTTGTCTGCAATTGAAATGATCCATAAATCTATATATGTATAAAACTATATGTTGGGCACAAAAGAAATCAACTAATCAATATGCAGTTCTAGTTAGATATCTAAATACGAAATTACTACTACCATAAGGATCAATTGTACCTCGGCCAATGGAGCAATATATGGAGCAAATGCAGGTACAACATGAACTCGAGTTTGATCTTTATCATCCCATACTTTGAGACGATCGTCTATTACCAATGACATCCTTGGATGGCACATTACATTTTGAAAAACATTAACCAATGACTTCCTCAAGCCTGTCAAAATTTAACATGAGGATAACATCGTCAATCTAACTCTAATACAAGAAGAAAATTTAAGGACATCAACTTCTCCTAAATATCAAAAGATTCAGGAAGAACTGCTGTTCCTAACTGGAGATAACTACTACGCAATTTTGGAAGACCAATCCCCTGACGCAGCAATGCTATATAAGAAAGTGTTAATGAGCCTAGACTCATCATTTCATAGTAATTCAGAATGCTACCCTTCATTATTTTAATGAGAAAATTTAATTATATATAAAAAATGGGAAATAAAATTATAACAGAGATAAAATATTTGATCTATAAGAAAAATTATGAAATATACACCTACCTAATTTGAATGATATGGAACGATATATGTTTTATCTTTACTTTTTTTCATACGTGCAAATAATGCAATATTAACAATTGTTTAAAGTCATTTACTCTTGGTAAAAAATACTAATATGTGCATTGAATGTGAAGCTTACCAGACTTGACACACACAATTCGGTCAGGAAGCTGACTAATATTAATCAAATTAAATTCTGGATCAAGAAGCCTCCACATTTCAAAAGCATAATCTCTCTCGGCCATAGTACATACATAAACCTCAAAACGCTTGCGCCCTCTTGCAGTTAAATAGCTTCCAAGTTCTTCCCATGTGGGCCTTAGTCGTACTAGGACACTAGTATCACGAATCTACAAAATATCATAGTCAAGATACATAGAGTTTCTAAAAAATAATGTACCATGTACAAAAAAAAAATAGGCCACAAAAGCTAAGTAAAATGAATGTCAAACACTCATAACGTAGATTAATGGGAATGAGGCAGAAATTGAATGCAGGCATACACAAAATAAAAGATAGATTGGGTCATACATACCATCGGATTAATCCTAGTCAAGATGATATTTTTTTCATATAATCGAATAAGTGGACGGACAATAGGTTGTTGAGAAGCTGATAATGGTGGAACAACCTCTGACTGAGCTTTATAAACCTTTCCATTCTCAAGAACTTGATCATTGTCAACATACTGCTTCAAGATAGATTTATCATCCTGATAGCGTTTTACATCTGCAAGCATACCAGCCACACGCTGAGGGTCTGATTCGCTATTTATTTTTCTTTGAAGAGCGTCAATTTTGTCTTCAAATGACCTCATTGTGTTAGCAACAATGAGTGTTTCGTCGAGATCAAAAACAATACCAAGACACCTTAGATTCAGCAAGGTTAAACAAGAATTATACAATCCTGACATGATATTAAAACCCCAAAAGCATGAATAATTAGTTAAGTTCTTCCTAGAAGCCATGGCAACCAAATGAATCTCTATCTCTCCAAGCAAAACAATTGCAGTCTGCAAGCAAAAAAATAGGGTAAAAGTATAAAACAATAACATCCAATGATGTGAATATAATTTTTTTCTTTCATTAAAGTAAAAAATTGATAATGAAAGGGGACTAGTAATATGAATATATATATAATAAAGATTTATCAGGACCTGTACCTTGATCCCTCTCTCACATAAATAAGAAGAGATAAGAAGAAGAAAAGGGTAATATAAAACCAGGAGTTTTACATGGTTTGTTCAATGTGACCTACAAATCACTTTCAAAGAGCATATGTAATGAGGGGTGCAGTGGCCAAGCAGGTTAAACTGAGAGGAGAATTGATTGATTTTACTCAATACATATTGACTCAGGGGTCTGCTTATATAGTTTGCCCTAAGCATATTGACTCGGGTGTCTGATCACAATTATATCAGCCACCATCCATCTTACTTCCAGAAGATCCGACAACCCTGGCAACAGTTTCCCCCACTTCCAGAGATGGTTTCCTCATTTTCCAGCATTTTCATAGACTCCATTCGATAGCACATTCACATCTGGAGGAAGTGTGAAACATTATTTTCTACTACCTCTTATGCAGAAAAGGTGGTTGTGTGCTAGTGTGGATCATCAAGTGCTTTGGGGCTTTAAAAACTATAATGTCATTTTAAAATAGAAGTTTATTTACCCCATTCATAATTTGTAGAAAAATAATTACATTCACCTGGAAGGAACATAAAGGTAGATGACTCGATGGAAATATTAGTTTGCACGCAGGAGTAAAAATATCAACAATATAATACCAATC
Organism: Zostera marina; assembly: GCA_001185155.1. Taxonomy (NCBI): domain Eukaryota; kingdom Viridiplantae; phylum Streptophyta; class Magnoliopsida; order Alismatales; family Zosteraceae; genus Zostera; species Zostera marina. Next base: position 349,147 of record LFYR01000391.1, on the reverse strand, counting down.
TATTGGTATTATACTAAGAGTTAAAAATAAACATGCAGTTGACTAGTTCAATATCTAGAGTTTGATTTACTGTGATAATATTGAAACTAACGCGAAAAGAAAAGAGGAAGCATTTTGCAGGTATTAAAATTAAAGATAATTGACTTTAGCAAGTGAAATAGAGATCTAAATGAATGCGGTTTTATTTTATGGAATTGTGCAGAAATTTGAATATTGATTTTTTTAAATGAGTTTAAGTCAATGGTTGTATTGATGATAATGATGAATAGTGAGTGTTCTATTTCGGAAAGGAAGAAAATTATTTCAGTTCAATCTATATCGATAGGAAAAAGTCAATTAATATGTAGGAAACAGAGCGTGTATCATTAAGGTACATTCCGAGAAAATTTGATCCCGTTATTTTGTATTACCTTATTTTCTCTGAGGCAAGTAGCGTGCAAGAGAAACAGGTGTGAAGAAGGAGAGTCGTCCGGTGATTTAGATTCCATTCTGAAGAAAACGCCAGATGTGGAAATGGTGTGGAGAACAGCAAGCGGAGGACAACGGTCGCTGGGGGTGGAGAAATGGGAGATCCGGATCTCCTTGTTCCTCCAGGTATTCATAGTAGCATTATTGGGATTCTTTGGGAATATTTCTGCTTCTCCAAGAAGACAATTCCCATGATAAACCACAGATCTGAACATATTTGACCAACAATCCCCTTTTCGATTCGAATTTCAGCGGAAACAGCAACAACAACAACAAAAAACCCTTTTTCAAAGGGGAAAAAATGTCCAAAAATCACTTAGATCCAGGAAGTCGTAAATAGAGTTTTTCCGATCAAGAAAAAAAATAACCCAAGAAGAAAATCTTTTGTTTCCGTTGTTCTGGTTCGGTTCTACAATGAACAGAAAGCGTTCGTTCTCGAAGGTTATTTAGAGATTCGTTTGGTCGAAGGCGGTGGAGGTAGAAATAGAGGAGGGGGTCTCATGGAAAGGCAAAAAAAAAGGGAAGAAACCCTAGTCACCACTCACGCAAATGTCATGCCGTCATACAAAACATATTGCAGGATCAATTGGAATAGACGTGGTTCGATATATATTGATCGATCCAGGCCGGTAGCCCATAATAGATTAATAGGGATATTTCTATTTTCTATCTTCATAAAAAAAAAGTTTATGGAAACGTACGTGGTTTATGGATCACCAGTCATTTTTTCTAAAACACCATTAACATTTTAATTACCTTAATGATGATAATTAACAATTGGGCTTCAACATTTTAAAGATGTATAAACTGTCTGGGCCACCAGGCCTAGCCTATCGCAGGCCCGATCAACTATTAAGATACTTGGGCCGACAGGCCCCCCCGATCAACTAATAAGATTTAATAGGATAGGATATTAGGATTCTTAATAATAGTTGATCGGACTAAATATTAAATATCTTGGTGTTTGAATTTGGTCGGATCGAATTAAGGCTAATGGCTCAACAGTAACATACCTTTGATTAAGAAGTAGGTTAATGTAATGCATAACTTTTCAGTTGGAAAATGGAAATTATTATACATAACTACTAACTAAACTACGGTGGAATTCTCTTCTCTGCCTAATGATACAACAACTTTCTTCAGAATTGCATCCGTGGGTTGGTGGGAGTTTTCAACAGCTTTAGAAAGTGCAGTCCATTTCTCTCCATGCTTCGGTTCTGCTGCAATACATCTACCCAGGACATCCTTCTGAATGTCCTCAGATCCGTGCTGAAGCTCAAACTTGTAGTACAAAGCCCAGAAATCTCCAATATCTGGTGCAAGTGTAACAGCCCTGTTAAACCAACTTCTAGCCTTGTCAACTTTTCTGTCTTGCCAGAAGAGCCTTGCCACAGCTGCGATTACACAAGGATCTTGATCACTACGCTTAAGGGCATCAGAACTCTTTGATTTGCGCTGAGGGCGTGGAGCCATCTCGATGGCAGACGCCCATAGTAACCCACTTGATGGACACTCTTGTAATGCCTTTGCCATGTACTTATCGGCAAGTGTTTTATTTCCATGTTTGGATTCAACTCGAATACTTGCAAGCCAGAGTTCTGGATTTTGAGGGTTTTTCTTTCTAGACATGTCAAATATAGCACGAGCCCGTGACACCCCACTGATCCTTTCTTCAAGGCTTGCCAGAGAAAGCCAGAGAGGAATGCAATTTGGACAGTGCTTCAAACCAGCATCATATGCTTCTCTAGCCTGTGCCTGTCGGCCCAATCGATCCTCCATTTGACCAAGCATCAACCATAATTTGAAAAATGACGGGAACAATTTCAATCCTTCCTCTAACAGTCTCCTTTCGTCAGAAGTGTTACCCAGCTCCCTTTCGACGATTACCGACTTCATCCACACTCTTTCAGTGCCACCTTTCTCTCGTGCCTTTGCTAGAAGTATTCTTGCCCTTTCCGGCTCATGATTCTCAAACTCGAGCTTAAACGCAGCAAGCCAAATCTCTTCTGAATTGGGTATTGCAGCATAAGCTTCTTGAAGAATAGCTCTGGCAGAAGGTACATCACCAGAAAGCCACTTCTCTTTGGCACCCATCAGCCATAAAACCTCAGCCTGTGGCCTGTAGGTGACGGCTTTCCGCAGAAGTGCATCAAGAGACTCCCTGGTTCCATAGCTCTTTTCAAGCTGTGCAGCCTTGAGCCAAATGCTCTTCTTTGTTAGGAACACTGTAAGTGAATGGGCGTAAATGGCCCTGGCAGTTTCAATTGAGCCCCTTTTCTTACACTCTTCCGCATCAGCAACCCATGTTCTTTTGCGATCTTCCTCCTCCACTCCCACTCCAATAGTGTTACGAATTATTGCCTGACAGGTAGCAACTGACCCTGCTCGCTCTGCAGCCTCTGCTTCCTTCATCCAAGTCTCTCTATCAATCTCCACTCCCTCCCTTTGCAAAGACCGTATACCTCTCTCAATCACCTTCCCAACCAACGTACTGCCATTGGCCTCTTCCAACTTGGCAGCTGTTATCCAAATTGTGGGTTCCTTAGAAAGCTTTTCTCTGGCCTTATTAAGTACTTTCTTTGCCTGCTCATATGTTTCAAGTCTTGCAAGAGCCAACCACAGCTCAACATGAAGTGGACAACATTCCACGGCCCTGTGAAGCAAAAGCCGAGCATCTTCTTCATTTGCCAATTCAACAACTGCTTTCCAAAGCCTCACAGAATCAGGGATGTGTTCAAGCCCTTTCCTCAATACACGACTGCGGTTCACATCATCATGCTCCAACCTTGCAGCCTGCATCCACAGTTTCACCGAGTTTGGTATTGCCTTCACCCCTCTTGCAATCACTGCTTTAGCCTCATCAGGGCTAGAAAGCCGACATGCCTCCAGCCACACATCTTCGTTCTTAGGACACTCCTCACAACCCTTCTGTATGAGTTGCCTTGCTGCTTGAATTTTACCTGCTACCTCCTCCAATCTTGCAGCGGCAATCCAGCCTGGTGGATGCTTACGATTAGTCTGTGTGACCGATTTGAGCAATAGCCTCGCCTTCTTAATATCTGATATCTCAGCATCGCTTGTTATCTTCATACTCTTTAGATCAGTAAGATACCCCTTGGGATCCACAACTGTCAATCCAGACACAGAATCAGACAGTCTATCAAGCTTCAAAGAAAGCACAGTGCCTCTCCCTTCTCCAACGGCAGTTAGATCCGTCACAGGAGTTTGCGACCAAGGTGTTTCTGTCCCTCCATTTGCACGACTCTTAGGATCAAGTGCCGTAACATGTTCCTTCTCCTGTCTAGCCTTCTCCAAAAGTGTGTCTGGAACGGGCACAAAACTCTCAAACCTCTTCTTCTTATTCCGAAACGAATAATCACCAATCTCTGGAATACTGTCCCACTGATCTGGAGTGACATCATACAGCTTCCTCTTCAAATCAGCAAATTGCTCAGTAATCTTGGGGTTCGAAGCACGATATTTTTCAATCTCCTCCTTAAGCCTCGCCTCCCTCCTATCCTTCCTCCGAGAATCCATCCTGACATCAATACTCTCCCACACCGCATCTGCCTCCTTATCATCTTCGTCGTACTCTGCCGATGCAAAAAGACCCATATCGTTCCCTTCAAACTCATCAAACTTCTGGTGCTCATCATACCCCTTATCCTCCGCCTCCTCTTCTTCCTCCTCCTCATCTCCTGGTCCCTTTCCACGTCCTCTCCCAACACCTTGAGCAGAGGCAGGAGCTGCTCCGATCGGAGTAGACCGATCGGGGAGATCAGGTGCTGCGCGGGCTGGACCGATATCGGACCGGGTGGTGAAGCCAGTGGCACCACGTCCGAGTCCAGCAACGTAGTTCGCCGGTGGCTTCGTATTGAGAAACTCGAGCCGGTTGGAGCGGGGAGCAACAGGGGCTTGCATACTTTCTTTCAATCAGAAAGAAACAGAAGAATGAAGAATTCGAAGATGTCAAAAGCAAGACGCCGAAATGAAATACGAAGTTCTTTCGTTAGGGATTTGAGAAAGGCGTTAATAATATTAGACTCGCCTGTGGATCGGGTTATTCGGGCTTCGCCGCCTCGAACGATGACGATTTAAAAATAGTAATAACAAAAAAATACAAAATCGTGTTTGTTTGTTTAATTCACATGTATAACCTTACTTATAAACTATTAATTTTAATATCCCGCAAACAGTTTTTGATATTTTTTATTCCATAAAATCTCTTGGATAGTTGGAAAATTGGATGATATAAACTATAAACTCTGATACTCTGTTGTTGTTTAAGTTCTCTGATCTTTTTTTATTTACAGAATTTCAGCTTTTCAGGTGATTAGTGATTACATCATAATCAACGAGAATAATAAAATTTATAAACTTGAAATATTCTTCGAACGCAAAAAATAATCAAAACAGATTTCTCTACATACCCATAAGGCCATGAGTCGTCGTCCATGACCCATCTTTACAATTCCCTGCATGTATTAATCTATCTGTACACAGCTAAACTACCACTTAAGTATTTAACAAAGGGCTTAAGAAGGGGAAGTGTTAAGGATTTTGGAATGAAATTTATTTTTCTAATTTCAAATTAAATACCAACCGGGCATCCAAAATTCTGGAAAACCTTGATTTCTCCTCCACATCCTACTGTAACAATCACCATCCCCAAAGCAGATTTGCTGTGATTTGGATTCATTAATTCACCGTCATTGCCAATATATTGAGAAAACGAATGTTTGTTTGTCGTTTCGGAAATCAGCTTCTCTTCTGGCCATGTAGCTGAAATACGATCGTAGAAGAGATTACGAGTGTCCGTTGATTTCTGATGATCTGCTGCCTTGGTGGTTTTGTAAGAGGGAAGCGATACTCGTGAGTTTGGAATGTTATTTGATTTAGATCCACCTTCCCAAGCAACTGCAATGGAGGCACCACGGCAGTGGAAATACTCGTACGAATGAGTACAAGTCACAGAATGAGATTTGTTTCTGGAAGGTCTGGGACTGACATCGTATCTCCAGATATAGACTTGAGAGTCGCTGGCGCATACCACATGATTTCCATCTGCAGTTATAGAGGCTGATATTTGATTGCTTTTGTTGCGGAATCCTGTGATGGAATTTGAATTCCAAAATTCATCTCAATTCTCAAGCACATGTGAGAATAATAACAATATTGAATATACATACTTCTTGCATTTTACTTACCCTTGAATTTGTGAACAGGTAAAAAATCGAGCTCGTCAATTACCCATATTTGTGGGTCTGCAGATGTTACGAGCACTTGTGATGAACAACTTAGACCAAACTGGTCAATCAGTTTAAAATAATTCAAATTAGAAGAACGAGATAAAAATAAAGAACAAAGTGAGAGAATAATATCAGTACCTCAAAGCCAGTGATTCGCTTCATATGCGACTTCTTTTTCTTGTTCCTCAAGTTAACCTGACTCTTTTCTTGCAGCTTGTTGTCTAAGAATATGAGGAAAAAATGGACAAGAATGAAGACCAGATATTAAAGTAGCATGGATTGGTAAAATTTTCCAATGTATATATGTAATAATGTCACACCTGATGTGTTATAGAAAATGCAATCCCCTTTCTGCGACCCAACAAAAGCCCCCTTCAAAAATAAATAAAGAAACAGAGTAGAAATCTCAGAGAATATGAAAACAAAACATCTGCTTATTTATTATTTATTACCAAGGAATCAAGGAAATCGTTAGAAAAAGAATCAGAACAACAATTGGGTAAAAAGCAGACCTGACCATTAGGTGTGTAGCAAGCAGCAGTAATCATTTCATGCAGATCATCCCAATCAACAACTTGATGGAGTTCAATACTCCATAGACGGACCATAGCATCTATAGATCCACTAATAAAATACCTGTCATCTACAGGGTTGAAGTGGATGCAGGTAACTGCAATAAAATAGGAGGGAAGGAAACACAATCAGTCATCGGTGTGGGTGATTAAAGATCAAAAATTGACATTTTTAACTGGTAGTATACGATAAAGTTATAAAATAAAGTACCATAATCACTGTGCACAAATGTTTTTAAACAGCCATCGGTAGACATGTCCCATAACCTAACCGTTTTATCCATTGATGAAGAAAGTAATAACTGCACGTGCAAAAAATATTATGAGGATGGATAATGATATAAACAGACCAATGGTAAGTTATATCACCTTGAATTTTTCAAATGCAAAAATAAAAATGTTTTAGGAAAAGAAAACCATGTCTAAATATTTATGTTTCGATGAGTGAGATAAAAATAATTCAAAGTAGCTGCTAGGCAGTAAATTTTGACAAATTCTATGTAATGTGCCTGCCATTCATTAAAGTCTTCCAGAAATATAGTAAATTTTTAGTTAATTACTTGTATGCAGGACTGAAATTTGAAATTTCTGTCTTTTCATAGAATACTAACTACTACACTTTGAAACCTAATTAACTACAATTTATTAGATTTGAAATAATTATACATATCAGTATATCAGCCTACAATGGTCTTTGGACGTTGAACTATGACACTATATCAACATTTCAGCATCTCTCTATGCAAAATAAACACTCAGTCATTCCTAAGTTATCTTTTTTTATGAAGTTAAATTTTCATTAGAAATGAAGTTATCACAACATTAGTTTTTACAACTAGATAACGGACTGCAGTAAACGTTTAAGGGTCAATAAAAAAATCCCCTCATTTTAGTAGTGTACCGTGTAATTGCTAAATTTCTTTACCAAATAAATATATATTTAATATTTTCTTTTGTAAATGTTGATTGTTTCCTATATAAAACATAGAGATTTCATGTAAGAGAGAGTGATCCTCGATCACATTTAATATGCATTGCTATTAGTAGCATATATAATTATATATACAATTACTGAGTAAGAGTCTCCGTCATCATTTCATGGCAACGGAATATTTTTTACTAAAAACAATTTAACTAATTCTATACTTCTATCTAATTGAGACTTACTCCTCTCAATCTTCCATTCTCTCCCCAGATTAGGATGGAGTTTCCTTAACACTTTTACTGTCCTCAGACAATGAGGGTTGCAGCCTTGCAGGCCCCACACACTATCAGTCATTTGTTCTTCAATTGACAACTTTTCAGAAATGTGCTGATCAAGATCTCTGAAGCAATTGGCTTTGCCACCTGAAGAAAGGAGGGTTGTCCCTGCCCAGGAACCCTTTGATGGGGGACATTAGGGCTGAAGATGTAATGGAAATTTTGTGAAAATCTCTTGAATTCTAACTGTTAGAGGCTGCACTGGTACCTTCTTGGATCAGCTACACTGCACTAGTGCTTTCTTGAAAGGTGAAATAGTTGCTTGGCATATCTGGAAGTAAAGAAATAGGAGGCTTCATTTCAAGCTCCAAAGGCCACATAAGGAAGTTACCAGACAAAGGAGAAACCCCCTGACAAAAGGCAGGTCGAGTGTGATGCTATAAGAAAATTGATTTTTCCTAAAAGCCTCCTGCCACCAATTGTACACAGAAGGAAATGACAAAATGGGAAAGGTGAAATCCTTATAACATACTGTGGAGTTCAAAGTGGGTAAATCTGTGATCTGTCTAAGTGTCTATCGTGTTAATAAACAATGACCTACTAACTCTACTCTCTAGTCTCTACCAAGGTTTAAAAACCGGCGAACCGGTGACCGGTTAGTTGAAACGGGTAAATGAGTCGATGGGTCGGGTCTAACCCGTACCCGACCCGGTTACCTGCCCCGTTTTAAATAAAGGTCATTACTTAAATGTTTATTTTAAAGGCTTTATTTAATAAAGCCTCATTTAAAGGTTTTATTTTAATAAGTTTAAATCTTATAAGCCTCTCCTTATAAGTCTTTGAAACCCTAGCCGTTTGATAAATCCTCTTCACTTTCTTTTCTTTTTCAGTTCTTCTCCTCCACATTTCCTTCATATTTCTTTGACTCTCCACCATTAGAATTTTTTTCCTTCTTCTTCTCCTTCACATTTCTTTGATTCTCCACCATCAGAATTTTTTCTTCTTCTTTTCCTCCACATTTGATATAACAGGGATATAAACATGGATATAAACATGGAAGGTTGAGAAAGAGAGATAGGAACTAAAACCGTATTTATTCACAGGGCAATGCCCAAGTACTTATAGTGATCCCCAATCCACACAATGTTAGATACTTAAATTGTGGTCTTGTGGGGTACAATAAATAAATCAGAGATCACGGGTGATCTGCTCTCTTCCCACAATCATAGATTCATAGTACAATGATATTGACAGTCTGATTTACATGTAACTAATCCTATTATTAATATTTAATTATTAAGAAATCAAGATAAATATTCTGAATCTTGCTAACCAATCTTACCCGGAAGTTTTTGAAATTATAGCTTAATTATGACAAAATTTATCTGCAGAAACACAAGTAAAGGAGAAAAAGAAATAAATAAACAAACAAACAAACATACCTTGGATTTAGACCAGGAGAGATCAAGAACATCTTCCTGATGACCGACAAATGAACAAACAGGCTTGTCCAACAATTCAAATACAGTATCTGACACAATTACATGATCTGTTGACTGGCTAAAAGATTTTCTAGTATCAACCACCTTTGCTCTCCTTATCTTCTCAGAATCAGTCGACTCTGGTGATCCATTGTTAGTAATAGTGGAAATTCGGTTAAAATAACCTTTGTTCTCTGTATCTTCCATGAAATCCCTCTTCCTCTCTGATTCCACAACCTTCCAAACATGAATAACACAATCTTCACCTGCAGTTGCTAAATGTCTCCCATCTAAACTGAATTTAATAGTCCAAATCGAACCAGAATGTGCCTGTATCTCCTGATTCATATGCAATCCAGTGAGTTCTTTCCATGATTTGCCATATTGTCGAACCTTAACCCTTGCCGACCCATGATTTGAACTGAAATCCTGACTATCATCTGTGGCAGAACTCAACCTTGTCTCACCACCATTAACCACATTATCAGCCATATTCCTGATACTCTTCAACCAACCCCCTTTTTTCTTGACCCTCGATCCCAAGACATTCCCATTCTTGCAGCACTCTTCCTGGTTCTGTCTTCTCATGAGTTCCTCGACAATGGGGGAACGACCAATAACAGAACTCCTAAACTCCTCCATTGTAAACTGCTTTCCCGTCCCAACTTCCCGCAATTTATTCCACATCCCATCCTCTCTCAGCTCTTTGACCACAAACTCCACCCCACTGTCCAAATTCTTAATAGTGCAGTAGTCATCATCCAACCCTAACCTCTCGTCCATATCGCCGTCGATATCTTCAGACCCAACTCGCACCGCCAAGTGTTTACGTCCGCTGTGTGGATCGGATTTGGACCTGGGAATGACGCCACCAGTGCTAGTAGACGACAAATTCGAAGAAACACGAGGGTAAGTAAAAGATCTCTCTATCTCTCTGGTATTACCATCGTCATCACTCATCAAAACCGACCTAGGTCGAGAAAGGGAAGGGTCCCCGATGAGACCAAGCCTCTGAAGGAGCAATTTTCGGCGCTCCTCGACAGAAGAAGGTTCCGATGCCCAAACATCATAGGCAGAAGATGGAGTAGAAGGAAATGCAACGTTGTGGTGGTTTCGACTACAGTTGCGCCCATCTGCAGCAGCATTCGTCTCAGTGGTAGCAGGCGTCGATTCATCATCGGAGACAGATGTCGATGAGCAGGAAGACGACAAGATCCTGTCGAGAGACTCGTAGAAGTCTTCTCTCTCGTCTTCTTCTTCTTCTCCTCCTCCCTCTCCTCCCCTCATTCTCATTTCCGACGGGCCGCGAGAGAGAGAGAGGAGGGGAACTGGGAAGTGAAGGAAGATTTAATATAATAATAATTAATAAATAGAGAAGATATGACGTGTCAAAGTAGATCTATGATTTTCTCTCTCTAGATAGAATACTCTCTCTCTCTCTCTATAGTTTTTATAATTTTATGTGTTAATTGCAGAAAAGTCCACTTTAGTCACAATACGGATACTGGTAAAGCTGTATCTGTATTTCTGCAACAAGTCTCTGCCAGCTCAGTTCAGATCCGATCCGTAATATCGTGTAGGAAGGAAATAAGAATCAGTTATATATTGTGTGTTGTTGTCAAAAAAAATCAAACTATGTGCAATATTACAATAAAATAGGAGGAGGTGGGATATAAATTACCCAATGACGGTGAGCGAAGAAGCTTGTCTGCTGTGCCGACATGTTTGAAGACAGCATGTGTTTGTGCTTGTGAGTGATCAGATCCACCGTGTTTTTAGGAGATGTCGTGATTAATTCACGATCCGTGGGGACCAATAAGGTTTAGTGTTTTACTTAAAACCCCAAATAATTTCCTAAATATTGAAAACTACCCCCTCGCTCCCTCAGTAAGTTCCTCAGACCTAAGTAAGTCTCAGGACTACTGTACTCACCATTCCAATTTCCAATTATTAAAAAAGAATTGAGAATAGAGATTAAATTTGGATTTTGAAGATCATCACACCAGCAGTTGAAGCAGCACATGGAAATGAAGAATAAAGCACAAACAGCAGAATACAGCATGCATGAAATGATGAAATAAAGAATATAGATATCTTTTGTTCTCTCCATTGACAGATCGCGATTAATTTAAGTACAAATTAAAGGTTTAAAAAAATTAAAATTAAAATTTGAACCATTTGATTGCTATTATAGAAACGAATCATAGAAATTGCAGTTTTCAATTTTTTTTTTTCTGCTTCTTTGGAATCTTTCAACTACATGACTACACATATCTATCACTTCTATATTTCCATTATTCGTTTACACATTTTTGGGGAACTTAGAGAAAAGAAGGAGAATGGCATGTGAATGCCACATGTGAGGTGTGACTGTGTGACCACACATGCTCACTCCATCTACTGCATTGACACGTGAAGATGGGGTCTCTTTTAGTCGGCTATTTGGATGGATGGATGGATTTAGATTTTAGATTAAATCAAATCCTAATAACAAATTGATTTGGATTGTGGGGATTTTTATTAACCTCATTCCATCTATTATGTTTACAATATATGTAACTTCTGAAACTCTAAAAAAATTCAAGTTTGAACGTTATGGTCATATATCCATCTTCTTTTTTGGATAAATACAATAGAGGTTCAATGCCATCAAGGCGCTCTTGCATGCACAGAACATAGACGTCCCATTAGTGCAGCACAACAGTCTCGTGATGGTAACAATACAGTTCATATCCATAAATTCATAATACATAAGAGCAAGTAGGAAAAACAGTGAAGGTTTTGTCTGTGTACAACATGCAAATGAATACTAGTTACCCTGGGCCTACTTTGGGAATGTCATAATGTTCGCTCATATTGGCTAAGTACTGATTGAAATCCCCGATTCTGTCACGATGGGATTTATTTGCAGTTTTTGCCATTCTGTGAATATCAATCCTCTCCCTTTGTTCGATGTACCGCCTTTCTGCTGGTGTAAGATGATCATCAATGTTGGGTTGATGTCCATCTCCTTCATCTCCAGACTTTTCAGTTTCTTTTATGCCCAACCCAGGATCAGTCATCTGCAGTGTGGCATCATCACCTATCATTGACATCAATTTCAGACACAAAAAAATTTATGACAAATTCAAGTAAAAAATAATTAATTAAATCCCACAAAATGAAATTTGAGACAATCATGTTATCTGTGTCACTTAAAGAGAACCCACATCATCCGCACTAGGATTCTAGGAGTATTCAAACTTGCGGGAAAGATGAAACTAGAATGGTAAAATAATTCTTCAAACTCAGAGCAATTTCAAATATTTCCTTCAGAAATTAAAACAATCTTTTTAAATTTTAATACATTTCTAAAATATTTTTTTATTGGTGACTTGGTAAGCCGATAAATTGTTTTGTTTCTTCAAAAGATTTACCCAGAGTAAATATTTAAACTCTAAACATATTAAACAGAAAATAGATATATGCATTCACTTATCTCCTAAAGGAACACAAGACTGTATGCATGCACTAGAGTACTAAACTGATTGAATAAGCTTGATAAAGTAATGATGAAATTAACAAGCAAGTACAATTCATTTCTAAAAGCATTACACTAATTGTGGATTTCTGGCAAATCCATAGGTAAGTATAAATTGCATGGAAATAAAAATCAAAGACGTAATATTATTGCAACAATGCAAGCTGCAACAATATAGCAGAAATTTCAATTTTAACACCGTAGTTTAATTGAAAACAACTTTGCATTTTAACAAGATTGATCTTTATCCCTTATAGTAGATTAGTCATTGTGCAATACTGGCATACTGCAATCAAATGGCACAAAAGAAGAAGGAATGGAATGTAATGTATAATATATTGAACTAATTTAATCCCATGTGAAAACAGAAATCTCCCACTTGATTCTGGATTTCTGCAATAAAATGAACAATATAGATTGCCGTGGAGAGAGATATTTAACCTGTAAGGAGAACATCGTTGCTAGAATAGGAAGACTCTCTATTCTTACTGTGCTTCTTTTTCTTCTTAACCCCACCAGACTTCACATCTAAGGCTTTCCCTTTCAACTTCAGCTTTCCGACAACAACATTTTCATAACCCGACATTTTCCCTAGATAAAAGCCAGATCAAATTCGATTAATTCTGTGCTGACCATTGTAGATAAGTAAAACAAAAAAATCAATGGAATTGGAATGAATGGGGGTAAAAATCTTGCAAGACTGTCAGAGAGGAGCCAAAATAGACTGTATTTAATTCATGTATATTTGGTATTTTGAGAAAGAACAAAATTATACACGGTTGAGTGATTTAAAACGTAAATATATTTGGATTTTTAGTTAGGAATTAGGATGTTTATTTAAGTAAAAAAATTGAAGAAAATATGTCCAGTGATCAAATTATATAAGTGTTGATTAAGTCGATTATGGATTTATGGTATATCTAATTGAACATTTGAACTTGTAAAATAAATCAATAAAAAAATCCTTGCAGAAAATATTATACAGATAACTGCATTAGCGAATCCACATGGGGCGAGCGGTAGCTCAAAACCCCTATGTAGATTTGTTTTCTTCTTCTTCTTCTTAGGAGTATTAGTGTTCGAATATACTATACAATCATTGCCTATCAACAAGTATAAAACATAGAAACAGAAAGAGGAGGGACAAACCAAGATCCGAGATTTCTGAAGTTAAACGGAGATAAAGGACGGCGACTTCAGAGACGTGGACGGCGGGATGGCTTGCAGCTCGAATCCGACACCTTCCGTGTTGCGTAGGTTTTTATCGAGAGTTGATTTGCGCGGAATGAAATTATTGTTTTTTACATTAACATTGTTTTTATAGAGCAATTTTCATTTTCAGGGAAGTCTATCTTTGGTAAACCCAAAAAAGCCCGTATAATCTTAGTCGTTCATTGAAAGAGTGTGAGGCTAAAAATAAAATAAAACAGAATGGACGGTTGAGACGATTTGAAAAACTTTTGGTCCATTATGAAGTGGTCTCCTAAACTTTCTTCTGTTTTTATATTATAATATTACATTGACTAAATATTATAATATTGGGCTTTGGCCCATTATAAATTTGGGCATGACCCATCCATTTATATGATAATTTAAATATAACCTGCATATAAAACTCATTCATCTCTAATACATCCCCAAATAATTAATCTGGCTTAACGTGTTTGTGAATAAACTAAATTGCCGTAATATTTATCATCTCATCTTTATTCTTTGTTACCACATTATAGGATGTGTCACTGACAACTAGGGAAGGCATGGCCTCGGTTAATTTTTATTTCACTTTTGTCCTATTGCTTGTTACTTTCTCCTATTGAGAGCACGGTAGTTTCTTTCTCGTCTTTTATCTTTTGTCTTGCGTAATTAAAAACACAGCAATAAAAAAAAAGACAAAACATAAAAATAAACATAAGAAAAACAGACTTTCACTGCTTAGACATCGTATCTTTTTTCGAATTCTTTTCATTTTACGAAACTTAACGTCTCCCTCCTACTCCTATGCGTCTTTTTAAATTTAGCTTCTTTCAACGTCTTGTGAAACATTTTCAGACTCTGTCTGATGATCAGATTCGTCGACGTCTTCACATTCGTCGTAACTCTGTAATTTCTTTCTTTCCACAACCTCCATGTCAAAATTGTCAGGAAAGACCAGTATAGTCTCCGACAAGGCGAGTTAGTCGAGATGACCTTCATCCTCTCTGCGAAAAATTCCAGATTCATGATGTCCTTTTAAATTTAGCTTATTTAAACGTCGTGTGAAGCATTTTTAGACTCTGTCTGATGATCAGATTCGTCGACGTTTTCACATTCGTCTTAATTCTGTAATTTCTTTCTTTCCACAACCTCCATGACAAAATTGTCAGGAAGGACCAATATAGTCCCCAACAAGGCGATTTGTATTCTCCTTCTCCCTAATTGCAGATTTCTATATCACGGAATCAGTCTGTTTTGCCACAACAACCTCGAGACTCGACTGTTTAATGTATCTTAAACGTATCCATTAATCCACCCAGAGATCCCTTTGTGCTCTCACGCCCTTCCCGGAATTTCTATAATCACGCCGTTTGCAAAGTTCTAAAATTTCTAAGGCCCAATCCTCTCTCATTTGTTGGGAAACCCATCTCCTTTCAAGCCACTTTGCGTTCCCCATATGAACCGGTAGGCTATTATCTAGCAACCGATTTAGCAATAATCGTACTTAGGGTGTCAAATAGCTCGTTAAGCTCGATGGGCTCGGTAAGAAATATAAAAAATTTAAAAAATATTATATTTAAAGAGAATAAAAATGTAACATAGATGATAAAATATTTTCTTAGCATGTGAAAGGTCATGAGTTCGATCATTCATGTCTCTAAATTAATTATTTTAACCTGCAGGTTAAGTTCGAGCACGAGTCTGAAAAGTTTCTGACGAGCCGAGCCATAGCTTGGAAAGTCTCGGCTAGGTGTATTTTTCACATTAAATCCATATGTAAATTCTTGGACTAGACTGATCGATGTTGTTGGATATGTGCTACCTTTTAAAAATCCAATTTGGTTATTGGAAATTAGTTACGACATAACCGCCGCTAGTCTCTTTGCTAAAATCTTAGACATTGTACTTATATGGTATATTGAGACAAGAAATCGGACGATAATCGTTAAGCGCCAGACTTTTTAGGAATTAAAGTGATAAAAGTGTGGTTTAGTGACATTCTTCTCCTGAAAAAAATCCAAAACCACCTTCATCAAAATTCCTTTAACTGTTCCCCAATGCTGTTTATAAAAATCTGTCGGAATCTCGTTTAGACCTAGGGCTTTCCCATTTGCCATCGAGAAGAGAATGAATTTAACTTTTCTCTTCTGCTGAAAAGACTCTTAAGTTTCAACCAAGCATTAACATCATTATTAATCATCATACTGAATTCAGCTACCCATGTTGGCGGTGGACGTACCTCACAATGGAATAAGCTCGTGAAATGTTTTACAACTCTGGTTTTCAGCTCGGGAAGAAGTTGTGAGCTCCGAAGGGATTCATTCAGAGTACGCATAACCGAATTGCAGACGATCTACTCCTAGTCACCCTTCTGAAAAATGCTGAATTCTGGTCCTCCAATCAATATATGTCATTTGACTCATATCCAAAACCTCAATTATTTGCAATCCAATAAGATGCTTCCTCATTTTCTGCATGACTATATCATTATTGATTCCGAGGTTTCTTATTTCATTATTCAAACGTTTTTCAACTACCCGTGACTTATGCTTGAGATTGTCATATGTTTGTGCCCAATTCTTCACTATCGCTTTGTGAGTGTGAAGTTTTTGTTAAAGACGATACATCGACGTTTTTAGACATTCTTTGCTCTAACTTTAGATGAAAATGAAATTAAAATCCTACCTCCGTAACCAATTGGGAAAAAAATCGAAAATACTTCTTTCCACTGTCAATAATGATTAGATCGAGTATGAGAATCGTATGATCGCGGGTGGCTCCTTGATTTAAACTTGACTTCCGAACCAAAAACTGTGTAGCTTGGTTCTAGTAAATATTTAATTTTAATTATCTAATTTCATATTCATTAAATGATTTATTAAACTCTGATTAGCCCGGTAAATATATTTTCAGACCATGATGGTTATTGATTAACTTCTTAATTAGAACTTTGGTCAGCGCATTGGTCGCGTCTGTCTCTACGAATGTGTTAAATGATTTATTACCAAATCACACGTTGTTTTACCTCGATGTATTTTTTTAATCCAACGGTCATCCACACTCCAAACACATCAGTCATCATTCATGATTCCCTCCCTGACTACTGACTCCTGTTAATTACTTTAATTACGAACAAGTTTAATTTCAAATTTTTCTGGAAAGTTAAAACACTTTCATCCTCATTATAGCCGTTTGCTATAGTGGGCCCCAAAGGAATCTGACCCGCATACCTGTACTTGTTATAGCCGTTGCTCCCTCCATTTTGAATTCAGCTCCACCTCATCATAAACTCTTCATTCACTCTCTCACACTGTCACACACGCACTTCCGACCAGCAGTAATGGGGATCTGCTTCAGCACCAAGAAGGAGAAGCCGGAGAAGCTTTCACCTTTACCTTCTCCTTCGCCACCGCCGATAAAAGAGAAGAAGACGGTGAATGTCGAAGATGAGGGGAAGAAACATGTGTTCATAATCACACATGGCACTAAACCGACTGGACCAACTCAACCTCAACTTGAATTGGCACCAGTGATTCTTGAGAAGAAATCTGAGGCAGTGCCGAGAAAGGCTGTCGTGAGGGAGGAGGTAAAGCTTGAGGAGGAGGAGAGAATTGTGCCAGCCAGGATGTCTAACTGCACAAAGGAGGAGCTCGACGCGATTCTCATACAGTGCGGCCGGATAAGCCGAAGTCCATCGTGGATGGAGGGTTCTGGCAGTGCTGAGAAGGGAAAGAGGAGCTCTGGTTCCAAGCGGAGTTATGATTTCGATGCTGAAAAGGAGGGAGAGGTGGAAGGGTGGGAAGGGAAAGCCGGACTCTCTTCCGGTAGACCTTCGCCGAGAAGAAGAGCGTCTAACAGGGAGAGAAGCGAAGGGGAGCGGAAGAGATCAAAGAGTAGAGAACGTGGCGGAGGTGGTAGCAGTGGCGGGAGAAGAGTTAGTAGGTTGCCGGTTAGGAAATCGGAAGGGGGGTTGTATAGTTCTTCTAAAACCCGACAACCGGAGAAGATGGTTTCCGTTCCGGCGACTGAAAAGGGGAAGAACACAGTTGGCGCACCACGGAGAAATCCACCTGCTAATCATCCTCTGAGGAGTTCATCTCCTCGCCATCGGTCTCGATCTCCTGCAACTCTCAGAGCTTCTTCTTGTTCTAACAACGAAGATTCTCATCCTCCTCCTCACTTTCCTCAACACCCACCAAAATCACCGTATCGAAGGAATCCGATGTCGGAGATCGATACCAATATTTCACAATCAAAAGCCGAAAAAACGAGAAAAGCCGCCTCACCATCTCAAACGAGGCCAACCAATAGCAACCGTAGTGTCCTGCACCGTGATAAACTTCTAACATACAGAGCTAAAGATCCCTCTCAACAGCAACAGCCAGAACCACATCCATCGGCAGAAGAAACAGCCGTGATAAAGAGCAACGGCGCCGAGGGTACGTTAAAGAGATCATCATCACGAAGGTTTTCAAGAGATTTCGATGCCCCTGTCGACGCACATCCGGCCCCAAATTCATACACATCTTTACTACTTGAAGATATCCAGAATTACCATCATCAGAACACTGGGTTCTCTCTCCCCGCATGCGTCACCAAGGCCTGTTCCATCCTGGACGCCGTCGCTGGCCTCACCGGATCCGAAACCTGCGGGTCGTCCAATGACCTGAAGAAGAAAGAGGAGAGAGCAGCGAACCCGACCGGAGGAAACATGGATAAGTTTGTGGAAACCGAGTTGGGCGTCAATGACGATCTGATGGAACCCAGTATCCAGAAGTACGTGCCATCATCGGTGGAGGCAGCAGTACCAGAAGAGTCTACTGGCAGCAATAGCTACGTTGGCCAAGCTCGGATGCATTCTCCTTCTACCAACACCACCACTACCGGAAGTACTCAGGAACAGAACAATTCCGTGGATTCCAGCGACGTCTGTTGGACTTCTTCATCATGGTCGAACTCGAACACTTGCGAGGAGGAAGAGCAACAACAACCACAACCACAACCTCCGCAGAAAAAGATGATAAATCCTTCTCAGAAGATCTTGTCAGAGTCCGATAATAAGCAACAGCGAACAAACAGTGCTCCTCATGTGACCACTGGAAGCAGACCTAATCATCATCGGCAGCAGCTCCGGCGCCGAAGCAATCTTCCTTAGTGAAAACATTGGTCATTTATGATGACAGTGAAAACATCCACCCCTTACTTGAATAATATTTATTTCCTATGTGCCCGCCGCTCTTTGAATTTCTTTGTATTTTTTTCTAAATTTTCTTTTACCAATTTCTAAACTTTTGTAAAAATGTTCACCAGTTTCGTACTATTTTGTTTTGTTAAATGAATTGGAGTTCTTGGCAATCAGCCATACACAACTTGAAACGAGGCTACTTAAATCGATAAGTCGCCATCTTGTAATTTGTCCCGTGAATTTTCAGTTTCAGATTTTTCCAATTTTCTAATGCTCGGCGAAGTCCGGGTCACTTTCGTACAATATTTTAAGTGGTTCAGATTCAGTTATTTCCGTGTGAATGATTGTGAAGCCCCGACGTTTGCGACTTAATGCGTCTGCTACAAGATTAGAAGCTCCCGACTTGTGTTGAATTGTAAAATTAAATCTTTCTAAGAAAATGAACCATCGGGTGTGCATGCGGTTCGTGTTGCATGAACTCTTGATCTGCCGAAGTGCAATGTGATCTGATCGAATCACGAACTCACGGTGAAAAAGATAATGCTCCCATCTTTGACAACATGGACTACGGCATACAGTTCTTGTTTATATGTTGTCCACGACCTCTGACTATCCGAAAGCTTCTCGATAAAAAAAGCCACTGGATGCCCGGCTATATTTCAACCCTAATACATGCGTATCTCAAATAAAATATTAAAATCTGGTAGAGCGAGTACTGGTTTTGCCGACAATGCTTTCTTTATTTGTACAAAACTTTTGGCGGCGGTGTCCGACCAAACGAAATCTCCTTTCCGTAAACAGTCTGTAATTGGTGTCGTGATTGATCCGAAATTTCGAATGAACTTGCGATAAAACGATGTCAAGCCCATGGAACTTTGGACACCGTCCTTGGCTCCAGCCAATCTTTTAACGCAGAAATTTTGCTGGGATCCATCCTTACTTTTCACATACCAAAAATCCAAGAAACAATACCTTGTTTGTTAAAAATAAACATTTTTTTTTAGATTCAGCCGTAACCGTTCTTGGTCCAACGCTTGAAGAACCTCCGAAAAGTGTTGTAGATGTTGTTCTTAATTCTTGTTGTAAACAAGAACATCGTCGAAGTAAGCGACGACACAACGGCCGAAAAAAGGTTATAGCACTTGGTTTATTAATCGCATAAATGTTCCGAGGGCATTTGACAGTCTGAACGGCATTACAAGCCACTCAAATAAGCCGTGGTGAGTTTTGAACGCGGTCTTCCACTCATCACCGGTCCGCATTCTGATTTGGTGTAGTCACTTCGGAGGTCGAGCTTGGAGAAATATTTTGCGCCGGCGAGCTCGTCCAACAAGTCGTCAATGCGGGGAATTGGAAAGCTATATTTCACCGTAATTCGGTTTATTGCACGACTGTCCACGCACATCCGATAGTCACCATTTTTTTTCCGGAACGAGCAACGCTGGTACCGCACATGGACTCCGGCTATGACGAATAAGGCCCTCCAATAATAACTTGTTGACGTGCTTTTGCAACTCCTCCGTTTCCCTAGGGCTCATCCGGTATGCTGGTATGTTTGGTAGAACCGCTCCGGGAACAAGATCGATTTCATGTCCGATGCCTCGATATGGTGGTAATGTGACCGGATGAGTGTCATCTGGTGACTAGTGGATATTGCCCCAGTATTTGTTTGACTTCTTTGGGTATTACCACATTTGAATTTTCTTCATTGGATTGGACCGCCAAAATATAACAAAGATCTTTCTCAATTAAACTATTATTAAATTCAGATTGGCCCTCGATCATGAAATTAGGCACCACTAGCCAAGGTATATTATCCGGTGGACGGTAACAAAGAAATACGACGTTCACCCAACTGAAATGTCCACTGATTCAAACTTCCCCGGTAAGTCGCGTTGGTGTCGTGCTGCCACGGCCTTCCTAACAAAATGCGAGTCACGTCCATATCGACCATGTCACGTAGGATACATCCGCACAAGTCTTCCCGATAAATAATGGAACCCAACAGGACAGAGTGTGACAACCGTGATTAGAAACGCCAATGGGTTGACAGAACGGACGAAAGGGTTACGAGAAAAGAACTAGAAAATCCCCTAAGGGCCGGGGATACGGAGGAATCGACTACGGCGAGTCCGGAGGAATTAAAAGAAGCTAATAACATACAAACAATCGATGCCCTTTCCATTCCATTCATTACTGTATTTATACAATCGTTGTAACCCAACTTATTCAGAAATGTCTAACAGATTTATTTAACTAATTTCTGTTGAGCATTACTTATACTCGAAGTCTGTTTTGCGCGTGGACTGTCTTGCGCGAGTTGGGCGGACCGAGCTGGTGTCTGGAAGATTGGCCGACTCTGTCTCCTCCGTCGTCACTGGTTCTGTCTCCTCCGACGAACCTTGTAGTTCTGTCTCCAGTACCGTCACGGCTTTTTGTTGATCAATAGTGACTGTTACACCGAGTTACCCGCATGGCTTCTCCATTTCGAATCCAGTCCAAGTGGTGCGGCTTTGCACACGAAATCGACTCCAACTTTAATGCAGCTACGGCCTTGGTGGAAACCAAATTATCGGTGCTACCACTGTCGATAATGATGTTAACCACCTTTCCGATGACGGTTCCCCGAGTAAGGAAAAGATTATTATGTTGACTGATTTCATTTAATTTGGGAGCCAAACAAACTAGATGTATCACACACACCACATGTTCACCGTCGTCACCAGGAATAAATTTTTCCGAAACGACCACCTCTTCTTCATCCAACGAGTCCACCGGTGAATGCACTGTGGTAGGTTCCGTTTTGGGAAAATTTTATCTAGGCCCGTTCTGGAAACGCAAACCCGTTGGATTGGATGGTCCAGGGTCGCCGTTAGATTCAACCTCTAGTCGATGATTTCCAGGTGCATTTATTAGTTGAGTAACCATTCTAGACAAATTCTCCACTGTTGCAGTTAATTCAACCAATGACTTCCGAATATCCTCGTCGGACCGAGGAGGAACTGTTGACGCCATGCGAAATTGTCGTCGAAGATTGTCTCTGATACCACCTGTTGACGATATCGAGAGTTGGATCATGCAATAGAAGAAACGAATGTTGAAGTAATTTCTTTATTAATAAAAAACACAAGTATTTTCACAATGTAAAAAGGACACGTAAGGTGTTTGAAACAATGCTAAAACCAAGTAACGTAACAAAGAAGACTGAGAAGGATGCCGAGAGCGAATGATCACACTGGGAGCGGCCGGAATCCACCAGCTGATGATATTGAAGAAATCAATAATGTAAAATATATAGCAAACAACACACAGATGGAGAGCATCAAAATCATTGTGAAGGAGGGAGGAGACACACTTTTCGGGAATGAGGGTTTCCCAGTTTTTCAAAATAATATAAATCAAAAGACGTTTGGAGTACAATGACCTAAATCGAGTAGATTACAATGAGAGTATTATATACTAAGATAAACAAGTATTGAGCCATTGGGCCCTAAAATAATATTACAGCCCATTGAAGATGTGAGTTGCTTAATACCCCTTTCAAGCTGGAGAGTGGATATCATACATTCCCAGCTTGGGTAGTATGTTTTTCAAACTTTGCACTGCTGTTGGTTTTGTCAATATATCTACAAGTGGGTTTTGAGATGCAATATAATGTAATTTAAACAGACCAGCTTGAAGATGATCCCTAACAAAATGATAATCAATCTCAATATGTTTTGTTCTTTCATGAAAAACAGGATTTGAAGCTATATGTATGGCAACTTGATTATCACAAAATAAATGAGTATTGTAACTTGGTTTCACCTCTAAATCATTAAAAAAGTAGTGTAACTACACAATTTCACATACAGTAAAGGTCATTCCCTATACTCAGATTCTGTAGAAGATTTAGAGACAGTGGGTTGTTTTTTTGATTTTTAAGAAATGATTGAGTTTCCAAACAATATGCAATAACCTGTTATAGATTTTCTAGAGGTTGGACAACCTGCCCAATCCGCATCACAAAAAGTATCAAGTTTGATAGATGTATTTCTTTTATATAATATACCTTTAGTTGGTGCATTTTTAACGTATTTTAGTATTTTAATATCAGCATTGAAATGTGATTGACTAGGGTTGGCAAGGAATTCACTGAGATGACTCACAGAGAAGACAATTATAGTCAAGTAGAGTAGCTTATCAATTAGTCAAAAGGGAAAGAGATAAACAGAGAATTAAAGGAATGAAAAAAAAAATTTAAACAAATGTGAAATAAGATTTAAAACCACGATTGGAAGATCTGTGTTTTTTTTAGAGACAGATTTGGTTTAGAAACAGGAAAATTTGTGTGTGTGTTTTTTTAAACAAAATAAAAGAATAAGAAATAGATTCCAGAAACAGAAATAGAGTTTTAGGATTTAACAATAAAAAAACAGATGGGTGTGCAGCGGAATAGTGATGTTTATAAAAAAAAATTATGTAGATAACAATACCGATTTGGACAGCAGAAGTCCAGCAGAATAGTGATGAAGAACGCAAGTCCAGCAGAAGCACAGAAAGAGGGCAGGATCTTAGATTTGTCGTTCTTGCTCGGGTACCATGAAAAAATCAACAATGTAAAATATATAACAAACAACACACAGATGGAGAGCACCAAGATCGCTGTGAAGAAGGGAGAAGACATACACTTTTCGGGAATGCGAGTTTCTCAGTTTTTCAAAATAATATAAATCAAAAGATGTTTATAGTACAATGACCTAAGTTGAGTAGATTACAGTGAGAATATTATATACTATGATAAACAAGTATTGGACCGTTGGACCTTAAAATAATATTGCAGCCCATTGAAGATGTGGATTCCACGAGGAGTATTAGAAAGAATCTTGGAAGAGGAAGATAGTAAAGAAGAAGATTTGATAATACCTGTAGCAAGTAAATCATCCACCCTTATTGCTTTGACCGTCCTTCCTTAAATAACGCTTTCCTTCCCTTCAGTCGGTTAGTAACGACTAACCGATCTTGACTCCGTCCCTACATCAATTTAATACCTTTTCAGTCGATTAATTTGATTTCTGTTATTTTAGTAGACGACATAATTAGACCCATGCCATGTGGTTCCACCATGTGAGTTAGTTAGTTATGTTTATTCTACCTTTTAAGCATTCCAAGGTGTTTCTGCACTTTCCAGAACAATAATTAATCTCTATTTTAAAAAAAATGAAAAATGTATATTATTATCTATTAGAAAATCAGAACTCGACACGAACCTGATGGCATTGGATTGAGTTACTTGAGTATAGGGGTGGGCGTGGGTCGGGTCAAACCCGAATACATCGGGTCCGGGTTTGAGTCGATATTTTCGGTTATGAAACCCGATGTGAACGACCCGAACCCGAGTATTTTTTATCCGATTTTTTCGGGTCAGGTTTGACCCGAACCAAACTCGACTCGCCCGAAACCTGAAGAAATTTATAAAAAAATTATTAAAATATAAATAACTAATATAATTTATATAAAACACTTTATAAAAAATTTAATATATTAAGTTATAAATTTATCATCTTTTATAAACCTTAATTAGTTAATTTTATATCTTAAAATTTAAACTTTAATTTCATTTCTCTCTCCTCTTCCACGCCAACCTTCTCCTCACCGTCGCCGGACCTCTTCTCACCGTTGTCGGACCTCTCCTCACCGTCGCCTTACCTCTCTATTTTCACAAACCCTTTCCATCTTTACAAACTATTTTATTTAATTTTTATAAAAGTTGAAAATTATTTAAACAACAAGATTTTTTATGCAAAATATTCAATTAATTTATTAAACCCGAATCCGATATCTAAACCGGGTTCGGGTCCAGATTCACTATTTTTTGACGGGTTTTGACCCGAACCTGATTTGAATCGAGTCCGGGTCTAGGGAAACCCGACCCATGCCCAATCCTACTTGAGTATGGTTGAAATTGTTTTACCGAAGGGATGATGGTTATTTGTAAATAAACTACTATATTATATTTTAATACAAAAAGTCATAAAAATATTAATAAATAATATACATAAAATTTAATATTTAAAACTTAAATCTTAAAAATATAAAAAATCCATAATTAAAATAAATTTATAACACATGTATTTATTATAACACTTTGTAAACTTATAATTTGTTAAAATATATTTAAAATACTGTATAAATAAAGATTCAATTTATATTAAAAATATGGAAAGTAAGAGAAGAGAAGTTTATATTGAAAATAATATGATTTTTTATTATTAATTAATTTATAAATTTTTGACATAAATCTGCTTATAAAAGTTTGAAACTAAAATAATTTTAATTTAAAAATATAATTATTTTTTCAGAATGATTTAGTTTTTCATTTTTAATGTTACCCGATACCGAAAAAAAGTCGGGCATGAGCATAGATAACTACCCGATATCCGTCCCATTTTGGTTGGGCT
Organism: Zostera marina; assembly: GCA_001185155.1. Taxonomy (NCBI): domain Eukaryota; kingdom Viridiplantae; phylum Streptophyta; class Magnoliopsida; order Alismatales; family Zosteraceae; genus Zostera; species Zostera marina. The sequence goes on along the minus strand of LFYR01000391.1, from coordinate 323,838 downwards.
CGGGTATGGATAAGGCTGACCTATGGTCAACCCTAACCAGAGGCCAGAGCATTCTGCTAATTTGCTAAAACAGTAAAATAGAGAAACAGGGACGTTAGATGAAGATCCGATGGTGAATAGTACCTGGCTAGAGGAATGGAAGTGTTCTATTTTATTAACCTGTTAAGATGGTAAACTACTAATTATCTACCAAGTACCCACTGATTACCTAATGCTGCTACAACTGATCCAGTCTGGAGCATCGTGATTAAATTGATATAATTATTATTTTATTCGTATAATTCCAAATTACCAAGTAGTCAAGTACCAATTCAAACTCAAGGCTTTATTTTTATTTTCATTAATTAATTGATTTTTATTCCATACTTCCTTTCGTCAATCTCCACAACTCACAACTAACTCCCTTAGTCTATTTTCTTCTTACCTCTTTTTCTCTCCAGTCTTCTCTCCTCCGTTGCGCTCTCATTCCGGCGCTGACCGGAATCAGCGAAATTGATAAAGACGACGGGGAAGGATTGAAGGAGAAGGAGATGAATCTACTGCAATGAGGGAAAATAAGGTTCAATAGGCCGTTGGGTTTCGTGGAGATTTGGATCTGAATTAGGGTTTTGTGAAGAAACGAATCCTCTTTTATTGGATCGAAATGACAACAACCAAGCGCGCATACAAATTACGTATCCTATTCCTGTTGTTTTATTGTTTTGTTTCGTTTCATTTTGTGTTTGTTAATTAATTAATTAATTTATTTCTGTAGTTAAATGAAGTTTTTCCCATCTTATATTCAATTTGTGTGGAGGGATGGGGTGGGTTTGGAAATTGCATTGGAATTGGATATTGGCTCTCTATCTTTGTTTTTCTCCTTGTGTGGGTTTACGGAATTTGTCTTGATAACTACTGTTATTCGGTTGCCTTGATAATTACTATTAGAGGAGTTTGTCGCACATGCTTCCAATGTTAACTGTCTTAAAATTGGGAGGAAAACATCCAGGATCCTTGCCACTGGCGGAGAAGATCACAAGGTCAATCTTTGGAGTATTGGAAAACCTAACGCCATACTGGTTAGTTACTTAGTTGCTTCTTTTTTAAAGCCATAATCTGCACATACTTGGAGGGTTTCATTATCTTCATTTCATGGCTGTGCTCAAAAATTTCAGAGTCTATTGGGCCATAGCAGTCCTGTTGAGTCTGTCAATTTCGATCCGTCTGAGGTACTGGTCGCAGCAGGAGCAGCCAGTGGAACAATAAAGCTATGGGAATTAGAGGAAGCAAAGAGTACTTTTCTAACCTAACACAACCATTTGTTTGGTGTGTATGATAATACTAAACAACACAACTTCAATGTTCTTTCTATCTCATTTAGGTGCTTGCATTGATTGTTCTGTGTGTAGTTGTTCGCACACTTACTGGACACCGATCAAATTGTACAGCTGTTGATTTTCATCCATTTGGAGAGTTTTTTGCATCTGGTTCATTGGATACAAATTTGAAGATTTGGGATATAAGAAGGAAGGGATGCATTCACACTTACAAAGGTCACACTCGTGGGGTTAATGCCCTTAGATTCACTCCTGATGGCCGCTGGGTTGTTTCGGGTGGAGAAGATAACACTGTCAAGGTAGGGACGGATTCTCTTGTATTTTTATGTTTGTTTCTTCACACACATAAAATCATACATGTGCATTGTGTAAATAGGAAATAAAAATATAACACCTAGAGAACATATTCAACCACACATTGTTTGTTGATTAAATTAATTTTTGGGCTTTGTGTTGGGTAAAAGGTTTTCTGAGTAGAAAAAGCATTTTTCTTTTCTTAAATTCTCATACCATTTTTCAAATCAACAGATATGGGATCTTACAGCTGGGAAGCTGTTACATGATTTCAAGCACCACGATGGACAAGTTCAGTGCATAGATTTTCATCCTCATGAGTTTCTTTTAGCAACAGGTTAGAAATTAGAATACATGGTTAAATTTTATAATTTCTTCTTATTTATATATTATTTTTATGTGCTTTTTCATGTTATAAGAAATTTTCATTTATATGTCTTCCTCCTCTCATATTCTGAATATGGGAAGTCAGGATACTTGCCTTTGCACGTATTTCTCAAAAAATCTGTTCTCCTTTCTATTACGATAAATATAAAAAAATGTCCAAAAATTCTCTAGATGTAGGATAAAAATGATCAGATCTACCCAACAAAAAATGGGGCAAAATCCAGAGTTGCTCTTCCCTCTCTCACTTAGAACCATACTCAATCCATACTGGTCGAAAGTCTTAAAAAAACAGAATGACAATTTGAGTAGAATCCAAAGAAAGAAGAAGAGATATCTATTTTTTTTTGATGAAGGTAAATTTTCATTAGAAATGAAATGGGATTTAGTTCATTCCAGAATTTCTGAAAGAAAGCAGCTGTAAAGCTATCAGGATCAGGTGCTGTACCATGGGAGAGGGAGAATAGTACCTCTCTTACTTCAGATTCAGTTGTTCATCTCACTAGACACAATCTATTGGTAGGAGTGTTAGGCTTCAAATACTTTAGTGAAATAGTCAACACTTTTGGCTTCCATCTGACTTCTAGAGACTAGCTGAGCTCCATCATTATTTAACAGTTTTTGTTGAATCCCTAGCAAATATCTAGTCCGAGGATAGGCTACAAATTCCCTGACAGTTGCGGACAATTCCTCTCTCCTAATGGCTTTCCAAATATTCTATATTGAGGAATTAGTTAAGATTAAGTCAATAGATATTTTCCCTAATTCTATACTATCATTGTGGGCCTGCTGAGTTCATCCACGCCATTAACATGCCATAACTCCAGGAAATGCGCTTCACAGGGGGGAATTCACATGGACAGATAATTCCCCTGGTCCTAACTTCAGGCAGAACTAGATAGGACCTTTTTAACTGATACTTGGTCTGGAGTAAAATCAGAGTTTCACAATGATGATTCAAGTGACCATAAAGTCATGATAATCACAATCTCTCAAGTGGAGGAAGGATCCAAACCATTCATATTGTATAACACATGGCTAGATGACCCACCTTATCTTGATCTAGCAAAATATGCTCTCAAAGTCCATTAGAGGGACATGACTTTTTAAGTTACAACAAAAGCTTAAAGAGGTAAAAAATTATGTCCAAGCAATGGGTAGCAGAGAAAGATCATTCTGGAAAGCTAGTGGCTCAGTAACAACTAACATCTCTAGAAAATGACCCTCTCTCTGTTCTTCTACAAACTGAGAATGTTGCTTTGAGTAAGAAACTGAGGGATATCATGACCAAGGAAGAGGCTGACTTTAAACAAAGGAGTAAGGTAGTTTGGCTAAAATTTGAGGACAAAAATAATAGGTTTTTCAGCATTGCCGCCAAGCTAAGGAAATCCAAAAATCCGACTTTTAAAATTTTGAATAAAGATAGAAACCAAACTAGCAAAGCTCTGCTTGAGGACAATAGTGTTAGATATTTCAAAAAAAATATTTAGCAGCCCCACCAATCTTACCAACCCTATAATTCCCATTACCTTCCCTAGGATAGTCTCAGAGACAATGAATGAATGGCTATTACAGTCCCCTTTGAGGAAGAAGTGAGTTCTATTCTGTCTTCCTTTAATTTAGGCAAATCCTCATGGCCTGATGGTTTCACCTCAGTGTTCTTCAGAAAGTTCTGATCAGAGGTAAAAAAACATAATTATGGAGCATTGGAGCAGCATATGAAAGCACCAATTCTTCAGGAATAAGTCCTTGTTGAAGTCCTCAGATTACACATTTCTTACCCTTGTGCCCTAGACAAATACAACCTCGGATGTCTGAATTTAGTCCCATATCTTGTCAATTTGATCTATAAATCATAATTTGATCTATAAATCATAATTTGATCTATAAATCATGTTGAAGGGTGTTTTTTAGGCGGGTAATAGTTAAATAGTTTTTTTACCATTACTACTACTATTCTATTAAAATCATTTAAAAACCCCTATCCCTCTCTTGCCATCACCGACCAGCATCCATAAATCCTAGTTCCTCATTGGCGAAGGTGCTGAATCTTGCCGGAGAAGTTGCTGGTAGGTTTGTTTCCTTCCCTCAAAACCCCAATAGCTTCCAAACAAAGTTCGCCGGATTCCGGCTTGTTTTGGGTCGTTTTTCTGGCGAACGTTGTTTTTTTAGATGAAATTCTGAGGGAGGGTTTAGATGATTGAGATTTGAGATGATTCTACTACATTGTACTAAGGGTTTATTTAAATCTTTTTAAAGTTAAAATTGTATTTTCTATAATTTAAGGATGATATTTAAACTATTTTACATGTATATTGAAAACAGCAGGGTTTTTTTGCTTTTTTGAATTATGCTATACAGAATCAGCAAGGTTTGTAGTTTGCTTATATCTCCTTACCAAACTGCATTCATGGAGGGAAAACTCATTTCAGATAACACCATTATAGCCAAAAGATGTTGTCTAAGCATAGACCTTAAAAAGGCATTTGATACTGAATACTGATAAATGAGATGCTATTATATCTACTCTAGAGGCATATGGCTTCTCCCTCTCGTTCTGCAAAATGATATGGAATTACATATCTTCTGTTTTCTTTTCAATGCTAAGTTGAAGGAACTCCCACTCCAGTTCCACCATTAAAAAATCAGAAGGATTAATCTAAAAGGTGAGGAACAAAAGGATAGACACCTTCATTACTCACTTAATGTATGCAGATGATATCTTTATATTTTCTAAAGCCAATCACAAATCTCTTAATGCAACTAAGGACATTTTTTAATTATATAATATTTTCGGTTTTGTCTTTCCGTTTCAATTATCCTATAAAAATAAATAAATTTTAGCAGGATCTGTTTAAGATCTGGCTAACACCTGGTATTCAATCACCTAGTTTCCTGTTAGCATCTGCTCATTTATTTGGAACTTGTACAGTTGTACTTTTACTACTTTGTAAGTATGTAGAGTTGGGATCTGTTTATATTATCTCTCCCTTTTCAGTTGAGTGTTTTTTTTTTGCACATTAGAATGTACATATGTTATATGTATATTTTAGTTACTTGAATATAATTGATTCCTTTTCTTTCTAGTTTTGTTGCTGAGTTGCATTTTTATTTTCATATCAATGCTTCCACAGGCTCAGCCGATAAAACTGTAAATTTCTGGGATTTGGAAACTTTTGAGCTTATTGGTTCAGCTGGACCAGAGGTATGATTCAGTAGCAACTTGGCCTCATCTCCAACTTTGAAGGCTATTCGTTTTAATTCTTACTCTTGTTTTCACAGAGATTTTATTATTATTTTCTTACATCTCTTAAGACGCAAATAATAACTATTTACCTAAAAATATTAATAAAAAACATCAGTCACATCCACATTTTCAGCATCTAGATGGAAATCACTGGATTTTTGGAAATGGACTAAAGTTTGAGGTTGTTCTAGAGTTTAGACTGCTACTTTTCCATTTGCTGGCTGCTAGATCCAATGAAACTTCTGTGGGAGTTAATTTTGTCAAAAATAAAAAATCTTAATTTTTCCCCATGTCTACACAGTTTTAAATACTATTAGCTCAATTTCATTTTTTTCCGGATCTCTATCTGGTTAAATTAGAATTTTTTAAGATGGAAGTTGCAGGCTCCCAGAAGCCATTTTCTCCTCTCTTTTTCCTCCAACTTTGGAAATTTGATCAGCTGTTTCCTTTACCCCCCGCTTGACCCTGCTACCACTTGGAAATTTGGTGAAGTGGTTCCCTTCTCTCTCTCTCTCTTATGCCATTGCTCAGTTTTAGTTGTTTTGATACATATTATACGATACTATAAGTTTTATTTACTATGCCATGCCATTAGACATAAGATGTCAATTGCTTGTTGGTTGTATACTTGTATTAATTATTTAATGTATATTGTAAATAGTATTTTTTGAAATAAATTAAACATCTATTTCAACTGAGTGCTTAACTGTAGTGGCTGGCCATCAGGCCTATCGCACCGGTTAAGTTAAAAATATGTCTTACTAGAATTTACATGGTGATATATTATGTATCTAATTGATGTACTCCACGTAGAAAGGTAACCTGCGTTAAAAAAAGCACAATAATTTCATTCTACAAATTGACTTTTAAAGTCAATCGAAAATTGATATGCTTCTAAACCAAAAAACAAGTGATATTTTTTAATTTTTGTTGAGTTCAAAGCATATAATATAAAATAATGTTATTTGTGTTGTCTGTAGACAACAGGCATCCGTTCCATGACCTTTAACCCAGATGGAAGAACCCTTCTTTGTGGTTTGCAAGAAAGTTTAAGGGTAAATTCTTACATCTATTATTATATCTTTTAAATCTATTAAACGAAGCCTGTCTTATTGGATTCCTTCTGGAACTTTGATTGGATAGATTTTTTCCTGGGAACCGATAAGATGCCATGATGTTGTTGACGTGGGATGGTCTAGGTTGTCAGATTTGAATATCCATGAAGGCAAGCTTCTTGGATGTTCTTACAACCAGAGTTGTGTTGGAGTTTGGGTTGTGGATATTTCGGTATGTTCTAAATTTCAAAATCTTTTGATATTTGGAATTTATTTACTTGTATTTTTTAATGGGCCAAGTTGAAAAATCTAGCAAATACTATATTTTTCCACTAAATAAGTTCCAATTGTGCAGCAGGTTGAGCCATATGGAAGATCAAATGGTCATTCTGAACCAAAATCTTCCTTTAGTGGGAACTTGACTATGCAAGCAGAAAACAATATGAAAACTAGCATGGGAAGGATTTCTCTGTTAGGAAATTCAGATGGTGGAACCCAAGAGTCTAAACATTCAGTCTGTGAGTCATTTTTTGTTCATTTGATTTTTATGTTGGATTGACACTAAACCATTTTTTAAAAATCTTGTTGACCCAAGTAGCTACTGGAAGTCTTCCTGGCACTCCTCGAAGAGTGGGCCAACATCCTAGTGTAAAGATGTCTTCAACAAGTACATCAGCTGCTTCAAATGCAGGAACCTTGAAAAGAAGTTCGGTGAAGGCCCAAACAATGAGTAATATTCAAAGCTCTAAATTTGACAACGTTCCTGTTATTGTTCCTAGAACTGGCCCAAGGATTGAACCAGCTGCAAATTCTTCATTATTTACACCAATGCACCAAACATTGAGTAATATTTAATATTTCAATAGATCTGATGTTATTTTGGACATTGTCCTCAAAACTAATCCCAGGACTGAACCTTCTGTAGATTCTGGAAAGGAATCTGGTTATGGAAGGGTGATGCCATCCAGATCAAGGTCAACTGAATTCAAGAAACAAACCAGTAATTCAGATGATTCAGAAAATGAAAGTACCACATCATCACAATATGGATCCAGAGGTTTTAGACGTTCGGATTCAAATGAAACCACAGATCAAGATTTCCCTTCAACCAATGGGATGAAACAACCGTTGGTTTCCTCTGAAGGAAACATAGTTGACTTGAAAAATATCAGAAACAAAAAGATGCTACCAACCCCGCCAACGGAAACTCCTACTAATTATCAATATGAACATTGTATGCCTATTCTTATAACATTTTCTTTTTTTCACAAAACCAATTCTATGTATGTTATACTATATGTGTTTTTGGTCTAGGAATCAAATTCATTCAACTTGTTCCCATTGAATTTTTCATAATATTGACATGATTAATTGATTATTATTTGATTTGTGTTAGGTGAAATTAGAGTTCCAAAACCAAGAAAATCACACCATGATGAAGTTCAAAAAGGAGGTATTTGTAGTATAATTCTTATTTATAATCGATTTTTTTAAGAAAATATTATTACCATGACCATCTCAATAGTGTCATATTTGAAATCAGGACGAATAAAATCAATTGTTTCAAGTTGGAATAAAAGAGAACAGTCTTCTGCACCTGAAGAGCCTACAACAAGTAATAGCCATGTAAATTCCATGGTTAAGAACTTGTCATTTAATTCAGTAATTTCTCATCTTGATTTTTAATTCACAAGCAGTTTACTCTCTAAATCATTTCAATTTCTAAGATATTCATTTCCTAAATGTTAACCAAAATCTTTGATTTGTACCATTTTCCTTCAAATTTTAGTTTTCATTCATCATCATTCTTGACTTCATAATTAGCCAAACTATTGTCCAACAACATATTTTTGGTTTTAAACGTAAATTTGTTACTCCCACTTTATTGTACTTTTCATGTTGGAGCATGGTTTAAAAAAGCGAAAAGTGCCTCCACTTTTCAAGATGCGCCTTTTTGCTTTAGGCGCTTTAGCGTGCCAGGGGTATTTTGGTAAATACCTGTAAAATGCATATAAAACCTATAAAAAATTTAAAATACATATAAAATTATAAAACCACATGTAATAGAACATTAAAGATTTAATTTATACAACTAAAATTTTGGGATGTCGGGGGCATAGGGGGAGGGAAAACCTTACCAAAATCAGGAGAAGAGTGGGTGGGGCAGCAACTCTCTTTGCGAAAATGAGGCCTTCTCCGATGAAAATGGGGGTCAACTCCAGCGAGGTTAGTGGTTGCTCTGTCAAGGTGGAGAGGATGGAGAGAGTTGAAGAGTTTTAAATTTTTTAGGGTGTTGTGACTTGTGAAAGAGGGATAGTGTTTTTAATTTAAAATAGAATAGAAGGGTAGAAAGGTGAAATAAAATATGTAATTGGGTAATCGGGCGGATCTTTACCCGAATCTGCCCGATTACCTGCTCAAGGGAAAAAACACCCCCGTAAGCCGTTTTTTAAACCGTGTGTCGGAGTTATCTATTTATTCTATTGAGTAAATAATTATTTTGTTAACATTCTCTAATATCGAATTTTGACTGCAGGAATCAATTTTTTTCATGAAATCTATAAATCATCAATTGTTTTTTCTGTTGGACCAATCCATTTTTAGTCCCCAAACCAAATTATTTTGGAAACATACATGTTTCTGCTAAGAAATTGTACTTTTGATCTAAAGATATATGTGTACAATTTCTTTCTTAAGAATCCATTTTTAGTACTCTAATTTTGAGGATGACAGATATATGTTGTTATTTATCGTCTTTTATCCATTGATGTCTATAGATATGTTTCTTACATCTTGCAAAAAAAAGTTCCTTACATTAGAAAAATGTGAACAGAGAGAGAAGAAGCAGTCTACATCCACTGAAAATGATAGTGTTGACATCAGCAATGAGGCTATAGTTTCCTTGTCAAAACAACAACATGAAGAATTCTTATCTTCTGCAAGATCTAGATTGACAAAACTGCAGGTTCTATTCTTGTCATTTTCTCTCTCCTTCAACCAGATTGACTGCATTCTATAACTGGATTGTAATTTATATTTTATGCAACTAACAAATGGTATCTCACTATCTCCTAGATTGTCCATCGGCTTTGGCAGAGAAATGACGTGAAAGGCATGATAGATTCAATCAAAAAGATGTCTGATCATGCTGTAGGTATTTTGAAGCAGCGTTATGGATGTTTCTACTTTCCTAGTATCTGCCTTTTCTACTTTACGTTTTGCAGGTGTCTGCTGAAGTGATAAGTGTGTTTATAAACAGAATGGACATTGTCACACTGGATATCTGCACAATAATCCTACCCGTCCTTACTTTTCTCTTAGAGAGCAAAGTGGATAGGTATATGCCGAACAATGAAATGCATTTCTCCCTCTCCTATTATGATGTATGTTTCATACTCTACAAACACTAATTGATTAATTAATTTATTTAAGGTCTATGGGAATTTCATTGAACATGTTGCTTAAGATCGTTCGGCATTTTGGTCCTGTAATTCACTCAACAATGTCAGCATCTTCACCTGTTGGTGTAGACCTTGAAGCCGAACAGAGGTAAATATTTTCTTCTTCTTCAGCACCATCTAAAGAGTCCTTCAAATTCAACCTAATTATATCCTAAATAAACATTAGGATGGAGCGTTGCAATCAATGCTTTATCGAGCTGGAAAGGGTCAGAATTAGACTTCCTTCTCTCACAAGGTATGTATGTTCTAATGTTGTTGTTCGATGATATGTTTAAGTCGGTATTCATTCAATGCTGGGTATCTTTTTGCCTTATTATCTTTTTACAGAAGAGGAGGTGATATCTCAAAATCCGCCCAAGAGCTCAAGCTTGTTCTCCGAGAAGTACTGTGATGATTTATGGATAAATTCCAATTTCCAACCCATGTTGAATAACCACCATTTTGCCTGAGCCAGGCTGAACTAAGCATACAGGAGGTTGCATACCGACCTATGGAAAACACTACTAACGCTGACTGATGCAGGTTAAACATAGAATCTTCTGTGTGTATCTATCATGTATGATGAAGCTGATAAATTGAAATTACCCCCTAACTTTTTGTCATCTATTAGTAAAATCTCTCCCATTTGAGTTATTTAATTTTCTGCCTTGTATGATGAATTAATGATGTATCATTGGAATGTTTATTTATAAAAGCAATCGGTGGTTAAAACTCCAAAGACAGAAAAGTTCAAATCAAAATTTATTGGCGTAAAAAGTGAGGTTCGATTCTTTGTTTAGAAAACTATGAGTTTTGGTTGTGGTGTCTAAAAACCATGAGTATTTGTGTAATAAAATGTAAGTACAATTACGTTGAAATCTAGACCTTATGAACTTTAAAGGTGCGATAAACTATTTGTTCAAACCTTAATTGTGTATTTACGTTGGAAACTTGGATCGCTGAGCAAGCACGATTCTTCTTGAGTTAACAGATAGAATTTAACCAACTATGTCGTCATTATGGCAGGCAATTATGCTATCGATAACGATAAGACCGTCCGTCGATCTTCCTCAGGTTAAATTATGAGCAAAAGCGGATTGAGAAGTGTCATAAAGTCAATTAAAATTTAAAATGCCTATAATCCAAGAATTCCAATGGACCATGTGAATGCTGACGTCATGATGTCAGACAGCAGAAACCACTAAACAAAAAGTATTGAAGAGGAAGCACGTGTTGTTACCATTGTTTGGGTACACTGTATAGTTAGTGACCAGAATACAGCAAAACTCCAAAAAAATAAATACAAAATGACCAGAATACCCTCCGAATTCCAAATAAAATCAAGCGACGCAACAACACGCGTTCCCGTTCCCGTTTTCGAAACTTCCAGTCACGAATCTCTCTGTCGATTCTCCTCATCACCACCTATTTCCTACATCTATCAGGTTGAGCCGATCGTCCCAAAAACCAAATCTTGGAAAAGAAAAGAAAACCAATCGGATCGGATCGGAATATTTTATTTTATTTTATCTTCGACTCTTCGTTACAGTTTTACCAGGTACCATTAGTTACCAACAGGGAAGGATTGAATACAGTCGACGACGATCTCTATCTTATTTTCCATTGTGTAGCCGTAGTCCGTGTGATCTGCGCTTCTGCTCTGCTGTTGTGCTGAGGATTTTGATTTTGGGTTTTAATGATTTCTCTCTCTAAATCTCTTTTTGGATTTTTTTCCATATAAATCAATCTATTTTTTCTTCACTCTTGTTTTTTTCCCTTCTTCCTTATATACTGTTTCGTCAACTACACTATTATCGATTTATCATTTCCTCCTCTTCCTCTAAACGCCTTGACGTCCTCTTCCCATCTCCTTTTTCTTCTCTTCTGGTTTCTCTTATGGAAGTTAAGTTTGAACAAGAAATGAAATCCAATCTCGACTGCTTCCTTGACTGTACCACGCCAAGACTTTCTTCCCAACATCTCCCCGAGGTGAGTCAACAAAACTGCATAACCTTTCTTATATATCTTCTGTTTTGGAATCTGTGTTCTTTTTCCAGAGATATTTTTGGTCATTTGAATTTTGATCGATCGTGACAAGTTTTTTTTTTTTGTTCGTTCATTTTTGTTCGATTTTATTTTTTAACAATGATGATGACAGACGACGGGCGTCTGGGACGTAGATGTTGGGTTCGACTGGCGAATTTCCGATGAAAAAAAGATGGGCAAGAGCAGATGCTTTAATCTAGTCGAGCTCTGGAACTTGTACGACGAGTGGAGTGCATATGGTGTCGGATCTCCGATCACCATCTCTGGAGGAAAAACTGTGGTTCAATACTACACGCCGTATCTCTCTGCCATCCAAATCTACACACCAACAAGAAACAGTAGCTCCCTACGCGATGGGGAGTTGGAGGTTAAATCATGGAGTGCCAGTGAGAGCATGAGCTCGGGCAGCAGCAGTAGTTCTGAAAAGATCTGGGACGTGGAAGACTTGGGTATTCATGTCATCGATCACGATCATAGCCCGGAAAGAGATCAATCTCTACACGTTGGTGATCTTTACTTCCAGCATTTTGAAGTCGATGGCCCTTTCGGACGGCCTCCTCTAAAAGACAAGATTGATGCTTTGTCCGTTGAATATCCCGGGTTGAAGTGTTTCAACAGCAACGATCTTTCTCCGGCAAGTTGGATGGCCATTGCTTGGTATCCTATCTACCATATTCCAAACCGGAGAAATTCCAAGCAATTATATGCTTCATTCCTAACATACCATAAACTCGCTTCGCCATTTCACCAAGGTAATATTAATATTAATAATAATAACGACGACGATACAATTTAATTTGTTTTTGTTCATTGAATGTGATTGATTTCCTCTGTATTGCCTAGCAGAGAACACTGTCGATCATAGCATCAGTATTCCTCCATTTGGGCTGGCAACATACCGGATGCAATCCAAAATCTGGCTCAATCCTGATGTAGAACATCGCAACAAGATGTATCAACTCATGGATGGTGCGGATTCTTGGTTGAAGCACCTTAGTATTCAACACCATGATTACAACTTCTTCATTTCCCGTCCTATGTCAATATAAAGAATACAAACTGTTACTGCTGCTCGGCTTCAATTCTTCTTTTTGTCAAGCGCCGCCTAAATGATGGCCGGAGAAGAAACTGTTAAAGATATGAGCTTTCTTTTCTCTCTTTGCTGTTGTTCCTATATGCTTTTTTTAGGTATATGAATGCTGTTTCCCAAAAAGACATACCATGAGATGCAACTTCTTTTTTCTTCATACTACTATAGGAAAAAAAAAAGTTTATGGTTCTCAGTCTTGAGGAACAATCTCGCGATAATTCACCATGTAAATAGCAACCAGGGTGACAAAAGCACCACCAAGTTGCAGGGGTGAGAATGTTTCTCCAAGAAACAAATACCTGAAAATAATCGAATCAATCAATGAATATCTGTTTGCCTGTTTGCTTGTTAGTTATTTAGTTAGTAGCAGTTTTGGAGAAACTTACCCAAAAATGGAAGCAAACATTGGAGTGAGAAACGTAAGAGAGCTTAATTTGGTCAGGTTACCTGCACAGATAACAATAAAACATTCAAATTAGCTGCAATTGAGAAAAATACAGAAATTGATTCAGAAATGCTAAGTGTGTAAGACTGAGACAGGCCTTCGGTTGCATTATAAAAGAATACACCATAGCTGACTGCACTTCCGAAAACAGTTGTATAGAGAAGACCGGAAAAATCGATGGTTGTAAGCAAAGAAAGGCTTCCGGTAACGGCAGGTTCATGATTTAAAAATGAAATAGCCAGAAGAGGGATTCCTCCGATGATCATGTGCCATCCGGTTGCCATCACAGGATCAGAGTACTTGGACACCCAACGGACCATGACAGTACCTATAGCCATGCTTTGAGCTGATAGGAGCATCCACCATTCTCCACTCCCCCAAATGGAGGTATCACCATGCTTCACGATTGCAGGTACCTAGATCATATAGTAAACGCTAATAACCAAGAATCTTTTGATAGCAATATAATACATAGAATTAATCATCAGAACAGCGAATCAATGAGGAAACAAACCTCTAGAAGTAAAAGTCCAAACACACCAAGCACAAGTCCAGCTGCTCCAACCAAACCAATGGATTCCCCAAACAATATTGCTGCAAGAACGGCAACCGTCAAGGGCTGAGAATCAATAATCACCTGCAATTATAATCAAGTTGACGTTAAAAAATAAGTCTGGACTCTGTTAGTTGGATTGAAATAGAATGAGAGTTGTTAAATCCTAGACGTAACTATCTATCTATTTATAATTGGTCTATCTTACACTGCCCAACCCGGCCGTAGTCTTCTGCAATCCTTCTGCAAGAAATCCCTGTCATTCCAGCAAACATTTTGTAAGCAATAATTCACGACTACAAAAAAAAACCGACCACCCACCCACCTGAAAGCAAGCAGCGTTGATGGTACCAAACAGAATAATCGACACCCAAGCGAGCATCCCAGAAGGTTGTTTGCTCCCTCTAAAAGAAGCAAATCCAATCAGAATTATCCCGGCAGGAATCAACCTGACCGAAGAAACAAAGAAAGGTCCCGCCTTTGGAATGATTTCCTTCATAACCACCATCGCTGTTCCCCAAAAGAAGAAGGGAGAAATCAGAATCACCCATTCCAACGCAGTCCTCCCTAAACCCAAATCCAAGATCAAATCTCCCCTAACATTTTCTCCATTTACCAACGGCGATAGCATCTGCTTCGTCTCAGCCTCAGCCTCATCTTCAATCGAAACGGTCGGAGAACCAACATCGGAACTACCTGACATGGGATCCGAATCCTGCATCCCGGCGCGATTGAATAAAGGGGGGAAATGAGAAATTCGGCCCCTGATCCTGAGATTGGTTATGGAAGGTGCCAACTGTTTAATCTTATTGGGGATGCGGTGGCGCACTGGCGGGAAAGAGGAGTGGAGGAATAAGGACAACATTTTCGCGATGTCGTCAGTCCACTGAACACTCTGTCACTCACTAAAGGAAGAAGCAAGAGAAGCCCCTTTATCCATTCCTCGTGGTTAGTTGTCGGCTGGTCGCCACATGTTCTACTTGTTTGTTAGTTAGTTAGTTAGTTCATTGATGTGATTATTTCATAAAGATACACCAAGTTTATATTATTATTTCAATTAGGTCCTCCCATGTTGTTGTTTTTTACTTTACACTTGTTTTCAATTAGGTCGCCGAGGGACAACGACAAATCGTAAACCCTAAACTCCGAGATGAGGGGCGGAGGGAGGTTGGCGAGGCTACGTGCCACCTCCGTCGGTACATCGTTAGCTTCTTTTTCTGGTTATGCTCATTGCCACTCTTCGTCTTCTACTCACCAATTCAGAAGCGGTAACTATGATTTTTTCCCTTTTTCATTTAGAGTCTTTAAAAATCAAAAGTTGGATTATCTTCTTAATCACCTAAATGCCGATGTAATTTTTTCTCTTCTCATTCCAGATTTTTTAAAAAAGTTGTTGTGGTATGGACGGCATCATTCCAGTTCATTTTCCAATTCGACGACATCAACTCCTCTTAAACGACGGATGGTTAAGAAGGATATACGGCGCGCTAAGGTTGAAGCTTTTGTGGAAAAGTAGGTCATACGTTTTAGTGTTTGAATTAGGCGTTTAGCTTGTCTTTCATCATGAATTGTTCTTACGGATTCTGTGTAGGTATAAAGCTGACAACGGAGGAAAATACCCTAAGGTTACCGTTACGAAAAAAGAAGTCGGTGGCTCGTATTATACAATCAGGGAGATCATGCAGAAACTAATTTATGAATCCAACCATTCATCTTCAATGAAGGAGATGGAAGAACCTACAATAGAAAAATCTTGTCCACGCACTGATACGATAGACAGCATTAAAGCTGATGAACCTCCATCGATGAATGCAGATAAGGTGAGTGAGTGAGTGACTCCAAAGTTTACTGTTTTGATCATTCTTATAGAAAGATAAAAACAATTTTCTTCTTCTTCTTAGCAGGCCAGTGCTGATCCAAAGATATCTGTATCGCCAATGTATCATTCTGACCCCGATAATGATTCTTCTAAGAGACATTCTGGAGATCCTAAAGATTTAGCAAACGATAAAAAGATACCCAAAAAGGGGAGCGGCCTACACAGGTATCGACATCGATAGATTAGGTTGCGCGTATTTGATTATTAAAAAAAATATCATTTGTGTTTGATGGAATGTATCAACTATCAATCTAAAAGTAACACGGTTCGTGGTTTTCATTGTTCAGACATGACTCTGGAGTGTTGTCGCAAGAGAAACCCTTACCAAAGAACTCATCAATTTGGAGTAATATGAAATCATTCATCTTCAATTTCTGGAAGAACACATAAGAACAGAGAAGCTCTGCTCGACATACTATGTTACAAGTATCAAAGTTCTTATTATTAGTAAGTAATTAGTAATGTGTTTGGTGGTGGTAGAATAGGCAATAGCAGTAGACTATATATTATATTATTTAACCATTAAGATTTTAGATGAGCATGGTTAGTGATTACATTTTAGATTTAACGGGAAACATTTTGAACTTAAAATTCTAGGATCACTCAATATTTTACATTTTTATGTCACGATAAATATTAGAATAAAAAATCCATAGATATTAAATCCACATGGATTCATGTTAATGGACCGGTTCTTTATTAGGGTCGGATCATGAATCTCATCTCCTTATCCTAAATTTTAATTCAGGTCCCGCCATTTTTCGGGTCGGTCTTGGATCAATCTAAAGCCTGATTGCAAGCCAGATAGACTATAACACCATACGGGACGATACGGTGCGCATCAGAAGAGCAGCAGCTGATGATGATGACCTGAATCCAATCGTCAATGAGAAAGAGCAACCACCTGCCAACGGAGATAAACCCGGTCTGAGCCGGAGTGAAAGTAGAAAGGCCGATCCCCCAATTTGGTCTAGGGATTATGTCATGGCCCAGATTTAGTGTTTCACACAGTAAGCAGGTTAAAAAACGAAACAGAATTAACTCAAGAAAGAAGACAAATAATTCTCATTGGCAGTAGTGATTTTCTTGTGTTCATAACTGGAATATTTATACATAAATCACCCTTACTTTCTAACTACTTTCTAATAACAGAGTTGTTACTTGTTAGTATTATTACCGGTATAATTTCACAATTGTCCATATATCATGAATAATTCACACATTTATAATTTCTACAATACAACCACCTTTGTTTATTTCGAATTTACTATTTTACCAATCTATCGAAATAAACAAAAGCTGGACTAGGAAGAGATCACATTTTCTTTACGTTCAACTTCTTATTGACTGGAAAGATAATCGACCTCCCTATGTCTCCATCATTCTCTTCAGTGACAGGTGGCAATGATGAACATCTGGAGGTGGTTAACTAACACTTCTAGAATAATAATAAGAATTAAATGACATGAATACATAATGCTAATTACTTCTACAAGTTCTAGTGAACTATTTAACGATTTATAGGAGGAATAACTAAAGATAAATCATAAATATCAATTCTAATAAATGAATGATAAAAAAATTATTTTTCAATAAGAGAAGTATTGGTATCAACTGTAAACTGATGTTCTCAAAAAATTTGCAAAATAGTTTTTTCATTTCAAATATGGCTAGACTCTGCTGCTACTTTTATAAAATGGCTCTTCTCGGTTTAGCACGTCGTTTCATTTGAGTACCTTTATTAATCTTCCATTTTGCATGACCAGCAGAACGATGTGATTCGGTGATCTCCCCAATCTTTCGTTTCCTGAAAAGAACATAATGATATTGTAAAACAATACATAACATATGCAGGAAATGAAATTTAGTGTTTTTTACCTGTATGATTTCAGAGTGGGGTCGGAAAGTAGTTCATCAGCAATTGTTGTCTTCCTTTCTTTCTTTGTAAGTCTACTAGAGAAGAAATCTGAAGAAGATTCGATCACAGTACCCATCTGCATAGGTCGGGGAATTTTTTTATAACAATAAGGAAAAACACGTTATTTGGGTGACTCGATGAAATATAAAAATGTGAAATGCAAATAATTATCTTGCCTGGAAATATTTGGGTAAGCCTTTTGATTTCAATTCTGTTTTTTTATAAAACCTTTTTGGATCAGTAAAGCTTCTCAACTGCACAATAATTGGAAAAGAACTGTGGTCTGTGAGTAAGAGCAAATAATATTATCAAACCAAATCAAATATGAAAATAACCTTCAAGGAACCACTTGGTGTAGATTTAAAAATCTCTTTGTAAGTTTATGATATATGAGAAGACATAGCACACAAAGTATACATTACTTGCAGCTATAATAATGAAATGTCTCTAAATGTCAACTTTGCTGTCATTTTTCAATAAAGCAATTATGATTTAATGATTGCTTTCCATTAGCATATAGTGCAATAAAATGAATTTCCAATTCATTTAATCTTAATTTTCAAAATAATTTTATAAAAACATTGTAACTGAAATTGATGGTCACAGCGATAATACAGGTTTCCTAATGAAATGAAATTCCAGGAACATGCATACTTTGTGAAAAAGGTAATGAAATTAAATACATCAGTCACCTATTTTTTAATTATGAGTATTCTAGGATGGTCTTAATTAAGATTACAGAATGTCTGAGTCATGAAATCTGGAAATATTAAACATCCGACCTGAACACCATCCGACCTCCTCTCACACAACCTGACATAAAACTAGGAGATGTCACTGAAGCATGCCAGAAACTAATTTACCATTCTCCTTCATGAGGCCTACACTGGAATGCCTTAGAGGGGCTTACATGGCACATCTAGACCGAGAGGAACAAGGTCACCATAAGGTATCCAAAAGTGTAGTTGCAGGAGATCATCAAAGACAACAGCCTATCTTTTAGACCAGAGATCTATAAGAAGAGTTGTTGTTCACAATAAGAGACAACTATGCAGGATTGGGAGACCAGCCTCCTAAGGCAATACACTTATACCATTCCCTAATTTTATTTTTCTCTTCCTCAATTGTAATTCAGGGCATATTAGTAATAACCCCCCTACATTGTATATAATGTAATTAATAACAGTTTAGGAGGGATTTATCATTTGATCTCCCTCATTTCCCATAAACTTACCAACTATTCCCACTAATAGGGCACTACTCATTTTATTTTACGAAAACTTTACCTCTTGCAAAAAAAATCATAAAATAAAATTTTCCAGAAAAAACTGTCACACAAAATACTAAATCAGGAACGAAACAGAGTTTTGTGCTTTTGAATTTTGATTCTACTAAGAAATAAATGTATACTTCCAAAAGGGAAAGACAAAACATCACATTCAAATATTCAATATAAATGGAATTAAATATTCAGCTATACCTGTAGCACAGTTTATTTTTATGGGTATGTATCAGGAATCATGATATATTAATAAACTTAATTTCTATAGAAATCTTAACTTAACCCACACCATAGTTGTATTTTCTATAAAATTGAATAAACAGTACATATGAGTAACAGAGTCTGATAAATTACAGCATATTTTAACTTAAAATATTCATATTATTATTTGAAACTTCTAATTAAATATTTGAAGAAATGTGTTTAAAACGTATTTCCATAAGTATAGCTTTCTAGTGCACAGCAGTGGAAACCTGCTAGAAGAAATACAGGTAGGCTTGTAAATGGTATATCGAAATCTGTATTCGTATCGACTTTTGAATTCGAATATGGGATTTTCGGATTCTGGATCCGGATACCAAAAATAATATCCAGAATTTATCAGGACGGATTCAGATATCTGCAGTATCCGTCGTTAAAATCCGAATTCTGCAATAAATATAATTTGACTTTCGGATACCCGGAATTATTAGGATGATTAATTGACTATTAATTAACTTTATTAAGGGTGATTTTATACTTTTAGAATTTCCTATGTTTTTCTATAAAAAGTTAATGTTCGAACGGATTCGGATTATCCGGATATTTCCAAATTCAGATACCAGGGTATCCTAGCCGAATCCGTCCGATATACAGGCCTAAATACAAGCAGCTTGTTATATTCAAGACTGTCTCAAATAATAGCATGTATTATTAGTTTAATAAAATAGATTAAATAAAGTACATCTCCAGTTTAATATGCAATATAAAGGAACCAACTTTATGGAAGGAAATACTGGAAATTAACAAATAGATGAAAATTACAAGAAACATAGAAAGAATGCAGTCTAAAATTATTTCTTATTTATCAGAAAGAAATCACTAATAACTAATCACACAATCTCTATTGAAAATAATGCACAAAATGACACAAACACACCAATACATCAACGCTGTGACATTTGTACTATACTGTGACCAAAGCAACTATGGAAAAGTAAAATTGCTAATTTTCGAAAGAAAACTAAACTGCAACATATAAAAATTTAATGAATGAAAATAATAACCCTCCATCAAAAAATAATAATAACCTTCAAAAGTTCAAGATCCTTCTTCAAAGACGGTGTAACTGTCGGTGCTGGCATATCAAACCTGAAACAAAATAACATCAGGGAATAATTAAAAGCCAAAACACGTAAGTCTTCTAATAACAAGAAACGCACCAACGAGAGCCAGCAGTGTCTGGTATACTCTTCCTTATGATCTTATTCATTTTTCTTATGTCTTTTGGAGGCACAAACAGCCCATCAATCAGTTTAGATTTATCCATCCACATTGAAGTATGTGGGATTGCTTGAATCTTTTCTGAACTGGTATTTCGATTCTGTGTGAATGAGGGAATCTTGGGATCCCATGTAAGACTGATTGATGGTTTAGATACATGTGCTTCTACTGAATCTTCCATCTTTCTAATTATTACTGCATATACATAAACGTAACAAACAATAAAAACAGGAATAAAAAATCAAATATAAAATAGAATTATAAGAACTAACAGCAAGGGCATAGGCAGGATTTGGACGCACCCCAGACAAATCCTTAATAACCTTGTCGGAGGTGAATCTTTTTTTGCTAATTAAATAGGTCCAACCAAATTTTGACACAACCCACTTATAATATTAATTTTTTTTGCAATTCAACTTAAAAAAACAATTCAAATACATATCATAAAAAAATCAACAGTCAAATCTTAAGAAATCAATAGTCAATGTTAAAATTAAAATCTCTTAAATATACGTATGTATGATTATGAGTAATTTAAATTTTTTATTTGATTTAGGAAAATAATCGATTGGAGATCTTCTACTGTTTTTAAAAATCGATATATTTTGATTAATGGCACTTTGGTATTAATAAAATAGCGAGGTTTAACATGAGTTTTTAAGAATAAAAGCAATAACATGAAATTAAACTAACTTTGCCAGTTCAAATTTGTTAACCGCCATCCGAACCTCTTTGCTGCTCATGGATGATGAGCAGGAGCGTATCGTTAAAAAAAATCAATATACTGTTTTAAATATACAATATATGAATTACGAGTTATGCCTAATTTAAAAAAATTAATTGAGTTGGGGAAATAATCGATTGGAGATGAATATCATGTACAATTATAACTTATTTTATACATGTATAAATTTGTACCTGCAGATTCGAGATGAAAAGATAAATAGATCGTCTGGAGTCTACTCTGGTGGAGTAGTCTGGTCGGCACTCCGAAGTCACAATGACCTAGGGAGAGATTTGGGAGAACACAAGGATGGCGGCGCCAGGGTTTGTGTGATTTGGGAGAAAAGATGTAATATTCGATTTTGAGATTTGGAAAAATTCAATACGATTTTGATCATTGGAGCGGAGGGGTTATTTTGTAAAAAATTAAATAGTAATTTTATATAAATTTCCCTATAAACTTATAAAATCTGTATTTCTTTTAAAACTTTAAGATTTCGAAAATAATTAATTAATTAATTCCAATAATTAATTAATAATTCTGTAAATATTATAAGAATATAGGAAATTAAGATATAAGATATGTAGAATCTTTGGCGATAGATTTCTCAATTAAGAAAATACTCTGTTTTTCCTTTCATTAAATAAAATGATTTTCAATTTAATGATTTTCAATTTTATGAGGATATGTAAATATGTCATTATTTTAGGAAATATTGAGAAGAAATTTTGTATAAATTCATTCTATTAGCAGCTCCACGTAAAACTGTAAAACTAATCAATAGCAACACAGAAATTACTATGGAGGGATTTCGGAAAACCACTACGTGCATGCTCTTCGTCGTAATTTCTTTCTGCCTTCGACCAACGGTCATTCGAGGACAAGACAATTCAATAGGCGTCAACTACGGCACCGTTGCCGACAACCTCCCACCTCCGGCAGATGTGGTGATGATGTACAGAGATAACCAAATTAACAAGATGAGAATCTTCTCGCCGGACCCGGCGATCCTCCAAGCATTGGAGATGTCACAGGTGCAGTCAGGCATTGATTGCCTAAACGTTATGGTCGGCACCACCAACGAGGACATTCTTTCTCTGGCTTCAGACGTCGACTTTGCCAGGCAATGGGTTCAGACCAACATTCTGCCTTATCCGACCGTCTGCTTCGACTATATTACCGTCGGAAACGAGGCCATTCCTGGATCCAATGCACATTCCATTGCTCCCGCGATTCAGAACCTCCGGACCGCACTTGACTCATTCAACCTTCAAAGGATTCACGTCTCCACGGTGGTTTCGATGAGCGTGATCGGCGTGTCGTATCCTCCCTCTCTCGGGGAGTTCTCGGCCGAAACCGTGGCCGACATGAATGCGGTTCTCGCTGCAATTGCCATGAACGACGATCCGACAACGCAGTATCTCATGGTCAACATCTACCCTTACTTTTCCTACGCATCCAACCCGACAGACATCGCCCTCCCATACGCGCAACTCGATGACGCAAACGTTGCCGCTGCTGTCGTCGACGGTCCGTTGAGTTACTCAAACCTCTTGGACGCCATGGTGGACTCGTTCTACTCAGCCATGGAGAAAATCGATCGGTCGACGGTGAGATTAAAAGTGTCTGAGAGTGGGTGGCCTTCCGATGGGAATGGCAACATGACCACCCCTGCACTGGCAGGTGGATATAATACTAACTTGAAAAACAAGGTGGCAAATAGCGCCGGCACACCTAAGAGGCCCGACCAACTGATTGTAGCATACGTCTTCGCCATGTTCAATGAGAACCAGAAGGTCGGAACGCCGACGGAGAATCACTTTGGATTGTTCAATCCTGACAAGACTCCCGTTTATCCATTTCAATTTCAATAACCAGCTGCCACCTGTATAGCTAGCTCATCATGCAAGTAATTGCATGTTGTCCACAAATAATTTAATTCTCGGTTAGACGGTTACTGAAATTAATACGTATTTCTCAATTTTCATTTCATTGGCTTGTTGTCGATCTGAAATTTGAATGCTTAATTGATTTCATACATACAGCTCTATCATTGTTTACATCCTAACTTAACCGAACTACCTAACAGAAAATAATGTATACTATGTTTAATTTATATGCTACTGAATGTCACTGTCGCGCTGCATTTGATCGATCCTCGTAGTCACCAGTGACATCAAAAAATAATTACATATTCATCCAACCTCTCAGGACTTGCTGCAGTAAATTGAGCTTACGACCAAAGTAGAAAGAATGGAACTCCAGTACTCCACCAAAAAAGTACGTCTTTCCTATTATACATTGTCTGGCCAGAATTCCCTGAAGAAAGCTTGCTGAAATTGTTTCTCCTTCATTCTCTCGTCTTCTTCCAACATCTTCCGTAATCTTTTAGACATTGCTTTTGTTTTTTTCTTAGGTTTGAGAATGTCCTGCTAAATAATAATAAATTCACATTAACTCCAATTCAGATTTAAGACGCAGGAATCACAAAACTAAGCAAACAGTACTGAGATTTTGGTAATTTAAGCAACTGCTCAATTCAATTCAATCCAATCCAATCCGTCCTGGTGGCCACAAGTCGGATCTGACGATGATATGGGATGAAAGAAATTAGAAAAATACCTTTTCAGATTGCAATTCCTTAGAGCTCTGTTTTGATCGATGTTTCAACTTAGTTTGAATTTTATCAGCACCTAAACCAGTCTTATTATTCTTGACGTGAGCTTCTACTGGCTCCAGTCTACCCTGCGAAAACCACCCCCAAATATTTCAAACGGTAAGAGACGAAAGTAAGATTTGAAACAACCAAACAATAAAAGTTTAAAATCAATCAATCAATCGACAGAATTTTGTTTAGAAAACCTTAAATAAAATCCAACCTGTCCGGAGATTCCCAAACCGGTGCCTTCTCTCCATCCGCACTTCTTCAACATCTGTACAATTCGAAACCCTAAACTCGTCAGTTAACGAATCACAGGTACAAATACTACTACACTAACGCCAAAAAAATCTCAAGAAAACGAAGAAATGATAATAATAAAAAGATGCGCGATCTACATTACATACCTTGAATCCAACGTTAGAAGAATCTATCGCGCTAGAACTCATCCCCCCTTCCATAGTTTTTTCCCAAACAATTCCCCCAAATTCAAACGACCTATTTATACACGTAGATTTGATCTCAGCGTGTCACGTGCCAACGTCTTACTGAAAAAAGTACTTAATTTCCTTTTTAATTACAAGTGTTAGACTGTTAGTGCTTAATCCTTATTAATTATAAATAGATCTGAATTTTCCCATTTAGGGTCAGATCAGGTCAGGTGTAGACAAACTGACAAACCAACCTCCCCCACTGAAAGACATTGAAGCCCATTGAAGCCCATTGGGCCCAAAAGGGTATAAATGAAAAATTCGAATGCGAAATTTATAATATAATTAATGATTGATTACGGAAAGGATGAGTATTTATTTAGACAATTAATAACAGACATGCTATAATGCAAACAAACTTGTTATGGATGAAGAGAATTCGTCCTGTTTGTAGACTGGCTAGCTATAACATTCGTATCTGTCTTTCTTTCTTTCTATCTAGTTATGATTATATTTTTTGAAGAAAAAGAGCTTAGATTCTCTGATTTTTCTTCACGGTTCTTGTGTCTTATTTTTCTTCTTCTCTGGTGAAACATCAAATAAAACCATTGAGATGACAGACATGTCTGTGATCCTGTGTTAACTGACAAACACCCACACTATGCTTGTAAATATCTGGAGGAAGCCAAAAATCAAAATACAAGTAGGACTGTAACTGTAAGAGAGGGTAGAGAGAAGAGCTTTCATAGTTTCATACATGATTCAATCATTATTGTATGAACAAGTGAACAACACAACTTCAAGCTCCATGAAGATTAAACAATTGATATACCACAGTAGAGCTGTGGAAGGTTACACAATACGCACCACAGTTGATTGATTGCAGTAAAAGAAAAAAGATCGATTAAAGTAAACATTGCAGAGAAATTACAGAAGAACATTGAAGACGATGGAAGAAGCAGTATCGTCAAAGTTAAGAGCATAGCTGAAAGGATCGTAATGAAAACTGAATCTCTTTTTTCTATCCTTCCCTTGTTCGGTAACATATCTCTTAATCTCGGCTCGTAGCTTCCAATACAAGCACCTCACTCTCTTCCTCCCTTGCTTGTACACTTGGGCCTTCAGCAGAAACACCATCATCAAAATACTAAGATTTCTATTCTGTGAACATTGCTACTCTGGTTTTGAGCGTTGTTATATAGGAGGGAGAGGGGAATTGGGTTCTGGGTCACTGTGTTTGGAGCACAGTGCACATGTTGTACTGGAGGTAGGACACATGCCCACCAGACTCCTCCAAGATTCTCTCTCTCTCTTTAGGAATAACCATAGGTCTAAAGAGGAACAGTTGAGCTTAAATTATAAATATTGACGGTGCAGAAAACTCTGAAATTCTCGGGCCTTGTGTTTCTGTTCACAACAGCAGAATGACATCCACCTATCTATCAATCTATAATCTATCTATGTACACATCTGGCCATTTTTCCTTGTGTAGTAAAATAGTTCATGAATAACACACAGTTAAGCAATGTTTGGACAATTTTGTCGGTCATAAAAGACAAACAAGAGCCCAAAATAGTTCCTAAAAAGAAATCAAGAATCGATGAATAGCCTAACTAAAGATAGTTTACGAGTGATGGGACAGGAAAGAGTAACAGAAGGGGTGTAGCCGTGTAGGTGTTCTATGTTCCCTGTAACTTTAATTAATTAAAGGATTATACATGCATAGTCGTCAGCCATACAGATACAGGGGAGGAATAGAATAAAATGTACTACATACCTTTCCCCCCAAGTCTTTGTCATATGTAAGTATACGTCGTCATCGTCGAAATTGGTTAATCCTTTTCTTCTTCTTTGGATTCATGATTTCTCATAAATGGCCAAAAATTCTCAGTAAGAAATCCTACCTCTGGTCTTTTTTTATTTATGCAAATGAATTTTCATTAAAAAAAAACTTACATTACAACAGAAAACCCGGAGGTCTTCTTAATAAACGAGACATTTGACAATAAGCTTGTGCCAATTCACAAATGACTGGGTCTCCTTTTACCACTATCTGTTCTGCTTTTTTTTACAGGTTTTGCCCATTGCGCCTCCTCTTCGTCTACACCATTGATGTCATCTATTGCCATCTCTTGTGGCCGGTGCCATGCCCATCCAACTTGCCGTGCTGCTTGATGACTCTGTTGCCCATCTTTTTGAAACGGAACTCTTGAACCTCTGCCACTGCTAGTTGACGACGTTGAGCCTAATCGACCAGGGTTGGCAGGAGAGTATGGACCAGTTCGACCCATGCTAGGTGGAGAACTCAGACCTCTACTTCCTGGGTTTAATGGAGAAGCACAACCCATAATCCTCTGCAATGCAACTGATTTATCCCTATCTTTTCTTCTTCCCTTGCTGACAACCAAATCACCTGGATGGGAAGGGAGCGGTGGTGAGCTAATATGTCCACCTTGACTGCCACTTGACCGGGCCTCCTTGAACGATTCATGTGCATGCCCTGGGGACAGTAATCTATCATCAGTGGCAACGGCATTACGACGTGAGAATTTCATGTGACCAACTTCAGAACCTATGTCAACGTTAAGAATGTGGTGCTTGCTATGGCTGGGACCCCCAGCGTATCTAGGAGATTGAATTAGTGCAGCTCCTGGATGAATTGAAAATGAAACTTGCCTAGATGCTCCAAAATCTGTATCGGGGAAAACAGACTTCATGATATCCAAAAAAAGATCGTGGAGTTTTCTTGCTTCTGAACACACCTGTGTTATATAAATGAAATTCATTTTACAATCAACAATCATTTAAACAAATAGCTTACTAAGAAACTCAGACATAAAAATATATAATGTAAAAGTTAAATCACAAGCAAGATTCGACGAAAACCAAAATTATAAAATAACATACATTTCAAGATCAGAACGTACCTCATCAGTGTGATCAAAATGTTGAGCAAGATTTTTTAACATCAATTGAACATCTGATATGAAATCCAAAACACCATTGTATTTGAAATTTTCCACACGGCGACCAATTTTCCCTGGATCTACAAGCTTTTTTGTGGTAAACACGGAAGAGTTTTTCCAAAAGTCATATATGACAGGAACTATGCGAGGACCATCATTGTCTACTCTTCTCTTAAACTTGGAAATCACACTCTTGCACTGCCAAGTAATAAACATCCAGGATTCAGATATCATAACTATCTTTTACATTGTATAATAGGAAGAAATTAAATTATTAGGAAACGTCTTATGATATTAAATATGAAATATCTTGTGATATATTAATTTAGACCGTCCATTTAGAATAAATTGAGATAAAACTTCGAAATATGATCCATTTTATTTAAAATAAATCAACAGTCTATATTAATATCTCACAAGATATCTCGATCATCCTAAATTACTATACGAGTAACAAATATCTTAAAAGTTTAAACAGATTCAATTATAAGACATCATTTCACATTCAATAATCAGAAGGAAAAAACAAAAACTAAATATGCGTACCTTCTTTTGCATTGTATCTACAACCCTTGTGTTGGCAAATTTATGACTAGATGGCCTACTAACTTTACTACTCCAACTTCCACCAGAATGTTCTGCAGCATCCTCAACCGAACCGGAGAAGCAGTTTGAACGGGTGAACTTTGATGCAGTATGCAAAATAGGTGTGCTGGTAGTTTTAACCTTTCTTGATTTCAAACTAATCTTATGCTTCATAGGCAACTTGGCCACATCTCGACGAACAGATAAAGGCATACTCAATGGTTCATCTCCATGACCAAACTCCTGATCTATCTGCACACCGAACTGTAATCCAGATGTGAGGAAAGCTTTACCACTTTTATCTTTCCCTTCAGGCCTTTCTAATGATTGTCTAGGACGAAAACGGATACTCCGTTTCCTTTTTAACTTTGGTTGCAATATATGCTCATCTTCACCATCATCGTGATCATGATTTGAACTTTGTGAATGTTGAAAATCTACGTGAGAATCACCTGACATTGCAATTTCTCCTTCCTCAAGTTCCTCTGGCTGAAGTTGACAGATATGACAATTGGTCAAAGATCATAAAATAAAAATAAAAAGAGTAAAGATATTTAAAATATCACCAAATGTGTTATTTACTCACCAGCCTGTTTAAAATGCTTCCAGGTTTTGCTTCCAAAGAAGAAAGTGATGCAAATTTTTGTGAAGTGGAAGGTGTTGCAAGTTTTTGCAGTCGAAGACTAGCAAAAGAACCAGAGTCTACAGCCAGAACATCCTCTTCGAATAAATGGATGTGCCTACCATCTGTAGCTTGGTAGAATTCAGAAGTATCAACATCACCAACAAGAACATCCTCTTCTGATTGATCCTTAACAACAGGCAGTACATTGGGTGTGCCATTTAGTTCATCGTCTACATATTCACCCGCCTCCCCCCCTTCATCTTGTAAAGAATATGCAATTCTCTCTTCAGAACTTGCTTCAGAATCTTCACCATCATCGTCATCTAATTCAGTAT
Organism: Zostera marina; assembly: GCA_001185155.1. Lineage (NCBI taxonomy): Eukaryota > Viridiplantae > Streptophyta > Magnoliopsida > Alismatales > Zosteraceae > Zostera > Zostera marina. Next base: position 295,082 of record LFYR01000391.1, on the reverse strand, counting down.
AAATGTATCTTTTATCACGTGAACCCCTTCTACTACCCCTTCTCTCGGTTCTGCTTGGTGATGGTCCAGCAGATGATTCTCTTGGTTCTGTGTTAACCTTTTCAGGTATGTTTAGTGATGCCTTCTTATTCTTACTTAAAGTAGCAGTAAGAGCATTGATTTCTCCGGATCCAGCACGAAGCCATTTGGGAACTTGATAGTATTTCATCATCTCTCCAGTCCAATCAAACTCTTCATCCATTTGATCAAACAATTCAATTTCTTCTTTACTTCGAGCAATCATTCGATTAACTTCTGGTAGAGAAGGAACATTATGGACTGTTTCTTGATACCGTTCATCGTCATGGAGTAATGTTTCTAACGTCATTCGTCTTTCTTCATGGGTTGTTCTCTGATCAAAACGGCCAGCATTAATGACCTCATCTGCCATATCGATCTTAAACTGTTGAATATTACTGCGTATGAGGCTTTCAATTGATCCAATGTATCGATCTTTGCCAGCAAGGTCATCCTCTGAATCAACACTACCCCCATTCCGTAGCTCATCTTCCTTCTGGTAACTTGGTATTTTATCCACGACTGCTTCTAGATAAATAACTTTAACCTCCCTCTTCTGACCGATGCGATGAGCCCTGGCAACGGCTTGCTCTTCATTTTGAGGATTTGGATCAGGATCATAAATTACAACTGTGTCGGCACTTTGGAGATTAAGACCTCTTCCAGCAGCACGGATGCTCAATAAAAATATAAAACAATCACAATCCTGATTATTGAAGTCTACTATAGCAGACTCACGGTCTTCAAGACTAGTTGAGCCGTCAATTCTCCTATAAGAAAGACAGCGCCACTGTAAATACTCTTCTATTATATCCAGAAGCTTTGTCATGGTACTGAAAAGAAGCACACGATGTCCAGCTCTCTGAAGCTTTACAAGAATTCTATCAAGAATCCACAACTTTCCACATGACCGGACTAAAAACTCTTTTGAATAGTCATTAAAAAATGGGTAATTAAGCAAAGGATGATTGCATGCTTTCCGCAATTCCATGCATTTATTATTTAAATTCTTGTACGTTTTAATCTGGTATGATGGATTTCTCTGAACTCTACATAACTCATCTTCAGGATCAACCCTAATAGTACTAGTAGCCTTGACCCAATCATATATAGCACCCTGCATAGCAGACATTCTACATCGCAGTACAATGGACACCTACATATCAAAAGAGGATTAGTGATAAGCCAATCAGAGTATGAAATTCAATAAAAAATACCTTCCTAGGCAATGAACCTTCTACATCTTCAACACGTCGTCTGAGCATAAATGGCTCAAGAATCTGATGGAGTCGATGAATTATGATTACTTTTTTTTCGGTCTCAAGCCAATCATCTTCTTCTGGATCATGTGATGGTCCATCCTTCTGAAATGGCTTTGAGAACCAATCATGAAATGCTTTACGATTATCAAACACATCAGGAAGAAGTAAATTCAAGAGAGACCAGAGCTCCTTCAAATCATTCTGGGAAAAATTGTAAAAGATAAAAAATACTGGAAATTCAATCTGAATATCAAGAGAATATCAAACAGTACACAGAAACGTAAAAATAGCCATAGCAATGGCATAAATGACCATTACTTAACAAAGATAATGAATAAACCTGTAGAGGGGTTCCAGTGAGAAGCAGACGTCTTTGGCAACGGTATCTATCTAGATCACGAGCTAAAACTGATTCTCTGTCTTTCATACGCTGAGCTTCATCGATAATAATATACTTCCAATCAACTTTAGACAGTTTTGTCCGATCAAACATAACAAATTCATAAGTTGTGACCAGTACATTAAACTTCAAGGCACATACCTCCTACAAGGAAAATGGATACAAACAGTATTAGGCAAATCAAATTATTATAACTATTTTGAAATCAACAATGCATAGAAAACACTGCAAATACATTGACCTTTTGTATAAGAATGAAAAATTAGTAACAACTAACAAAAAGGTATGCAAAGTTGCAAACATAGAGGCGTAAAATATTCAAAATATTTTGCTCAATATGTTATGGAGAAATATATTTGCTTCAAAAAAAAAAAATCTTAAAGAGGTTGAAAGGTGTGGTTATAAAATTTCTTCTAAAAAATGTTTATAAGATTTTAATACCCTCCTCATGATGAAATTGGGACGCTTAGTTCCATCACCTCTCTTTCTAAAATAATAAACTCCTGCATCTTTCATCTTGAAATGTAGAATTAGGGTAGTTCTTGTTTTTAAACATTCTAATGACATTTTATATAACAAAAAGTGAAATTTCAAAAATATTCAAGATACTGCAACTTTCATCTTCAAATACATGATAATTCAAGACTCACTATGAAAATTTGAAATACAGTAAGTGAAAGGCAATTTTACCTGAGAAAAGAGCTTTGCTCTTTGATCTTTTGTGCCAACATAGAATAGGCAAGACACGGAAGGCAGCCAATTATACAACTCGCCCTGTATAATAACAATTATCAACCACACAATTATTAATAATATTAACAAGACCAAAGAAGAAAAATAGAAGGGAAATAGATTACCTTCCAATTAACTAAAACAGCATTTGGAACTATAATAAGATGTGGTCCATAATTCCCTTTATATTCCATCAAATGGGCAATCAGAGCCATGACCTGCACACGAGGTGATTGCTACAATTTATACAACATATCTTTCTATGGTAGAATATAAAAAATATCTGTCAGAATTCACAACTAATCCTTGGAAGTGGTAAAATTAAAAAGTGCCAGACAGCTTTTAAGTAAAACACACATAATACCATATTTAACTAGATAAATATGCATAGCATTACTACATTAGAACCACAATAGTCATAATGGGACAATGGCATTGTGGTTGCAATTGATAATATATTACAACAACGTAAACGTATAGCCATAAACTAACCTGTACAGTCTTACCAAGACCCATCTCATCAGCCAAAATTCCATTTAGTTTATTATTATATAATGAAAGCATCCACTGTAGCCCAACCTAAAAGAATCATAAGGTAAAACAAATAAATCAGTTGATTAACTTGCAAATGAACAAATAGAATACTGAAAAACACTTCAACCCACAAGTTGATAATCTCTCAAAGTTCCAGCCCGCAACATTGAAGGTTGTTGGATAACCTTCTCATTCACAGCATGCGCCAAATTATAATACCTAAGAAGAAAATAACACGATTATTTTTGAGGTAGCAAATGATAATATAAATAACAGTCGAAAATAAGTTGAATGACTAACCAATTATGGAAACAAATTGGAGAGAAAAAATCATATTAAATAACAGTTTTATGACGACGATTGTACAATTTTTTTTAAATGTGTGTAGATATTTTTTTCTTTCATGTTATAGATCAGAAATGCTATTTTAATTTTTGCCAGCTCAACTTACTTGTTGACAGACTGATTGTCTCTTGGAGCATTCATTTCAGAAAACCTATTTCTTATTAGCACCTCCTCTCCTGCACAAGCTGCAGCAGCTTTGATTTCCTCCTCTGATAAACCCTAAAAAAATCCATGTCGAGAATTAGGATCATAAATATTGAAAAAGAAAGAACACAGAGAGCTGAGGTACTTGAGATCTTCCAGCAGAAACAGCTGCCCTAGATGCCTCCTCGACTTCTTGGTTATTTTTCGCTACTGTGATTTTTCCTCCAAGTTTGTGAAGATACTCCTCTGTTTGTGATAAAAATGAAGATAAAACAGAATAACGCTGAGCCGCATCACCAGAAATATTTGTTTGTTGCTCCAACAACATTTCACGATATCTATCTACATTATTATTTTTCAATGCCTCCATTCTTTTGTTCCTATCATCATCCTTCCTTTTTGAAAACTCTCTCAACATCCTTTCATGATATTTTGCAATGCCCCTGTTACGGGTAGTCCGTGCATCACGAATGGCCCAATGAGCCTCAAGAAGTTTCTTACGCCACTGGAATATCAATTTCAGTTGCTTCTCTCGTATAAGCTTCTGAGAAAGTTGAATTTGCCTCACAAGATCGATCCGTTGCCGTTCACACTGCTTAACAAATTTTCGATATGGCCTGTCAGACATTGCCATTATCTCCTGCTGTTGATGATCAACTTCATCCCTTAGACGGGCCTGACGGTCTAACAGGCGAAGCTTTCTTTCTTCAATTTGAAGACGTAAGACAAGATCAGGTCTTATTCTCTTCCTATCCAGGTTCATTGCAAGCAAACCACCAATTTTTCTTAAATTCTCTTCCCTTTTCTTGACAAGTACCTCAGCACCTTCCTCATACAGCAAATCATTTGGATCATAAGTTAATAAAAGGTTAGTGCAATTCAAGGATGCAGCTGTTCCAAATGAATCGTGCTTCCTCATAAAGAACGGAAAATCAAAAATCGGTCCATGATATTTTACAGTGGAAGCATCCTCTTTTACAGGTGCATTACTAGTGAGGAGAGATTTCTTTGCATGACCTGACTCTGTTGCAGTTATCTGAACTGATTGGATCTTTCCTGCCATCTTATCTTGATCGCACTTATTAGAGTTTTTCTCATTTCCATGTATATCTTCCATCTCAGATTTAATAGAAGAAGAATGATCTATCTTCTCAGATGCTCCTATCTTAGCATGTTCCACTAATTTTCTGGGAACTGTGGGTGTTGTTTCATTGCGTGCAGGACCTATAGGTAATTCCTCCTTTGGCATGTTCCTACTTTTGATCATAGTAACCTGAGGTGCTTTGTCATTATTAACTGAAGGACCTGAATTTTCATCGGGATTTCCAGCAGTACTGCTATTCTGTCGAACCATTCGTGGCATTGGAAATTGTTGATGAGGTTGAAGATCTAGAGGTGGAGGTATAATGGACCGTAGTAGTTCCTCTGGCATGACACCTTGTCCACTCTGTGGTGTATTCTGAATAAATAAAGGATAATTATACATTAAATCGTGAAAAATAACAGTCATATTTTAGCTTGTACCTAATTCTTCTTTGTAACAAAACTATCAAACATAACAATTCATCTATTACAAAGATACAAAATAAGTGACCTGACAAAATTACCTTAAGACGTCTGAAAGCTAATATTTGTGCTTTGAGAACATGAAATTGTTGCTTGGTAAATCCAACTCGTTGCTGAGGCAATTGAGCATGCTCAACTCGAGTCGAAGAATGGTTTCTTGCATCCTCTGTAGAAGAGGTGGTACCTGATTGAGGAAAAGATCGATCCAATTGCCGCAAGTCCCTAAAATTCTGCATTTGGTGCATTTCAGAACCAGTGATAGGAGTTTTAAGATTAGCACGGTCAATGGTATTGTACATTCCACCTGGGTCGGGTGAGAGATGCACACCAGAAACACCATTCCCATCAGACATTGGATGTCTATTAGGCATTCGGTCATTCTGGTTCTCCCTATTGCACTGGACATCGTATTGCTGCTGCATCTGGGTCTTATCAGTAATCGGTGTAGTGTTTTGACCTGGAGTAGAAATCAACCCAGTTTGATGCATCTGTCTGCTTTTCAACATTCCAGCCTGCCCAGAAGTACTACCCATGATACATCCATGTTCTGAATTTTCATTTCCTACTGATGTGGAATTCATTTGCTGTTTTATTTGATGTGCAGACATGCTATTTTCATCAGACTTCTGAATTTCAGACTGTCTTGATTGACTAGAAGGAATGAGTTGTGCAATCAAATTAACGTTACCGGGAAGAGACATATCAATGCCACGTTCCAATGCCCAATTATGGACAGCTTGAAACTGTGATATGGAAAATTGCTTATTTGATACGTTTGCATGGCTTGGTTGTGACTGAACAGTATGTATAGGGGGTCTTAAATTTGTCTGTACAAACTGTCCAACTCCAGTCTGTTGAGGTTTTAGATCCTCTCTCTGATCACCACCAGCCATGTGTCCAATCTGCTTGCCAGGAGCATTTGGAAAAATTTCTGCCGACTTCTTACCTATCGATGCCTGAGCTTGACTAGAAGATTGAAGAGACATTAACTCCTGCATTTTCATACCGCTTGTGCGAATTTCTTTCTCTCTTCCAGAAGGACATGTGACCATGGTCATTTTACCTGGCTGGTGCTGTGCTTGATTATTTGTAAAAGGCTTCTGCTGTGCTGCATGATAAGCATACTGGAGATATGCTTGATTTAATGGATTCCGTAAGTTTTGCTCAGCGCCTTGCCCATCATTTTGATTCCCCTCATGAGTCTGAGGGGAACCTTGCTGCTGAGATGAATTACATGAATTCTTCATAAGAAAATTTGCAGATGGTTGGATGTTTCTAGCAGGCATGACTCCTCCATGTATGCTGGGAGACTGATATGGAAGGTGACCTTGGTCTCCTTCTGGCTTTCTGAATTGCTGCTGCTGTAATGACTGAATCTTTAAGCCAATCAAATAATTAATGGAGTTCACATTAAATGATTAAAGACAAACAAGTAATCATGATGAATTTAATGAATCATTCTGCATTTGATCTGTTTTTAGAAACAAACAGTAATACAGTACAATGAAAAAAAAAATATAATTCAGAAAAAGTCTGACACGGGATGCAATAAAGTAATGAAATAGCTTTCACAGGAGGTAATAAGCTTATAATGCAAACTCAAACTTAAAAAAGTCTGATTTCAAAATTAAAATCATAACAATATTAAGTTCATAAATATTTAAGGGCGGCAGATTTATCAGAAAAGGGTAGGGAAACCAAAGGGGTATTTGTATAAAAGGGAAAAGTGAATGAAAAAAATTATGGGATGTAATGATCAGCATCAACATAAAACAAACAAGTAGAACAACCATTTAATTGAGTGTCCATCAATTTAAAACAAATCCGAGATTTCCTTGCAAGAAATCAAGACCGTCGACAATCACTATGCTAGAACGACAAACAACTTAAACCAATCATAAATCCATAATCGAAAAGAAAAGGCCGGTCAAAGCATTTCAAAATGTGATATTTTGTCTTTATCCGCCTCACCACCCTTCCCAATTTTAGAAACATGGTCGACCACTTGAATAAATAAATTCCACATCTTTGTTCAATCCATTGGCGGATTTCATTCAGTGCAATCTACATAATAACTAATACTACTCACTACAAGTAGCAGCCAACCTGTCTGAAAATCTGCTGTTGCTGCTGAACAGAGTCGAAAGCTGCGTGAGCCGAGGAAGACGAAGAAGGTGAAGCCGAAGACGGTGACGGAGACCTCCCCGTGGAAGGCCCGCTCTTTTTTCTACCCTGCATAACCTATTCTCTCCAAAATATCAGAAAGATAGGGGCTATGCCAAATACACCACGATCTTCAGCTGGATTCGGGATTTCAGGTGATTTTCCTGTCCCGTCGGGAAAGAAGCTTCGAGTCTGACAAAGGCTATTCGAGAGGAAGGGTGTGGATCTGGTCACTGCATGATGTTAACAGATTTACTCACTGGAGTAATAGTCGCGATCTTGCTAGTTATTGCTTAATCGACAACAGATGTTCTTTGGAGAGAGAGAGAGAGAAAGAGGAGGGGGGAATGTGATTTGTTTTTTCCCAACCCTAGACGGGTGGACGGTGTGGGTATGGCATATTGATATTACCCTTATATTTTCCGTTTATTGCAATTTCAACCATTCTCGAAATAATCTGTTCATTCTAAATTTCCAAATGAAAAGTAATATAAATAAAGTAATTATCAGGTGTGTTGATGTCAAAATACGTTAAATTAATATTGTTTATTAGATCGATCTTATGCAATACATTATTTTAACCATTGGATTAAATATTAATGAACATGATTTCATGACGCATGACGATATATTTAAAGTACGACGCACCTAAAGCGCGCCCAATATAAATATGCTGTTATTTCGATGGTCCATCTACCTAAGATAAATAAAATAAGATATTTTACTCTCATCTTATCTAAGATAAATAAGAAAAGACAGAGATCTTAACGAAGATTATTAAAAGTTTTTGAAAAATTCAGAGTCGAGTCTCAAAATAAATTTTGAACCGGCCAAATTCAGACAAAATATGAAGGATATTAAATTCCTTTAAACCATACAAGAAACAAGTTGTGACTCGACGACTCCCCACAAATCAAATCCTTCATCAATGCTCTCCCAGATACCATCACCTATATTCCTCTACCCATACCAGATTTGCCACCAACAGAGACAGCGGTGAAGCGGATGATAGTCAATTTCCATGTAGTCTAAGAGACTAAGACTGAACCTTAAGATCTTCCAGTTGACCATTTTGAATAACATCCAAATCTGCTGGTTTATTGAGTAACATCCAGTTGACAAATTATTTAGGGGAGGGACCTCATGCAGTCATGTAATCATGTGTTTTTTTTTATAAGTTACATTGGCATTAGTTAGTTATTATAAAAAAATCGGTCCATTTGCTGAACATTAGTTGTCTACATCAGATTCTAACCTTAAAAATGATCCGGGTACCACAACTGATATCAGAGCAAACTTCCAGGGATGTTTTTGAAATTCAAAATCGATATTTAATAATGATTCATAAAATGATGATTAATATTATTATTAATATAAATAAAGCCTTTCCATAACCGTCCGTGAACTGCTACCAAATACAAATACTTTTGAATCGGCATTTTGATTTCAAGCAGATCTAGGGTTTCGCTGCCGCTGCGTTTCTACGCTAACTGTGCGATTTCTCTTCCGTTCCACCTCTCCTCCTCCTAATCTTCATTTACGTCTCCTTGTTCTCTCGTCTGATTCTTTAGGATTTTCTTTTCATCGCCGTTTTCATCTTCCGTTCTTGCAGGGGCATCGACCTAAGCTAGAAATGGGGCAGATCCAGTACTCGGAAAAGTACTTCGATGACACCTACGAGTATAGGTATGTTCGCATCATTTTTATTTCGATCATTTCTCGATTTTGCCTAAAAGAATCACTTCTTTCAGACACGTCGTTCTTCCACCCGAAGTTGCAAAGCTTCTCCCGAAGAATCGTCTTCTGTCTGAGGTATTCTTATTTCTTACCCCCTCTCCGCTGTTATTATTTCGTCTCCTTCTCCACTATTACAAAAAAAATTGTTTGCTGTCGATTGTTTTGGTGCCAGTCTGAGTGGAGAGCGATTGGAGTGCAACAGAGTAGAGGATGGGTTCACTACGCCATCCACCGTCCCGAGCCACACATTATGCTGTACCGCAGGCCCCTCAACTATCAGCAGAATCAGGAGGCAGCCGCTGCCGCTGCAGCTCAGCAGATGCCTGCCAAGTGATTTTCACTTGTCTATAATTTAGTTGGTTGTTCTCTGGTTTTTAGTATATATATATGGATAACATATTGGCTAGTGTTCTCTCAATAGATTGATTGTAAGCAAGTATTTCATTTCCGACCAGGTCTTTCGCATTTGCCTGATTTTTTTACTTCTGGTGCGTTGATGATGAACAATATAACAAATTCTACAATCTACATGACAAAACAATTCTCCAATCGATCTTTTATGGTGTTTGGGTATTTTGATGTGTTCGATCAATCTGTTCACTATTGATAAGGTGGGGAGAGGTATTTGATGATTTTATGAAGAAGGATAGATTAGTAGGTAATACTCTGTTTTATTCAACAAAAAACCTACTTTTTTTTATTCAAGGAAAAGAAAAGGTCGAGGTCTATCGGGATTTTCCATCATCTGCAAAACCGGCACCATATCCAGAACCTGAGCCGCCGTTACTTCCATAACCCCCACCACCACCTGTGCCTTGTTTTTCGTCATTACTAGTAGAAACAGATCCTTTGCCTTGACCCATGCCTTCACCATACCCAATTTTGTTACCACCTCCCGATCCTCCACCTCCGCCGCCACCACCTGCACTTACTTTATTTTCTCCAGTGCCGTAGCCGCTACCACTTCCACTGCCAGAACCTTTGTACGTTCCGTTGCCTTGACCTCCTCCTCCTCCTCCAGCACCAGCACCACTTGTATTTTGGTATCCATAACCATAACCATATCCACTCCCATTTCCATATTTGTTCCCATCACCGCCGCCTCCACCACCGCCTCCTCCGCTAACATATCCTGACAAATTCCTGGCAGCAAATGCCATGCTTGCCGTTGCAACAAAGATCGTCACCATGAAGAAAGCAACACACACAGATTTCTTAAGGCCATCCATATTGATGTTGGAAATGTAGGTAGCTATCGATGAAATGTATGAATTGAATTGGAGATTGACGATGTATTTATAGAATGATAACATGTATCTTGTGAAGCGCTAAAGTCATACCGTTCATGCAAAACAACTGATTTAAAGCTAAAATCTAGCTCGAAGTCTTCAGCTTAGAGTTTGGGGGTTACAAGTTAACACTTGTATCTAAAGAAAGAAAAATGCAGATGAGTTAAACTGATGAGTTACCAAACTGTAGAAGTGATTCACTGATTCATCAATCTAGTAAATATAAGGTTAGTTAGTTCTTCTCATATTCGAATCTTTATTTTAGCTAGCTGGAATTAACTCATATAATAGTTATATAAAAATAAGCTTTATTTATTTATAGAATACAGTATTGATAAAAACGTACAAATAAATAAGTTTTTATCAAGATTCTGAAGTAGAAATGAAGTCCTTAAGAGGTTAAAAATATCTCAAGGATTAGAGAGATGAGAAATCAAATCACCACCATAAGTGTCTTCGCCATCATTAGATCCGTACGATTCATCATTTCTGTTTTCTCCACCTTGTTCATTTTCACCACCACGTTCATTTTCACCACCTTCTTCGTGATCATCTCCTCCGTAATTAGCACCATCTTTATTTTCAGAGTCTACTTCATTTTCTTCTTCATCATCATGATGATCTCCTTTGTCGGCGTCATATTCATTTGAATCATTTTCAGACCCTTGTTCATGGTCTTCGTCATCTTTTTTATTTTCATCGTAAGACCCCTCATCTTTTCCATCATCATAATTAGATCCCTCATCTTTTGAATCAACATAAGATCCTTCTTCACCTTCTTCTCCCTCAGTGTTTCCATCACCATACCCTGATAAGCTCCTCGTAGCAAATGTCGTATTTATAGTTGCAACAAAGAACAACACCACAATGAGCAAAACAAAACATACATTTTTCGTTGGACCGGCGGCCATGACGATCAATGTGTTATTAGTAAATTAATGTACGTAGTCTCTCAGCTAACTAGGTAGGTAGAGATGAATATATTGAATATATATTACGTTTGGGTTATTTTTGTCAATCCATGGGTGGGTGAGTATTTATGTAGGATTTTGAAATATCTGATTGCTAATTCTAGCTAAATCTCCCAACTACAAACTAAACGCTCCCAAAATTACTTATGCTCGACTGGTCATAGATTCATTTCTAATTAGTTAGGTAGTTGTTTATGTGGATATTATAACCTATTTTTACAACCTCTGGATTAGTTAGTTAGAAAACCAGTATAATTTTTTCATAATGTTAAATAATGTCAATAATATGTTTTTTTTTCAAGTCTCAATAATAATGTCAACCTCCGGAACGGAATGTGGTATATCAAATTGATCTAATTCCAGAGGCAGCTCTGCCAAATCAAGCCCACTATCGTATGAGTCCTCGGGAAACGACCATTTTACAGAAGCAGGTGGACAATTTACTGGTAGACAGATTAATTCGAGCGAGCTGCATTGATTGTGCCAAAGAAGATGTTGCTTTCATTTGCAGCAGATGTTGCAATGCTCCCATGGATAGCATTACGATTTCTGTAGGAGCACTTAGCTCTGATATCAAGTCTAAATCAGACCAACACCTGTCATTGAGTGTGAAAAAGAAGAAATGAAAAATAGGAGAGTGAAGAGTAAGACTAACAATTTTGGGTGTAATTCCCTTGGTGTTTATTCACTATTTGTACAACATTTTATATTCATAAATGGAATAAAACCAGTTATGTAAAGTGTACAAATAATATTTTATCCACCTAATAGCAACTTAGTGTAGAATGAAAATAAAGTAAATTATACTACTAACTATCGCTCCAATAATATTTAACAGTGGAGTGTCCAATAACCAGCGAGAACATCAAAGCAACTAATGTTGATTTAATATTTGAAACTATCCTAATACCACCCAGTTTTTCTGTAACCGAAATTTGTTGCTTGTTGTCGATAAGATTGAAAAGCTCGTGAAGATGGAGGATCAAAACTCGTTGGGGTATCAAAAAGCTTATTACAGTGGAAGGGGGTATCGAAAAACGTGAAAAAAGAGGGTTTTTTGTTGTTGTGTGTTTTTATGTGTCGTACAGTTACAGATCGTGGGTTGTGTGACATGGCACCTTTCATTCCTGTCAGTAGAGAGAGAGAATGTGAGATAGATCCAAGTCATAAGTTATAAGTGCGGTACATTTCAACTTCCAACAACATAACTGAATTGTGAAATGGAAAACAAGTCATGTCCAGTTGTTTCTAAGAAACTGAAGCTTCTCAATCTCACATTCATCGTCGTTCTCTCCATCGCTATGGCAATAATGGTATCTGCTTCTACGAATTCGCAAGGTGGTGGAATTGAAAACTTCGGATGGGGTGGAGGGCAAGGACAAGGCAGTGGATATAACTCGGGATTTGGAAGTGGGTATGCTTCCGGTTATGGTAGTGGGTTAAATGGTGGATACGGAGGTGGTGGTGGTGGAGGAGAGGGATCTGGAGGTGGAAATCCATCAGGGTATGGTAGAGGGAGTGGTTCTGGACATGGATCTAGTGATGTAGAAGGCGGTGGCATTGAAGGTAGTGGTGGAGGAGGCGGTGAAGGACGTGATGGTGGTGCTGGTTTTGGGTTTGGTGTTGGATACGGCGACGATGGACGCCCATGAAAATGATAGATTTCATAATAATTAATAATGAAGTGGGATTTATAATATAAATTTCAACTTGACTTGAGTGCAGATTCTCATTTCCAAATAACATAACATAAAATATGCTCACCAACCGAAGCTCAAATCTCAAGTCTCAACATCCAAAATTTTTAATTTTAATTATGATTAGTTGAGGTAATCCTCCTGAGTACGTTAATGGCAACTGTAAACGTACACCTTAATAGCAGCTACAGAAAATCAATGTATACATGGAGATTGGGAATATAATTTATTAATTTACGGCCATGTAGAGTTGGTGGTTCTGTTCTCTGACTCTCTGTGGCTGTAAATCAATCGAATAATTTTATTTAAGGTCTTCATAATTTTATTTAAGAGCGAATTTGATACCTATATATATATAGAAAGAGCGAGACGCACGCAACAGATATCCACCCAATATTTCGCTCCTCTTTCTTCATTTCCCATCCTTTGTCTCCTACGTCTTCCTCATTCCGCTGGTTCTTGTGGAAATACTGTCCCGACATCTAACCTCTTTGGGCTGTCGAAAAAAACGGAGATCGGTGGCATGTATGTTTATTTTTTTAACATTTTTGTCCTGTTTTATATATTTTTTTTCTTTTTCTTTTCCATATTCTGTTGTTTCCTTCTTGGTTCGATTGGATCTTTGGTTTTTATTTTATTTTATTTATTCCCAGCTAGAAATTCGGTGATCGCGTTCTCCGGGGCGATTGCTCTTAACTATTAAGAGGCGGAGATTTAGTGGAATAATCAATCAATCACCTTGCTTGGGTAAGACAACGGAATTTTGATTTCTCTATTTCTTCGTTTCTGGGAAGAAATATTATCATCATCATCATCGTTAGGTTTATTCTAGGGATTCAAAGAAATGTTTTTCTCTGATTACAAATCTGTTTTGTTTCGATTTTTTTTTGAGGGTTTAAATTTTGATCATCATTCGTCTGTTTGATTCGTTTTAATCTGCTGCATCATTTTGCATCCAGATTTTGTATCTTTTAAAACTGACGATGTCTAAAAATTTTAAAAAAATCTTTTTTTATTTTATATAAATTAAAATCAACTTGGCATGATTTATTTTTCTTCTTAATCTTGTTACTATTGTAGGTCGAAATGGGTAAACCCTCTGGTAAGAAGAAGAAACTTGCACAGACAAAATCCAGTGATGCTCTACAGAAGAGCAACAAGACTGGTCACAATCCGAAGATCTTTGACAGGGACACTACTGCTTTCATTGATTTGTCTAATGAACTAAAAGAAGAGGGTAACAAGCAATTCCAAAAGCGAGAATACGAAGCAGCAATTCTTACATATGAAAAGGCCGTCGATTTTCTTCCCAAAAAACACATCGATATCGCATATCTTCGCAGCAACATAGCCACTTGTTATATGCAGATGAATCCTGGAGATTTCAATCGTGCCATAAAAGAATGTAATTTAGCTCTCGAAGTCTCCCCAAAGTACAGCAAAGCTCTTCTAAAGAGAGCCAGATGCTTTGAAGCTCTCGACAAGTTGGAATGGGCATTTAAAGATGTCAATTTAGTTCTTCAGTCAGAACCAAACAACGTCACTGCACTTGATATATGCGAAAGGTTGAAACTGGCGCTGGAGGATGAAGGAATCGATGTTAATGCTTTATTACAAGTTCCTATTGTTGAGCCAGAGAAACCACGTAAAAAGAGGAACAAGAAATCTGTCGATAATAAGGTGCTTGCAATGCAAAACACGGATGTTATGATGAATCAGGATAAAGAAAAGGAAGATGTACCAAAGAAATCTGTCAAACTGGTTCTCGGAGAAGATATTAGATTGGCTCAGGTACCATTAAATTGCAGCGTTTTGAATATGAGAGAAATTGTTGGGCTACGATTTCCTGAAACTGAGGCTGTACTCATCAAGTACAAAGATATAGAGGGTGATCTGGTGACGATCACCTCGACAGACGATCTCAGATGGGCAGAAGAATGTGCTGACCTTCAAGGATCATTTAGGTTATACCTTGTTGAAGTTAATCCTGAAAAGGACCCCTTGTTGCTTGAGAAGACAAGGAAAAATATCGAAAGCCATGCCTCTGATAAGACCTCTAATGGTGTCATCAAGAATGGTAGTGTTGGCAAAGGCATCGAGGAATCTGGTGTTACTTACATCGACACCTGGATTGTTGAATTTGCCAGACTTTTCCGAGACCATGTGGGTTTTGATCCTGATGAGTATATGGATCTTCATGAGCTTGGAATGAAGCTTTATTCTGAATCTTTGGAGGATGTTGTTACTAGTGAAGAAGCTCAAGAATATTTTGATGCTGCGGAACATAGATTTCAAGAGATGTCATCTCTTGCCTTGTTCCATTGGGGCAACGTTCACATGTCTCGTGCACGGAAGAGGCTTTACCAATTAGAGAATTCTACTCCTGAATCAATAATGATACAAGTGAAATCATTGTATGATTGGGCTCATAGAGAGTACGTGAAAGCAGGTAAGAGATATGAAGAAGCTATAAAAATTAAACCGGACTTCTATGAAGGTATATTGGCTCTTGGGCAGCAGCAATTTGAGCAGGCTAAACTGACGTGGTATCATGCCATTGGAAATAAGGTTAATCTGCTTACATGGTCTTCATCTGAAGTTCTTAATCTATTCAGCAATGCTGAAGACAACATGGAAAGAGGCATGGAGATATGGGAGGAGACAGAGGAGTATCGTTTGAAGAACTTGTCAAAGCCAAACAAGGAAAAAGAGACGTTACGGAAATTGGGAATAGAAAATTTGTTCAAAGAAATATCCAATGATCAAGCTGCTGAACAGGCATTTGACATGAGGTCTCAGTCTAACATTCTATTCGGTACAATGCTGTATGAGAGATCAGTTGTGGAGTTTACATTACAGATTCCAATATGGCAAGATTCATTAGCAGATTCTATCGAAAGATTTAAACTAGCCGGAGCATCACCCAGCGATATCGCAGTTATGTTAAAAAATCATTGTTCTGGCGAAGCTGCCCAGGAAGGTAAGTATATGTTTAAACCAAGCTCTCTCTGTCTGTCTCTTACATTACATTTCATTGCATTTAATTAATCTTGTATCTATCACAGGTCTTGGTTTCAAGGTAGACGAAATTGTGCAGGCGTGGAATGAGATGTTTGATGCGAAAAGATGGCGAAGTGATGTTCCTTCTTTTCGACTGGAGCCTATTTTAAGACGCCGTGTCCCTAAGTTTTATCGGATGTTAGAGATTATGTAAAAGAAGAAGTTGAAGCTCAAGCTAGCATAACTTGGAACAATTGGATTTATTCGTTGCTTGTCAGAATTCAGTACTAGGAATCTTCTTTTACTTGTGGTTTCTCGTTCTTTCTGACGGACGATCTTTTATAATTTATTTTAGGAACTTCGTTTTGTATTTTTTTTAACAGAGTATGTGTTTTTTCTTACCCTTTTTGACTTTTTTTTTTTTTTTTTTGCATTGTCTTTGTTTGTTGTACTATTTGATTTTAGAATTGATTTTTTACGTGTTTTCTTTCTATTTCTCTGACTTTGTTAATTGTAAGTCGTAAGAAACTCTTCAACTGTTATTTGGATTTTAGGAAGTGGATTTGGTAAGGTCTTATATTCAAAGTTGACGTGTTTTTTTAATTGTGTATGTAATTTTTATTTATTGTATATTAGCCCAAAGGTATCGTCTTTACAATAATTTCAGAATATGAAATCAATTAATTAAAATTAATTTCACACAATAATTCTAGTCTCAAGTCACCATTAAATGTTCGAATTAACTTTAAGTTTCTGTTTCGCTATGTTTTTTCATTTTCTTCTTAATGAGCAAAGGTGTCATACTATTTTGGGTGAATGAATATTACAAAATGAAACAACAGATATAATTAGCAATGTACTGTATCCTAAACACATAAAAAAGATTTACAGAAGCAAAAGAATGCAAAGAAGTAAAGGAATTAATTAAGCTGATTAAAGCAATCCAGAATTAACTAGTTGCTAATTAATTAGTTTCAACAGATTTAAATTAATTCAATTCTGAAAATTCAGGATTGAATTAAACTGATAATGAAATTCAGGACTTATGTTGTATTATACTTCTAAGAATACTGTGCAGGTAATTGATCCAAAGCGGAAAAAAGAAACTTAAGGTTACAAGTGCAAAAGTTTCAATAAACATGTGTGTGAGTAATTGAAGAAAGCTTGAGGTTGATACTGCAATTGTTTCAAATTGGATAATTCACTAATGGACCAATCATCAACGAAGTTAATTTGAGTTAGAATTTGTAACAAATAGTTAGTTGATTAGTTGGTGTAATTAGTGTATAAAATAACCATTTGTAAACATTTTGAATTAATTGAATACAACTAATTTCTTCATTGAACCCGGTCTGCAACGACGTTGGTTTCCAACGCCTTCTTCAAACACATTCTTTCCCCTCATTCTCGATGGCTCTCCAGCCGTTGTAACCGCCACCGACCCAACGCCGGCCACCTCCCCCACAAGAGCTAATCGTCGTCTTAACAAGAAGAATCCTAATCACGAACTTAAATTGAACAAAATTGCAGAAAGTCGTGAAAGAGTAATTACCCTTCCAGGTTGTTAATTTGAACAGGATTATAATCTTCTTTAATTAAAGGATTCCGAGCGGGGGTCCATTGGATGTTAATTTGAGTGTTTCTTCTGATAATTTTCAAATTTCTTTTGTTTTCAAATTCACGTAATTAAGATTCGATAAATACTAATCTTCGGAATCGCAATCAGCGAGAGAGAAGTCTTTGACGATCTTTGATCAATCAATCTATTATGAATTTTGACTTTATTTCTTTTCGACAAAGTCACATTGTCATTTTTAATTTGATACCAACATTTTATTAAGTAGAAGACAGGAAACAACAAAACAAAGACCATTGATTCTAATTAAATTTTCATATTTATTTAATTTTTTATTATTTTTATGGGACTGATATCTTCATTTAATTTAAAATTAACGGGTAAGATTATATGTTATTGAGATATCTTCAATTATTTGGTAGGTAGTATGGAACAAATGGAACTAAGGAATTTGGAAGAAAAATTTGTTTTTTTTTGTTTTCTTGGCATGCTGTCTTTTAGATTGTAATGATTCTATTTTCATCATCTTCTTTTCCCTCCTCTTCTCCACTCTCCAATCTGCAAAAATGTCTTCTAATCGATGGTGACTGCATTTCTATTTTTCTCGGACTCTTTCCATTTTCAGCACGCAGACCAACAAAATATCCTTTTCTTCCCATCGCGTGTTTCATTTTTCTTATTCTTCATTTGCCAAAGGTAACTTCATCCTCACTTCTTATGCCACTCCTTTTTGTTTGTTTACTTTCTCCCTCTCCAGTTTTCAGTCTCCGATTTCCGGTGTCCGGTCCGTTTCTTTCATCCTTCTAAACAACAATCTTTTTTAGGTGTAATAAGAAAACCATAGAGAGGTTGGTTCCTGTATAAATCTGCTTGTTTTAGACTGTGGTTCTTTCTATGAGCGATAACTGACAATCCGTTTTTTTAATCTACCTTAATCACCTGGATTTGATTCTTAGTTCCATCTTTCAAGCGAGGATCCCTAAACTTGCCTTGGTTCCTTTAAGATTTGTCGATTCTATGCATCATTGAGGCAGAGCATAGACACATTATGCATGTGAAGACATCGCAAGGTGATTCACAAGTAATCCAACCGCCACCGGAAATCACTTCACCCACTTTCGCAACCAACCCCTTCAATGGAAACTACCAACTTCCCGATGGAGGATCGTATTTCGGCACATTGTCGGAAAACATGCCTGAGGGTATAGGGAGGTATTCATGGAAAGATGGTACTGTTTACACGGGTGGGTGGCGAAAAGGGATGATGTGCGGGAATGGGAAGATAATATGGCCATCGGGATGTTCATATGATGGTGAATTTTTAGGCGGTTATATCCACGGAACCGGCACTTACTCAAAACCCAACGGAATGTCGTACATTGGTCGTTGGAGGTTAAATGTAAAACACGGTCTGGGTCGTCAACGATTCAGCAACGGAGATACATTTGAAGGATCTTGGATGCAAGGAGTGATAGAAGGGATGGGGAAATACAGTTGGGCCAATGGAAATGTCTTCATCGGAGACATGAATGCCGGCAAGATGTGTGGGAAAGGTACACTTAGCTTTGTGAATGGGGACGAATACGAAGGGAATTGGTTTAACGGAATGATGCATGGATTCGGTGTGTACACATGGAACACGGGTGGATGTTATGTCGGTACCTGGACGGGAGGTCTAAAGGACGGTAAGGGAACGTTTTATCCGAGAAACAGTCGGTTTCCTGCTATCCAAGAGCTGTACATCAATGCTCTGAGAAAGAGGGGTTTGCTACCCAGTCTGAAAAGATCGATCAACGGTAAATCGATTCGTAAGTCGGAACAAGGATCGAGCAAGAGTGGTGGAGGTATGTTTAGCGAGCAGGAGTTTTGCTTGGAAAGACGGTGGAGCGTGGAAGTCGCCATCGAAAAAGCCATCGCTCACGATTCAGATGGATCCCTTTCCGTTGGGGAAAACAACCGTAACTTTTCCAGCGATGCTCCTATCTTGGAACGGGAGTACATGCAAGGAGTTCTTATCAGCGAGCTTGTCGTCAATCCCAAATTCTCTTCTTCGTCGTCTAAAAGAAGAAGAAAACTGGAGAAAAAACTCGTCAAGGATATCAAAAGACCCGGCGAGACCATAATCAAAGGTCATAGAAGCTACGACCTAATGCTCAGTCTTCAGCTTGGAATAAGGTATTCCGTCGGAAAAATAACACCGATCCAGCAAAGAGAGGTTGGCGCATCGGATTTCGATCGCCGGGCTAGTTTTTGGATGAGTTTTCCCAAACAGGGCTCGCAACTCACACCGTCGCACTATGCTGATGATTTCAAGTGGAAGGACTATTGCCCGATTATTTTCCGGTAATCGAGTAGTTAGTTAGTTAATTAGTTATGTCCGTACAAAACTCATAAATTGTTGTCGGTACCAAACTCCACAGGAATTTGCGGGGAATGTTTAAGATAGACGCCGCGGATTACATGATGTCCATCTGTGGCACCACCGCGCTCCGCCAGCTTTCGTCTCCGGGAAAGAGTGGCAGTGTGTTTTTTCTATCCCAAGACGATCGATTCATGATCAAAACCCTCCGTAGATCGGAAGTCAAGGTTCTCTTAAGGATGCTACCAAACTACTACCATCACGTGCGAAGCTACGACAATACGCTGATAACGAAATTCTTCGGTCTTCATAGGGTCAAACCATCAAGTGGCCAGAAGGTAATTAATTTACTTACTAGTTATTACTTTGATTAACTACATAATTATCAATAAACTGTTCTGTTTAATGAGATGTCTGTTTATTTATTACAGTTTAGGTTTGTTGTAATGGGAAACATGTTCTGCACGGCGTTAAGAATTCATCGGAGATTTGATCTGAAAGGATCGTCACTGGGACGGTCTTCCGACAAGGTTGAAATCGATGAAAACACCACACTTAAGGACTTGGATCTGGACTATGCATACTATTTGGAGCCTTCTTGGCGAGAAGAACTACTCAAGTTAGTTGGTAGATTGTTTAATTTTTCACAATCGAAATGATTTTATTTTTTATTTTTTTTGTAGACAGATCGAGATTGATAGTAAGTTTCTGGAGATGCAACAAATAATGGACTACAGCATGTTGTTAGGTGTTCACTATCGTGCACCTCAACATCTGCAACGCTCTCTCATGACGGAGACTCTGTCTTCTGTTGCAGAAGAAGGTAGGTTTTGTGTTCTGATTTATACACTTCAGATCATCGGTGAAACTCAGTTAACACATTATTCCACCAGATGTGATGGTGGATGAGACTGAAAATCTGTATCCACAAGGCCTTGTTCTGGTTCCGCGTGGCCGTGGATGTTATGAAAATAGTGCCGTCGTGGGATCTCATATAAGAGGAAACCGACTTCGAGCATCTGCAGTTGGCGATGAGGAAGTAGATCTGCTTGTTCCGGATACCGCAAGGTACGTGCACTGTACACTGTTATGATTGATTGATTGGGATTGTGATGAGTTTCTTTGATTCTGGATCAGACTCCAAATCCTGCTTGCAGTGAACATGCCTGCGAGGGCTGAGCACATTCCGACCACCGGAGATGACTTATTCCATGAGGTATACGATGTTGTACTTTACCTCGGTATCATAGACATATTGCAGAAGTACAATCTGAAGAAGAAGATCGAACATGCCTGCAAATCTGTTCAGTTCGATTCTCTGTCTATCTCTGCAGTTAATCCCACGTTTTATA
The DNA here is from genome assembly GCA_001185155.1 of Zostera marina. NCBI lineage: Eukaryota > Viridiplantae > Streptophyta > Magnoliopsida > Alismatales > Zosteraceae > Zostera > Zostera marina. Next base: position 273,898 of record LFYR01000391.1, on the reverse strand, counting down.
ATAGTCGTTTCTTGGATTTTATTAGGAAAGTGTTTCCAGAAAATAATTAAAATTACTTACGAAAAAAATCAATAATAGGGTTCTTTCGCAAAATCTCTTCCCTTATATCAACAATTTCCTCTAATCGCACAAAAAAAAAAAAAAAAAAAACTCCACTGACGAACAATTGATCAAATTTTTTATCGTTCCCAATAGAGTCAACTATCATCTTTTGTCAAAGTACCACAGATTATGGTGTCAATTAAAACCCGATTAGTTAAGCTCACGAGTCCAACAAGTCGAACTTGATCTTAAAGTTCAAGCTACTCGTTAAGGTTTTTTAATAATTAATTAATATATAGATATTAATTCATAAAGAATATTGAATAATTTTTTTAAAATAAAAATTTAAATCTGAAAAAAAAAAATCCTAAAAGAGATTGTATATATTTTAAAAAAATCAGATTTATATATTTTTTTTCAATTTTCAGAATTGCATATTAACATTTTTTTTCGTTTTACATATTACAGTTCGACTAGCTTATTTGACACCCTTTTCAATGCAATAAAAGTAGAAATCTTTTTCTTATTTTATATACACCACAGTTGCACCGAATTTTAGTTCTATAATAATAATAATGAGTTGCGACATGCCAAAGGTTATGGACACAAAAAACATCTATTATTTTTAGCTCTAAAATATCCAGAATCCATAATGCGATAAATTCAGCTGGCGCGAAACAAGTTGTATCCATGTATGAGTTGACAGACTCAAAGGTTTAACAAAACAGACAGCGACAAACTATCTGGAAAGCAAGAAAAAGTGTAAAGAACGTAGTAGCACGAGAAAAGCGATTATATTTATATCACCGCATTGTCCCCCCTTACCGACAAGACTGGCAACAGATCGAAATGAGTAAATAATAATTAATTGAGATTTAAGAGTAGCAGACTAGCAGAGTGTTGTATTGCAAATTAAGAACAATTAATCACAATATGTACATTAAGAATAAGAATTAAGAAGAATTAAATTTTCTGTTTTTCTGTTCATCATCTGTTATTCATTTCACTGCCCCCAAACACAAAAACACAAACAAAATCCGATCAACAATCATCCTGAACATTTTTTGGGGGGATTTGTTTTGTTTGATCAGTTCTCCTAAATCGAAATCGTGAAATTTTGGACTTGAATGAAGGAGAGACGGCCAAGGAAGAGCAGGAAGAGGATCTCATCTTCCAGTTCTTTATACCGTTGGTCACCAGCACTGTTGCCTCCGGCTCCCCATTTGACAGACTCGTCGACGTGGAAGAAGAAACAGACGGCGGCGCAGCAGGGACAGTCATCTCGTTGTTGCTTTCTCGGACATTCTTGGGTTTGTTGTAGATCGGAGAAGATGGCGTTACAGGTGTCATGGAAGCTGAAGAAGGATGAGAGACGGTATACATAGGTGACTTAATTCTCAATTTGACCTTCTCCTCTTCCATCTCCTCCTTCCTCCGTACAATCTCCCTTCCTCTCTCCTCCTTCGCCGACGGCTGCGCAACATGAAGACCTGCTGGCAACACGCAATTGCAAAGAAAGCCTGATGCAATCGACTCAGATCGTCAGAATAAGACCAGACCAAGTTCCCGAATTAAAACCCACCAAATTTACTCACCAATGCCGGCAAGCCGGTTCACCCACCGAGGGATCCCGTTCCCGGTCATTCTATTGGAAACGTCGTCGCAGAAGTGATTACAATTCTTGGAAATAAGATGATAAGTCACTCCCGTGTATTCCTCCGCCATCGTATCCATCAAAGCTCTGATTTCCCTCGGCCCGAGATCAGTCCTCCCTATCAAAACCGACTTTCGGAATCGGAAACCCGGACACTGCCTTGGCTCCCCTTGGAATATCCCCGACGTCGGATTCTCGTGCGCCCCGTACGCGTACTCCACTCCGTGCACTGCAACTCCAAATCATTACAAACCTGAACAGAAAGAAAATGTAGGACGAGTGAAATCAAACCAAACCTTGAACGCCGGAATGGTAGATGCCCAGACCGAACCAATAAGCGTAGCCGTTGATGGTTGTCAGATCATAGACGTTGAGGTAAACCGGAACAACTCCGGATCTCCGTTTCCGGGATACCCCTCGCAGAAACATTTCACCTTTCTAAATTCTAATCGGTGTGTTTTGCTGCGAATAGAAGAGTCAAGAAAGCATGTAACGCGTGTCTTTATATGATGCGCTGAGATATTAACGTTGACGGCTTGACGTGTTTTACCGTTACGTCGTGCGGGGGATTATGTTTTTTATTAGGTTTAAATAATTAAATGGGATTCTTAAATCTTAATTCGTTATTTACGAATAGTAAATCCAATTACAAATCTAAATGCGAGAATTTGAAACGAAAATTGAAAAGTAGTTAACTGATTAAAAATATCTGATACCAACAAGAAATGAAATTGGTAATTAAGTAATTTATAAGTCTCCTCATATTCATTTTATTATTTTTCTAGTTGACTGAATGTTACTACTTTGAACTTTGGTGTTTACAACTTAAACATATCTTCTCGACAAGCCTATGCTGTTTGGTTGCTATCGTTTGTATCTGAATGTTACTCCGGCGTCCTTTTCACTGCTGATTGGGGGAGAGACCACACGGCCCACACCCCGGGTTGCGGCAGGCTGATCTCTTATCGTCGTTTTTATTTTATTTAATCATGGAAAATCTCAGAGCAATAAAAGAAGATCGATTCTTATAAAATGGGTGGGATCAATTCTGATATTCTCTGCTTCTCCAAGGCTAATTGGGAGTCCTTATTGGCACTTAAAGCTATCCTTGATGACTTTGCGTCATTCCCATGGCTGAGTTTTAACGCAACTAAGAGTTCTCACTACTTGAGAGTTTCTATTGTCGGTCGTTCACTCAGAATGTGTGATTGTGAAATTCTGCTAGGCCAGCTAAGGAGATACTTGGAATATTGGAAGAACAGAACGCTTTCTTACGTCGGAAAAATTCAGCTATTGGGTTTTGATGGGTAAATTGTTATACTGGTTCCAAGGTTTTTTATAAATCCCACTGTGTGCTGGAAGTGTGCAAGACAGATCATATACATGTTCTCATATACATATCGTGGAGGAGGATGGATTTTCCTAAGGCTGACGATGGGCTGGGACTGAGAGACCCACGGCTACTGTATAGCGCATCTTGCATACGGAGGTGTAATAAGGATCTGGAAGGTGAAGTCCTTTGTTGGCTGGATGCATGGATGTAGCGCCGGTATGCGAAAGAGAGAGCACATTCAGAGATTCAGAGACGAGCTCGAGCCACACTTTACAATCCAAAGCTCGTTTTGTTTGCATCATCCTCTGTCATCTATTCTGAATGTTACACTGCAAATATAAGATTGGTTTTTTTTGATAAATACGTAAGTAAATTAAAATTTCAAGACTCAAATCTTGAACCTTATAAATGTACCCTTAAATCTTAATCTGTAGGTAAATCTTAATATTAATCTTAATCTTAAATGTACCCTTATTTTTCTTCTTAAACTTCTGTCTTCTTTGATCTTTTTGTCTTTTTTCTTCTTTCTTGTGTGCTGTCGTCGGCTAGGATTTATTCTTTTCTCCTACGAAAACCCTAGCCTTCCTTCGTCGTGAGTTCTTTTCTGTCTCTCTCAACGATATCTTGCAGACATGGAAATCACTGGTTTGGGAATCTCACACCATTGCTTCTGCTCTTCTGTCGTTAAGCCAGTATCCAAATGTTCCGACTTTACGGGAAAGAGAGGTTCGATTGTCAATTTCCGTTTCGGACAGTCAGGAAAGGAGAATCCTTTCGCGAATCCAAGATTACCTTTTTTTATTTTTAGACTTCCGGAACGCATGGAGGCTCACTTTTCTACCTCCCAATCACAGGTTTACTTCTTTTCATAGAATTACATGAGTCGAAAGTTTTTGTATACATTTTTCTCAAGATAAGAAAGAGTCTCGATTGTAATGTTTCTGTCAAGATGATTCTTTGATTGGTCTGGTGGATGCACGATTCTTCTTATCACTTATCAGTTGTTCAACTTGATAATTTGGGGGAAATTCAGGCTCTGGAAAAAATCCCAGAAATGATGTTTCATTGATTCTACTACTGATGCAATATGCAATGCCAAGTTTTCCCTTGTCTGTTTCAACTATCAGAATATTTATCTGCCCTATTATAACTTATTGCATTGAGTTTTGACCACAGGTGGAATTAAGCGAGGTTGAAGGACTGTCAAGTTTGAAAGCTCTGTCACCTTTGGATGGTCGCTACAAGCAAAAGATCAAAGATTTGTGTGATTATTTTAGCGAATATGGTCTGATTCATTACAGGGTTTTGGTTGAGGTAATCCGTTCTCTTGTAGTGGGGTTTCTTTTTCTTCATATGATGTTGATTTAGATTGCAATTTGATGATTACGATTAGGGAATCACCTTGTTTTTTTGACACTCTACTGATTAATCTTTAGTATTTTCCAGAAGTTAATTAAATTTTTCCAAGAAATGTTAGGTTTTAAAGTTCTATGTAAGAATACGTGTTTTAAACTATTTTTCATTTTTGTAGGTGAAATGGTTGCTAAGCCTTTCCCGAAATAATGAAATCCCAGAGGTTCCCAACTTTAGTGATGATGCAGTGTCTTACCTTGAAGGTTTTATAAGTAATTTTAGTGTGAATGATGCGTTTGAGGTAAAGAAAATCGAAAAGGTCACAAATCATGATGTGAAGGCAGTGGAATATTTCTTGAAGAAGAAATTTCAAAGTCATCCAGAGATTGCAAAAGTAATGATATTTTTTCCCTATCATCATGTTATATCTTCAAGACTGTGTTGGCTTATTTATGTTATGGGATCATAATTTGATTTACAATTTTTTTATCTTTAAATGATCAAATCATTAATTGACTTGGTGTTTCAGGTATTAGAATTTTTACATTTTGCATGTACATCTGAGGACATTAATAATTTGTCTCATGCCTTAATGTTGAAAGAAGCACTCAATCATGTCTTGTTTCCTGTTATGGTTGAGTTGTGCGAAGCCATTTATAAAATGTCTAAAGAATATGCTGAAATCCCAATGTTGTCTCGTACCCATGGTCAGGTACATCATGTCTTGTATTCTTGCAAAGTGTTCTTTTTATGTATTAGATTTTTTTTATCAGAGATGCTCTTCTTTTAAATGTGTTCAAGATACAGCACACACAACTGACACAAGCTTACCAAATCTCTAGAAATTTCATTTTTCGATACATGCTTTTGGTTATTGAAATAAACTTTTTTTTTACTATTTTGTCTATTTTTCATACAGACTGCTTCACCTACTACTATGGGTAAAGAAATGTTGATATTTGCCTATAGATTAAGCAGTATAGGCAAGAAATTTGCTAATATTCGGATATTGGGGAAGTTTGGAGGTGCAGTTGGAAATTACAACGCTCATATTGCTGCCTATCCAGATATTAATTGGCCAAAATTTTCAGAGGAGTTTGTAAGATCTTTAGGAGTTGATTTCAACCCTTATGTGACACAGGTTTATTTTAAATCTATTATTCTGTTCATATCCTTATAGTTTCGTACTTTCGTCACTTTCTTTCATTATCTTCTATGTAACTTATGATCATCGTTGCAATATAATTTTTTGATTCACATGTAAGATAAACTATATCAATTTCTGAGTTCTGACATCTAATTTATACAGATCGAGCCACATGACTACATTGCAGAACTTTTCAATGCATTTATTCAGTTTAATAATATCTTGATGGATTTCGATCGGGACATTTGGAGCTATATTTCATTAGGTTATTTTAAACAGGTATTAAGAAAATTGATGAATATTAGTTATTCAGTTTTATTTAATATTTGACAGAAATATATGAAAGGTTCAAGTATTTTGTTGGAATATAAATTATAATTACATAATTTTTTTCTTTCCAATATGCAATTCCAGATACCAAGAGCCGGTGAGATTGGATCTTCAACTATGCCTCATAAAGTGAACCCAATAGATTTTGAAAATAGTGAGGGTAACCTGAGTCTTGCCAATCCTGTTTTATCTGGCATGAGCTCGAAGCTGGTGATTTCTCGAATGCAGGTATTGGTTTGTCATACAAAATTGAAAATCAATATTATTGTCAAGGCTTCCAATATAATGTGTTATATTTAATTTATTGACAGAGAGATTTAACTGATTCGACTGTTTTGAGGAATTTGGGTGTGGGATTAGGTTATTCACTTGTTGCATATAAAAGTGCTTTGCAGGGAATAAAGAAACTACAGGTACACAATATTTACTTAATATTTTACCACAGGCATGCCAGTTGATCACTTGATTGTGGTTTTATTTATTTATTTATCCCCAACCCTTTTGCTCCAGATCAACGAGGGTTGCTTAAATGAAGATCTGGACAAGTCCTGGGAGGTTCTTGCCGAACCAATACAAACTGTAAGTATCTCTGTCATGGGAGCTGATTGAAAGTGTTTTTTGTTTTAAATTTCTTAAGTGTTGCGCGTGTATCAGGTAATGCGAAGATATGGTATTCCCGAGCCATATGAGAAACTCAAGGAGTTGACGAGAGGAAGAAGTGTTTCTAAGGAGAGCATAAGGGAGTTCATTGAAAATTTTGATCTCCCTGACAAAGCAAAATCTTATCTTTTAACATTGACTCCCCAGTCTTACATAGGTGCGGCCATAGAACTGGTAAAACAAGTCGATTCTGCTCAAGAACTTCAAGATGGGTTCAAGGTTTTGTAGGTTGTCAAACAACTAATTTTCTATTTATTGACATGACATGACATGAGATGAAATAAAATGAAACATTCTAGATAGCAATATTGTGTATTTGATTATTTAAAAGGGCCAACACGATTGTGATTGTGTGGGATAATTAAATCTCAACCCTCCATTACAAATATGAAATGGTTATTTCTCTCAAAACGTTCGATCTTACCCAAAGTCCACTATAACAATACATGGCAGTGGAGAAAGAAGAGAAAATTGGAGTTACAGGAGAAGAGTTGGGAATATTTTGAAAGATGTCGATGGGAGGAGTTCTGGTTTCTTCTCAACTTTTTTGGATCGGCTGATGTTCAGTTCAGTTCACCGGAATCTACATTTAAGAGCAACAACGTTCATCTTCTTCAAAAAGCAACCCAAATCGAATTGTTTTACCTAAGTAAGGTCAAAGTTTCTTAATGACATGTACGTTAAAGATATTAAAATAGGTAAAAAAGAGTGGAAGCTATTAAATTTGGGATATGGGATGGTTATTTCAGGTTAACTCTTCGTAATATAAGACACCATAAGAATGGTTTTCTATACTTATAGCATCAATCGTTAACAAGTTTTTGATCTTCAATCGATTACAATGATTCTTTATTTTTCACCATTAATATCCAAAAGCTATAATAAACAGTTAAACACGTTAGAAGTTAGAACTGTAGAAGAAGATTTTGATAAATCCTGATTGTGAAGTTAACGAATCACTCATCTTAATCATTTGTATTGTGATTTTTTTGACTATAGTTAGTCTATATATGTTACCAGCGACAAAGGTGACTAAAACCCCCTAAATGCTAAAACCCTTTCTTTTCTATCTCGACCATCGTCCTTACCGGCTGGCCGGCTTTCTATTCCGCCCAAACTCAGGCAAATGTTCGGTGCTCTCCGCGCCGCAACAGCCCCTTCAAGTCATCTTCTTCCTTCACCCTTTTCTGCCATCGTCTTCCAACGGTTCGTCACCAATGATACGATGCAAAGCCTGGATCATCAGAAACCCTCCACGACGCCGCGGAAAATAGATGTACAAGTAGATTTCGTAAGAAAGCTAAACTTTTTTCTCGAGCGAAACCGGTTTCGTTCTTCCGTCGACCTTGTGAAGATGCTTCTTTTGTCAGAAAGACCACTGCTACTTTCAAACGAATACCATCCCTGTCAGCTCTACCGCTCTTTCTCCCTTTGCTCCCCCTTCATCATTCGAATGGCTTGTGATGCCATTGTTTCTGCCTGTTTAGAACTTAATCTCCTTGATGAAGCTTCATCCGTATTCTCACATGCTGTTTCGAGGAATGTGCGCTATCAGTTCCCGTCTATTCCTATCTTCCGTCGCATTCTTGATGCCTTGGTGGATGCAAGAAAGTACGACGCGGCACTGAAAGTGTTCGAGGAGATCTCAGAGATGCACGGGTTTTACTTGGATACGTATGCTTATAACAAGGCGATTCAGTCAGCAGTGAAGTTGGGGGCTTTGGAAAAGGCATTACAATTGAAGATCACGATGGAGAGGAGGGATAGAAGGTTACCAGACGTGTTTACATACAATGTTTTGTTGTCGGGCTTATGGAAGAAACGACGGGGAATGGATGCAATGAATTTATTTGATGAAATGATGGAGAGACGGGTGATGCCAACATGTGTTACATTTAACACAATGCTTGATGGATATGTCAAAGATGGAGACCTGGACAAAGCTTGTGAGGTTTTAGAAGGTATGAAACATGTCAAGTTGAAGCCGAGTCTCGTGACTTATAATTCAGTGATTTCCGGATTGTGCCGGGCAGGAAGATTGTGTGAAGCAAGGAAAATTATCGAGTTGATGAATGATAGAGGAATTGTGCCAGATGGGTTCACCTATAGTATTTTGTTTGATGGGTACTCAAAATGTGGGAGGTCGGACGAGTCACTGGCTCTTTTTCAAGAATGCCTTCAGAATGGGATTAGAATTGGGGAGTATACCTGTGGTGTGCTTCTCAATGGGCTTTGCAAGGAAGGACAACTTTCTGAGGCAGAGAAGGTGTTTGGAAAACTTGAGAATATGGGTTTGAGGCCGACATATGTCATTTATAATACAATGATTGATGGTTACTCTCGGATTGGAAATTTGAGGAGGGCTACAGAATTAGTAAGCTGCATGAAGGATCATGGTCTGAAACCCGACTTGTGGACTTACAATTCATTGATAAACGGCCTTTGTAAGTTGCAAAAGATGGGAGAGGCAGAGGATTTGATGCATAAAATGGAGGAGGAGGGTTTGAAAATATCTATGGATACCTATAACACTATTATAAATGGGTATGCACGGTCTTCCCAATTCAAAAATTGTTACGCGATTATTATCAAGATGAATAAGGATATGAAATTCAAACCAGGTGTTGTAACATATGGGTCAATCATGAATGGTTTGTGCAGGATTGGAGAGGTTGTTATAGCAAAGAATCTTCTTCAGGATATGGTGGATAAGGACATACCCCTCAATGTACAAATCTATAACATTTTCATCAATGCCTACTGTAAGTCCATGCAGTTTGAGGATGCTTTAAGATTATTTGATGAGATGAAAAGAAAAGGGGTTGTTCCAAATCTTATTACTTATAATTCTTTAATAGATGGTTTCTGCAAAGCTTTAAATTTCGTCGAAGTCGAAAAAATGATGTCTAAATTGAAAGGTGCAGGTTTAACTCCAGATGTCATTACATATAATTCTCTCATATCAGGATATCGACGGAAAGGTGATATACAGAAAGCTCTTAATCTTTATGAAGAAATGCTGAATGTTAAACTCAAACCAACTCAGATCACATATACTGCACTGTTAAGAGGATTGTCTGCTGAAGGTATGATAGAAAAGATGGAAGAAATCTATCAGACAATGCTGGAGGATAAACTTGTGTTTGATAGGACTGTATACAGTTCAGAGATATCTAAGTTTAGAGGGCTTGGAGATATTGAAAAGCCTCATATGTTACTTCAGGATATGGTATAGATAGAATAATACTGTTTTCTAAGTTAACATTTTGAGGGCATAATCATATAGAGCCAAACCATTGTAAGTGGAGATTAATATGTTTACATTGTGGGAAAAGAACCATGATGAATATGCAAAAGGAGGCACGGATGGTGTAAGATAGGTGATCAAAATGCCGCGGATGGTGTAAGATAGGTGATCAAAATGCCGCGGATGGTGCAAGATAGGTGATCAAAATGCCGACATTTATGGTTTTGGAAAAAGAGAGACTAAATCAGTATATTTGTATATCAATAGGTGAAGCTTGAATTGAAAATGAGAAACACCCAAAAAATAGTTCAAATTTGTTTGTTCTGTCTGGTTCACTTGGATAAAAGAGTAACAATCTACACTCCATATTTGTTGGGAAACTGTACATTTGTTCAACAAAAAGACAAAGATGCAAGTTTATAAATTGTCTCCTTTATGTCACTTTATTATGCAAGTTACATATTTTAAGCAAGAAAATAAATAATTGTTTCTGCCTGCTCAGTTTGCCTCCATGTTAGCAGTGACAACTGAAGTATTCTCCTATTAATCTTTATATGGAAAACATAGGTAATTCATATTTAAAATATAGCTTAATATTTGGTTGATTCCTCATTTCTCCAAATAGCATCCCATATTTCTGTCTTGTGTCAGCTAATATATTACTATAATACTATTATGTTGCATCATACTATGATACTATCAATTCGCTTATATGGTTAGAAATTTTGAATAGAATGGTCTACTGTTAGATATTTGCTAGATTTACATGTGAATAAAATGCTAGGTCTTCATTTAAATTGTGTTCTTGACTTTTTGTTAATTTGGAATTTTTTTCTTGTCGTTTTTTCTCATCGATTTTTTAATGATTCCGTATTTGGAATTGTTGAACACATTGAGCCGATGTGATTGTTAAAATCCATTGCTATATTTTGATCATTTTAACAATTAAATTCTTGAGCTGTGGATATATTCTTCTCAAGGTTTAAGAAGCCCAAAGCAATAAGCCAATAAGGTGTTTTCACTTTGCACTTTATCGCTTTTAGTGCACACACTTTAAGGCTTAAGCATAGGGGTATTATTGTAATTGTAAGAATGAAAATATCAAGGAATCGATATCAGCAAGAGTTGGAGATGGTCGACGATGACTAGAGGTTGCCATTAGTGATTAGTGAGTGGCGGTGGCTGGAGTAGAAGAGTTAGTTAAGGTTTCCAAGTTTTTGAAAAGAAACAAATAGAATTGGGTCAATAAATCATTAAATATCTTGTACTCACATTGGGTTATTGGGCAGATGCTTACTTGGATCCTTAGCATGCTAAAGTGCATGTTTTTAAACTTTGATTTCTCTCGATGTTTTTTATCGATAACCTGAGAATAGTTCATCAACCATCATCCATTGTGCTTTATTATATAGTGGAACCTAATCAACCTATATGTCAGCATACCTAAAGTTCTAAACATTACTTTTAGTTATTAGTGGAACATATATTACTCACATCCAAGAATTGCCAAAATGGTACACCCAACAAATAAATCAAATGGAAAATGTATCAAACTCTCTGGGTCAGTGACTCAGTGGGTTGTATCCAAAATAAGAAAATAACAATACCACCATTCTCACTCTCACATGTGGAAAACTATACTAGCTAATAAGGAAACAATAAGGAAATGTATAAACTGCTTGAGTAACTATAGGGTCACACAAATTGCCCCCTCCAAGCACTCAGAAACATTAAGGTCCAAAGGCATCTTACAAGAGATAAATGTAGGGATCTGGGCCAAAAGGCCTCCTAAATTCTCTATGTTGTTGTGGAGAATTAAGGTCAAGAGTCTGAACACTTTAACTAGACTGCAAAGGTGGGGACTCAACATAAATACGTCCTGTCCACTATGTGGAAATGAGGAAGAAACATTACAACACCTGTACTTTAACTGCCATTACACTAGATCCCAATTGCTAGAGACCACTAGCTGTCTTAATAATGCTGTTTGGACACTTAGTGGGCAAAATCCCCCATCTCCCGTAATAGATATTAGGATAGGAGATATTATGGAAACAATACAAAAATTCACCCACAAGTCCAGTTGTTGGGGGGTACACTGGACTATGCTAGCATCTCTTTCCTGGCACATATGGTGTGAAAGGAACAGGAAATTAAAACAACACACCCTAAGGCCCCCAGAAATTGTCAGCAGAGAAATTATAAAGGATGTGAGCATTGCATATGATTCTACATCCTATAAGAAGCACAATCTTTCACAGATTGAAATACAAGCTATACGCTCATAGGAGTCCAACCTCTTGAGGCTTCAATCCTTGATCAGTTAGTCAGGGTCATAGCTGCATAAAAGATAGACAATGTTTTTACATTTACTGTACTTGCATTTCCCTATATTATTCTGTAATCTTGGGTTTTGCCCAACCTCTTTTTCAGTAATGAAAGTTTTAATTTCTCAAAAAAAAAAACCACCATTCTTCTTTCATTTTATATATTTCTAAAAAAATAAAAATTAACTGAAACAATGATTCAGATAGACATACATATGTAGTATTTTTATTCAATGAATCAATATTGAGTGTAAGACATGATTTATACTTAATATTTAACTTCTCAACCCATAGTGTAAGAAGGGGATGGGAGATTGATAACAGTACTCTTCACTTTGACCATCATCTCTATGCTGTTTGTTATGCCTTGCGACCCAATGCCACTGTCTTTAAAACCCTGAAATCATGTGATTAGTTACTAGTTAGGAATATATTATGTGCATTTACAACTGACTCGATCTTACTTCATGTCATTGTAACTTTTTGTTGTATAGAAAACTAGATTAGAATTTAGCCAAAATTCCCCCAAAACATCTCTATTGATGGGTTTTCTACTTTTAAATACCTAACTTCATACTAACATAACTATGCTGTTTGGGATGGTACGAGGAGATACTAATTTGATTTTTGAATATGAATATGTCATCAATCTATTTTATATGCATGTGTGGAATATGTACATGATGACACATATTTTGCTGCAATGCATCCTTTTCAAAAAGAATTTTTGGTTAAATTTCAAATATTGAAATGATGGGATCAGAAAAGAACTTCACTTACCTGGAATGGGAAATGATCTGGTCCCCGAGCTGGTGCTGAATTAATTTGAATTGTTCCTGATTCCATTGCGTCACTGATCATGATTGCTTTAGCAATGTCCTTCGTGAAAACGCAACCCTGTATTAATTAAATACAACATATGGATGTAATTGCCCTTTACGAAGGAAGTATTTTCACTGTTTTATTTATTTATTTATAGATACTACAGAAAATCATGTTAGGATGTTCTTTCATAATAAATTCATGAGACACTGGTTTGATGGATTCAGTGGTTTGCAACTTTACCCATTGATATACTATTGTTGCAATGAGAGAGATGCTAGGACTTCTAGCTCTTTATATCAATGGAATCTTCAATGATATTTTTTAGTTTGGCTTGTTATTTGAGAACCTGACTTGTATTTTTTGGTTACATCTACAGATTCCAGATCCGCATTGTTCTTGGAATTTTTTCATATCAAATAAATGAGAATCAACTAATAGTGCACAGCATCTAATTGGTACTCAGTAGCCTATTGTGTCCAGCATTTGAGCTATCAGGATACTGCATAATGTTTGATTTGATGGCCATTGGTTATAAAAAAAATTAGTATACCTGAAGTCCAAAGTTGCTGGCATTGCAATGGTGGATTCCTTCTTCAACAGATTTGATTCTGATAACTGGTAATACTGGTCCAAATGGTTCCTCCCATGCAATTCTCATTTCAGGTCTTACATTATCCAGGAACAGCGGCCATATTAAATTTCCTTCTCTTTTGTACTCTTGGCAAAATGTGGCTCCCTTTTGCTTTGCGTCCATGACTAATCCTTCAATGAAGTTAGCAGAGGATTCTGTTACAACAGGAGTGATGTCACAATCATCCTCTGGCGGACCAACGGTTAGTTTTGCTACTTTGGCATTTACTTTCTTTACAACAGCATCAGCTATTGATTCCATTATTAGTACCAGCTTAACTGCAGTGCATCTTTGGCCACTGCAAATAGACATCATAATTTTTTTAGAAATCTTGCTCCGTTGTTACATTCAATTTTTCTACTGCTTGTAATTGGTTATCAACTGATGGTCCTGATTAATTATTTTATACAATTATACCTATAAGAGAATCCTCCTTTTACAATATTTGCTGCTACCAAATCCAAATCAGCATCTTCAAGAACAATGCAAGCATCTTTTCCTCCCAATTCCATTTGAAGTGGAATCATACCAGCCTTGTTTGAAATGGAAACTCCAGTATCTCCCCCAGTAAAGCTGAATGAATTGATGAATTGCATGATCTTAACAGTTAACAATCATTCAACTGAAAGAATTGCAGGAAAAAATAACTATCTTAGAAAGAAACTTTACCTTATGCAGTTAACACCAGGGTGCATGGTCAGAAAATCTCCAATTACAGAGCCTTTTCCCGTTACACAACTAATGAGGCCTTTTGGGAAACCAGCCAGGTGAAAGCAATGCACCATGTGCAGAGCAGCCACTGCACCCTGAAATGTGACAGGAGATGCATTGTACAATTCATTTGCGGTATAAAGTAGGCTTGGGAGTAATTTTTGTTCTGATCAATTAATGTTACCTGGGTTGGAGGCTTCAGAACAATAGAATTGCCAGCAATCAAGGCTGGTGCGATTTTAGATACTGCCAAGTTTACTGGATAGTTGAAAGGTGGAATTGCTAAAATAACTCCAAGAGGAACCTGCAGACACAAATTTTTCATAAGTAAATGAGAAAAGGTTACTTGTGTGTTTACGCTGCAATTCCACGAAGACACAAACCACAACCATCTTTCAGGTAATCTTGATTTTTTACATTTTTTATCGAACAAGTATGCATCATTTCATCATTAAACGTATTTATTTTAGATGCTCACCTAAACATTTCATTTTACAACCAAATATTTTACTGTAAAGCGTCAAACCATGAAAATGCTTATTAACCTTGGAGGTAAGGCAATATTTGGTGCGTTCATTCCCTGGAAAGCTATCAGAGACCAAGAACTTCCCCTGGCCTAGTGTACGAACACCTTCCTCAGCTGTGTATGATATAAGATCCCCTGAGCGAACAACCTTATCCATACATCCGACAAGAAATCTCAGGTTTTTACGTCAAAGACACATATTATAGTCATTGGTAAAGAATATTATCTTTACCTCAGTTACAGCATCCTTTGCAGGTTTAGCAATTTCTTTGACAAGGCATTCGGCAATGGGAGCCTTGTGCTCCTTGAGAATTGCAGCTGCTTTGTGAAGAAGCTCTGCACGCTTCCACAGTGGTGTCTTAGCCCATAACTTTTGTGCCGTTTTGGAAGACTCCATGATTTTGTTCACCTCCTCCTGTGAACATGCTGCAGTGGGTGCACAAAGGTAATAAATAACTATCTTTTAATTCTATATTGAAAGTCATCATAATATACAAGAGATGGTTACTGAAGAAGAAACAAGAGGTGAAGAAGATCAGGAATGAATTATGATGGGTTTGTTAATTACCTTGAACCTTATATTGAGTTTTCATAGTTGTTGGATTTATTATGGGAACGTTTTTCCCTGAGGAGGATGGCTTCCATTCCCCTTCTGTGTAGTACAGGTACACATCCCCATCTACGATCTCTGCAAAAACACCAGTTCCTGCCATCTATTTCTATGCTCTTTCTTCTTCTTCTTCTTCTTCAACCTTGTAAATTGCAATGGATAGCGGTGAAGTAGAATGTATTTATGCAGTGGTTTTATTTTTTCTGGACATAGAAAATAAAAGCGGTTGTTGGTTGGGATTTTGTAGTTTTCACATGCACACAAGAACAGTCAAACATTCAAAACTGTTCAAAGCTCCAAAATGCAGAATATATGATATTTTTAACTGTAAATAATGAAGAAAAAAAGTATATAAGCATCTACGATTTACCTACCTTTGGCTTTGAGGTCCACACTTAGTTTTCCCACCACTTACTTACCTATCGCCTCATCTTAGTAGATTGATTGTATTCCTTTTTATGCCAATTTTACCATCCACATGATTCATTTTCTGGTTGGCCGATAAATTTATCCATATCTATGGGCTCTCTTCTTATTAATTTATGGGCCTAGTTGGTTCATGGTTGTCATATGTTAACTTGGATCCTATTAAAGATCCTATTAGTTGTAAGAGAGGAGGATCCATATATATGAACGAATAACAAATAAGAGCAACTTTCCAGATCTCACCTCCAAGTTTCCAACAAACCAGTGTCGGTCGGTCACACTGTTTTGATTTCAACAGTGCATAACCTGAGCTTGAGGAAGATGTTCTCGATGGGATTTAATCAGTCCGGTGCGTTCGTCAGAGTTCTTCTGGCGATGTTCGCCGTCGCTTCTGCTCTCTATATATCGTGGCCAGCTCTCCGCTGGCGTTTTTCAGCAAATCTTGCCACTTGCGGTCCTTGCGTCTGTCACTGTCCTCCTCCTCTCTCTCTCGAAACTATCGCACCTGGTCAGCTTTCACACTCTGCTAATTTGTAGCTCGGCTTCGTTGTGCTGGACTATTGATTTATTTTCTTGTTTTGATTATTCTGCAGGGTTGATCAATCTTTCCATTCCAGGTTAGTCTTTAATTACCTCTCTATCTCTTTCATCGATTTTTATTGGACTTCAGAAATGATTTGATGTGTTGAGTTATGAGATTCTAAATTACGATCCTAGTAATGGTCAATAATAAATGACCGATGATTGGAATTTGGAACTTTCCAACTGTAAGCAGATTTATCAGGCAAAAACTTAGGATTTCTAAGTTGTTCCGTTTTCCCCAATTATTTGTAAGATTGGATAAGTGTAGGTTGAGAGAAATTTGGTGATAAACTGAAAACCAGTACAACAATTAGTGTTAAAATATATTGACATAAATACACCAGTTTTGGTGCACTTAGTGTGTGTGTACCATAATTGTATTTTTTTTAACACTAAAGGGTAATGTACCATAATTGTAGTACTCAGGGTTTTAATTAGAATACTTTCATACTTCATAACATCAATATCATTTCTATTTTTGTAACTTTTCTTTTTGTCATCGTATAATCAATATCATTTCTAATATTGTTTGATCTTAAAACAGAACACAACATCACTACATCATACAAGCCCATAAAAATCTGACAAACACTTTGGTTTTCTAAGTAGTGTTTCTGAAAATCACATCCTTAATGACTTAAACAAAATTTGATTCTTAGTGTGTTGCATTATTCAATCGAACAGGCGAGTGGACATTATTATCTATTATTCGTGAGTTGTTAATTTACATTCATTATCTATTTATCTCACATATTTGATGCATTAATAGACTGCGGAAGAAGTGATCCAGAGCTTCATAAAGAGATGAAAAAAGAATTCCTTGAACTGCTAAAAGAGGAGCTGCACCTACGAGAGGTGGTTGTTGTAGAATCCAATAAACACACAAACCTGACAGTTGTAGAAGCTCAACGATTAGCATCCCAGTATCAGAAGGAAGCCGAGAAGTGCAATGCTGCTACAGAGACATGCGAGGAGGCAAGGGAACGAGCCGAGGAACTCCTGAGAAAGGAAAGGAAGATTACTTCTGTGTGGGAGAAGCGTGCTCGAGAGTTGAATTGGCAAGGAGAGTAGTAAGTAGATATCTTTACCTTATGATTCATTTTCCGACTAAAGTGTTATTTTTGGGAATATGCTAACTTTATTTCCCAACTTTGATAGAACTCAACTTCTGAAGAATCATTGTATTATATTATCTACTGATTATGATTAATTGCATGAATAATATACAATTAAACTCGAATCATGGATTTTCAGAAATCTTAATAGTTAATTTTACTGTGTAACTTAATTTCAATTTAGTTTACTTGATTTACTTAATTGATTTCATCCGTAGGTTTTTTTCAAATTTTCTCAACTACATGGGGTAAAATTGTAAATTGCAAATACATCAGGAAGATTTCCTTTTAAATTCATGTTCTTGGATTCGATCAATCACTTGCAAAACGATCAATCCAATTTTACAAATTTTCTACCCACTGTCCGACGTGCCTTTTTGCGATTGTAATTTATTTTGTGTAATTTTTTGGCCGACGGCAAGAGCGAAGTTCTCGTCAGTCTATTTTTCCATATAACAATTAACAGGAGACTCGAGGATTTATATCAAACGATATCCACTAGCTCATGAAATCCAAATCTATAGGCATAGATTCAATGAGTTCATCTCTGTGGGCCCCATAAAATCCACATCTATGGACATAGATTTGCCGGTTAAGATTATTCAAAAGAAGGAGCTAGAATTCCATTTATTTACATTTTACAGAGAAATCGAGAATCAAATTAAAAAGGAGACATTTGTTATTGATGGAGCTCTTATCACTGCAATCATGCTGCCCACCGTCACTCCATTCTTCTTTTACTTCCTCCTCAAGAAGAAAACAACAAATAGGGTCGATTATCTCAAACCCAAGATTCTCTCACACTACTGCTGCTGCTGCTTCTGGATCTTTATCTTCTTCTCCCAACAAACTGTTCTTCCCTTTTATCGTCAACAAGCCCTCCACAGGACTTATACCTTCTTCTGATAAAGGTATCTTCTTTGTTTATATCATTTGATCTCGGAAAATAAATATGAATAATGAAAAGTTCATATAACAAAACGACGACCCAATTTCCTCGACGAAAGGCAGAGAAGATCTAGGTCTGTGGCCGGCGGGATGATTTGGGGAAGAACGGTTTTAACGATTGTTTGAAAAGAAATGAAATCGTTACTGTTGAAAAGAACGATTCAATTAATTGATTGTAAATTTTACACATTATTTATAAACTTGAAAATTTTATTACAGCCCAAGACTATTTATTTATTTCAACTAAGTCTTTGTGTTGAAATCTTTTTTTAATTATTTCCCTTTCTGGGCCGGTCCAGTACGATTTTTTATCCTGGTAAAAATAATCCATTAGTGATACATACTTCTCAAACATGATTAAGAGATAATTGGAAAATAAAGTTATTTATTTATAACTAATAGTTCAATTGCACGTTGTTGATCTGCCTGTTGTTGTTCATCAGGGAAAGTGAAAGCGTCCAACATCAATGAGTCCACATTAAGCTCCCAAGATGATCTTGTTTTTGTGGCAGGTTCCACTGGTAAAGTAGGGTCTAAAACTGTGAGGTAAGTACATATTTACATAGCGATAAATGATAATCAATAATTTAGACTAATTTCGTTTAATTCTGTAATCTTAATTTGTTGATCAAATATCAATTAGAGAGCTTCTGAAACTTGGATTTCGGGTCAGAGCAGGAGTTCGCAGTTTGCAAAAAGGCGAAACATTGATTCAAGTATGATGTTGTTACTTGTTACCATTCATGTCTACTTTAATTAATTATCATTTATCAACGTTTCAGTACCAAATTACCAATCACAAGTGTTTTGTCAAAGCTATTCTAACATTTTTTTACTTATTATTTACAGAGTGTTCGTGAGATGAGTAAGATTTATTCTGAAATTCAACCGTGAGTAATTAAACTCTAAATTAAAATATTATTAATCAATACTTATCAGAACACTAGCTAGTTTTTCTAAAAAATAACGATTAACTTACAGGTCAGTAGAAGATAGGCTCGAAATTGTAAAATGCGATCTTGAAAAAAAAGCAGAAATCAGACAAGCAATTGGAAATGCCTCCAAAGTGATATGTTGTATTGGTGCCAGTGAGAAGGAAATTTCTGATTTTACCGCTCCTTTTCGAATCGATTATATTGCCACTAAAAATCTGGTAGATGCAGGTAATTAATTTAATCTAATCTCGCAAATAAAAATAAGTACATTGCATGGCTTGTTTAATTCATTGTTTGGTTGGTTTTGTGCAGCTAATGCTTTGAAAGTTGATCGTTTTATACTAGTAACATCGCTGGGAACAAATAAGATTGGGTTTCCTGCAGCTATTTTGAAGTAAGATAAATTGATTCCTTTTTTGGGGAAGGGGGGAGGTTATTCTAAATTTCCTCTGCTTATTTTTGCCATCCAATCCAAGCTTGTTTTGGGGTGTTCTTCTGTGGAAGCGAAAGGCAGAAGAAGCTCTCCTTTCCAGTGGACTTCCATACACTGTGAGTGCAAATTAAGTAGACAATTCAAAACATTTGATGTAAATCATATATATATCTAAATTTATAATCATGACATTTAAGTTTATATATAAAGATAGTGAGGCCTGGTGGAATGGAGAGGCCTACTGATGCTTATAAAGAAACACACAACCTTGTTCTTGCGAATGAAGATACCTACTTTGGAGGCCAAGTTTCAAATCTTCAGGTATATATATAAAAAAGGGTGGTGCTGCTTTGTTTTTTATCAGCAATTCGAAAACATGGATTTTTTTTTTTGAAACATGGAGATTGCTGAACTCATTGCATTCATGGCGAAAAACACAAATGTCTCGTTCTGTAAAGTAGTGGAGGTGATTGCGGAAACAACTGCACCAAAAACTCCAATGGAGAACCTTCTTTCTGCTATTCCATCACAGCGCAACGACATTTCTTTATCGATCAAGGTATATGGTATCTTCAATAAAGAACTTTCTTCCCGTTACTCCATCTGATATTTCTGATTTTATACCCAAGGAATCACAAGCAGTTCCCAAGTCTGAAATTCAAAAAACACAGCCACTCTCTCCTTTCATTGCGTAAGTAATTATTTCAGCTTTCTTCTTAAAACACAATCAAGTTATTTCATATTAATTTCATTATATATTTCTCACACTTCTAGATATGATGATTTGAAACCTCCTACTTCACCAAGTCCGACTGCACCAAATACCGAATCCAATTAATTCATTGCAACCTCTGATCTGCAATGATTAATATTATTCTAAAAGACACAGGTACGAAGATTTCAAACCAACAGGCTCCCGCCAGGTCTAAGTTGAACCTTGTAAATTTGTAATTATAACTGTAATTGATGCAATCAATATGTTCGAATCTGTAAATTCTTTGCCACAGTTCCTATGAATAAACCTTGGGGATAATCACTGGTTTTGGAGCAAAAAAAAAATAGTCACGAAAGGACTGGATGAATTTCTATTTCCTAATCCTTAGTAGAACAAGGAGAACTAAAGAATTAATGAATACAAATTTTGAACAAGAATTGGAATTTTATAGATGTATCATTCCCCGTCTAGGAATTATCCATTCAAAGTGAAATCCAAGAATGGCTTCTAAATGGAAGTCTTTAAAAGAATCTGCACTCTCCATTTTCTAAAGATGGATCAGAGTCATCAATATATGCGGCCACGACATTCCAAAGATCCACAATGGCATGGACAACCATCCCCTGGAAGTAGCTTGTACTGATAATCATACACCAGCTCTTCTCCAGATGCTATCTGTTAGTGAAAGAAACTCATGGGGAAAATCAGGAACTAGCCAGCAATGGATTTTTATCAAAAGTTGAAAATAATCAAGTAGCCAGTGGTTCATACATTTCGACTTGCATAAAGGCCTATATGAGCAAGCTGGCAATCCATACTCTCCACTAGTACTTGATAGCTTACCAGATTAGGAGAACAACTAAAAAAAAAAAAAAAATCATGTATTGCTTTGCTACCTGTGATTGTGCAAGAGAATATGAGAAATAAAAAACACAAAAATACACATCCTTGACATGGCTACCTATGATTTATGAACCGGGATACATTCCCATATTTTGTTGCATCAATCACATATGTTGCTTGTATTTCACTTGACTGCTCACTTTCGCCTATATGATGATTGGTGTAGTACAAATAGCTGTAGCCTTCGGTATCGTACCTAAGCAAGACATGAAACGGTGAGGAGATTTTTCAGTTTTTTTTAGGGGGGCGGGATTTTTCAGTTTATTTATGATAAAATTACCCAGCAGAAGATTTTCTCTGGAATCAAAAGAGGAAGAAATCTACCTTTCACTGCATTTGTTTGCTTCTATTTCATTAAGAACCTCACCAATATACTCACATACAAAAGTACCCTGTGATATTGGTTTGACAGTCCTAACAGCCCATCCCTGCAAAATTAGTGGAAAGTTAAATGCAGTCTCTAGGATTTTTTTGGAACAGGAAAATAATTGTCACTTTTACATCCATGGAGACAGAGAACCCTCAACCTCTTGTATCACGCAATAAGATATTTACTCTTTACCACCGCACCAGATGATTTAGAACTGCAGTCTACTAGTTTCTAGTTTTAAGGTAAAAAATACAAAGCCACTTTCAGTTTACCTTCTTCTGTGTCCAAAAGACCTCTAGTTTTATTTGCAGCCCATTTTGCAATACTCTATTCTCACAAGTTTGATTGCAGGAACACATAGAGTTGCATTCGTATACAAGGTATCCTTCCTGAAAAGTGAGATAGAATGATTAAATAGAATGATAACATGCATAGGGGAGAATCAATTTCTAAAGCAAGTCAACGATTCTTGGTATATTTAGTAAATGATACATGGAACCAAATGGCAACTGTCAAACCATAGATTTGATTATAATTCCACACACTGTATATCTGACCCTATACCACCACAGATTCCCCCTTATGCGTTCTTTGTAACCTGGAAGTAGAGAGTATCGACCACCTCTTCTTTGACTGCCCTTTTTCAAAAAATATCCTACTAGCTATTTCAGAGAGACCCAATCATATTATGTGGAAGAGCAGGAACATGCAGGTACCTCGGGAGGTAGATATCAGATTGAGGGACGTGATTGATTGCATTCAATCTCTAAGGAAAGGCTCAAATTGCTGGAGGCTACTCTGGTTAATCCTTGCGAGAACCACTTGGCACTTGTGGCAGGAGAGGAACAGAAGATGGAAGATTGAGGAAGTGGTTGCTGCTGACATTATTATGGACTGTAAGCTTAGTTTTGACTCAAAACTAAGCCACCAGACCTAGGGATACTTGAGACTGTTACTGTTGGACTTTGGAGTTTGGATGGGTTAACATCTCTTGTGTTATTTTCAATATTTATGCTTATGTTATTATGCTTCCCTAGAGAACCTCTTCTACTCTTGAGTAGGGCTGTCTGTGAAGGGGATTACTTTTTCTGTCTATATTTGTAAAACTAGGCAAGGCCCAATGAAAATTTACCTTTATTAAAAAAAATTAAATGTGTATTACCTTTAACTTGATTCGGCCACTTTCATCATATGAGAATCTCCCTTGCATAGATTTGCCATAAACATCTTTAGTATTCTCATAATCATTGTTGAAGAGGTAAACATGATCACAAGTTCCAGCATTGCACTTTTGCTTACAACCACACCCTAATTGAGAACTCTGCAAACAATTAAACATGTCACTGTTAAAAACCAGAAAAACAAATCCAAATTTGAAGAACTAGTTAAGAATTACACCTTTAGATCAAAATGCAGTGATGGATCAAGCAATCTCTCAGTCACATAAGTAAATCTCAGCCAAGGGAGAGGGTTCCTAGAATTTTGCACAACATATGTTCCATCACTAGCTACTGATAGTAAATGTTTTAAATTTTCATCTATTACACAGGCCAAAGGGATTGGTTCCTTCCCAAAGCTAACATCTTCACACAAAACAATAGGGCCCGCATACTTTTCAATAAAATGTTTTGGACTTAGTATATAATGACACTCTTCCATCTCCCATTCACCATCATCGATACGATCCAATGAAATCACGCGAGGTTCCAAAGGTTTGTCAGGAAGAACTGTCAGAGGATCTAAAGAGCGCAACTTTTTTAGAGGTTTACATCCATTAGGACAAATAAATTTCTCCAGATGCCAGCTAATTGGGATATTCAACTCACTACAGAATTTTGCTGCCTTCAAATAAAGATTTCTCAATGGTGTACCAAATTTCTCCACCAATGCATTATGAATAAATGTCTGACAGCAAGCAAACCGAGCAACAGAAAGAATTTCAGAATTGCTTGGATTCGGCTTTGTTTGATGAGCCTCAGCAAACAAAGTTTCTGCAACATTGAAGCAATGGGATTCTAATAACTTTCCGAGCTCCACAGTTTCAGATGCCTGAGTCTGGATCCGTAATCTGGCGGCAATAACTGAACTTGAAGCCTGGAAGTTACTTCTGGCATATTTCTTCAATCTAGAATGGTGCAACTTGCTGGTTTTGAGTTGGGTTGTTCTACTTTTTCTCAAGCGAATCATCGAAGTTGAGTTCCCATGAGCAACTTGGTGATGGCGTCCTAGATCTGGTAGAAGATCAAATTTTAGACCACATGATTTGCAAATAAATCTTTGCCCATCATTTTGTCTGCTTGCAGAATCATTATCTTTATAGGGTTTACAGTCAACATTTAACTCAATATCTTGATTGGCTGTGAGTTTAAAATAACTTAAGTGAAATGAAAGAATATGCTCCCACAACTTTTCAAGGTTTGACAAGAGGCTGTTACACATCATACAACGCAGTAATGCGGAATGTTCCAAGAATTGTAAACCATGCTTCTCTGTAACATGTCCAAACAGAACCTTTTTGTTAGTGAAGGAATTCAAGCAGATTGAACAAGCATATCCTCTAAATAGCCAATGAGCTTCCTTTTTGTGGATGTCCATCCAGTGAGTCCCAAGAGTTTTCGCGTTACTAAATTCTTCTTTACAAATCTTACACCTCATAGTCATCTCATTTTGAAGTTGTTTCTCAATTGCCGCCACTACTGTAGGAACTGGTTTTCCTTCAGAAGACCCAACTAGTTTGGTATTTTCGATATTTAATCCCCAGATCCTACCAATTTTACTTCTTTCATTTGAAATAAGTTTCAAAATGAATTCTCCAACATTTCTATCTTTGGAGATCTCAGACAACACCCATTTCCCCATGGACTCTTCAGTGAAAATCAAATTTTGATTGGTAATATTATTTTTCACGTAAGTATATAAAAGTTCGCATGCACGATGAAGATATATCTGGTCCACTTTTGAACCACAACTCTTCAGAAGATCAATAAAAGCATCTTTGGATATTAACTCGGACTTTCCATCCCTATGACATTTCAGAAAATCGGGGAAGTGTTTTTCACAATACATGTACCACTTTGTACCTTCTTGGCATTGGCCATCAATATTATTGTTGTCTTGCCCAATGCAGCATGGATTATCCACAGAATAAACATTTGAAGCCGGCAACGAATCATAGATATTAGATTTATCCATAAGACAATTTCCATGATTTAATGTTTCTCCGATCACAATAGATACCAAGTTGCCAGCCTGGATTTCATTTTTAAAACCAACATCTGCACTAGAACTGTTACCTGAAAAATCTCTCTCTTCACACTTTCTCTTAAATTTTTTTTTAGGGGGATTCAAAATTCTTTTACAATCAATCTCATTAATGCTGCCTCCATGACGTCCATGCTTCTTGCAAAAAACTGAGCCATGTCGAGCCCGGTGTTTACAATTTTTACCATGAACAGTGATGCCTTCACACAATGAAGTTTCAATTGGAGAAGATTGTTCTGCTTGGGATGAACTGAACCTAGGGTAACTTTTAAGATGAACACAACAGTAAATTTCACCATCACTAGCCCATCTACCACATTGTCTTCCTTTGGCCTCTATAAAAGAAGAACAACGTCTGTACTTGTTTTGTGACCCCAAGTCAGACTCAAATGGAGTTTTCCCACAACTTGCTTCAACTCCAAATGGTGTTTGTATAGGATCATTATTCGTAAGATCATTTTCCCCTGTAATATCAATTTTATGGGCGATTTTCATAGATGCATCATGTTTATCTGTTCCTAAAGCAGAAGAGTTAGCCAAATCTTTGCAATGAATATAACTTGAATTAGTATCCATAACGTTGGCCTCGGACTGATACCTAAAGCTGCCAGTATCAGTTTCTGCAGTAAAACCCTCTGATTGATGGATTTCAAGTTTAGAGTGTTTTTCATTCATTTGATGACTAATACTGACACAATCATGATAAATTTGTTTTCCTGAATCTCCACTGCTGCATAGAGAATTGGATGTGTTTAACAACTTTGTGGCTTCTTGCTTCCAGGTTCTCCATTCAGAACCTAACTCGGGTTGCACAGGTGCATCCCAAAGCTCTTCAACATTTTTCCAGAGCACTGAATCTATTAATTGCTGGATCAAAAAAAGAAGAAAAACTCATATCAGAAAGTTACAAGTATGAAAAAAATACAAGGTAACAATAGGCCAATTGAAATATAGTGGAAAGAAGAAGAAAATGTAAATGAGTATCGTCCATGTAGAGATTGACTCTGAAATCAGATTGAATATCTCAGATCATCTTTATGTAACAATGCAGCCGACGCACGGATGGGCTCTCTCCAATGATCCTGACCGATAGGGATAAATCCTCCTTAGTAGGAAGGGAATTATCTTCATAGATGAGAGCATGCTTTAGACTGAATCTGAGCTCAAGAGCAATGAAATTCAGAGCTTTGTTGTCGCCAATCTCAGAAGAGGCTTTCTTCCACTTCCAGGCCAAAGCAGAAAAAATATTATCCATGATCCTAAGAACGAAATCACTGGGAAAAAATACAAATTAAGGACAGGGAGGGATTCATTGGAATTTTATCGCTCCAAATATACCGACTTGAGGGGAAAGCAACACACCAAGAGAGGTGGCCGGAACTTCCGGTGAAGTATCGTGTATTTTCAGTGGTTGTCGGAGAGTATAAAGAAACTCTCAAGCAGGGGGTAGGAAAGCTAGTGAAATCTTCCCTACCAAGTTTCGTTCACTTGATAGGTCACACCTCAAAGAGATAAGAAGGAGCACCACTAGCCTTGGAAGGATGGAATTCCAGTTATCACTGGGGAAGAGGGTCACACATGGCTCTCACAAGGGCAACTCTGTAAACCTCTTGACTATATGGCTTGTTTTATAATTTATAAGTGCAATTAAAAAATAAGTGGCTAATGGATTCAATTTCCTGACGACAAAGGAGGCATGTTGGCTAGATGGGAACACCCCATGCATTAAGCATTTGTAGAGTTTTAATGGTGGCAACTTTTTTGACAGGTGCAGCAGTGGCAATCATGTGTAGCTTAACTCCTAATGATCAGGGCGCTTACTCCTAAAAATCCAGCCCTAAGTAGAGAGGCTAGAATAGGAAAGAGAAGGTTGTACATGGGATATGCCACCTCCTCGAATGCTTCATCGAGTAAAAAATCCTCCCCAATTGCAGAGGTGGCAAAGGCCACCCGGGCAATTAACTAGTCTAAATCATCCCATCACCGCCAGGTAATTAGCCCCAAACAATGGTGCTAATGACCTGGAATGTTAGAGGGCTTAACTCCCCTCTAATCCAAAATGAAGTAAAAAATGTGATGCTTAAAAAGAACTTAGACATAGTAGCGCTACTAGAAACTAGAGTTAAAACAAAACAATTCCAAACAGTAAGAGACAAGTTTTCGGAGGAGTGGGAGGTGATTTCAAACAACATCCCACAGGACCCAAAATATTCAGACTCAATCTGGATTTTATGGAAAAAAGACCAATGGAAGGTGGTGCCAATCTTGTTGGATTGGCTAAACCAATCTGCGGCAATGGGCTATATTGCCTACAACAGAAATTAAAAGAGGTCAAATAACTCACAAAGGAATGGGCGGCGACCAAGGGTAGTGATGCAAAACAGATCACAACCACCAGGGAGGAACTCGATTCCTTGGTGAAGTAACTAAACACTAGCCCAATAGCCCCTTCTATCCAAGAAGAGGTCAAAAAGAAGCAGGAGGAGTTAGTCAATAAACTCAGAATAGAAGAGGCTAACCAAAAACAGAGGAGCAAGATCAGTTGGCTTAGATTAGGAGACTCAAACACTAAGTTCTTTAGTCTTGCTACAAAGATAAGGAAGGCAAAGAACTCAACTCTGAAATTAATAAATGGAGAGGGTAGGGTAGTCATCTCAAGAGCCCAATTAGAAAAAAAGAGTATGGATTACTTTAAGGATATCTACAAGAGTTCTCCCTTCCCAGATATACCATCCCCCGTTATTTTCCCTAGGATTGTATCTCAAGATATAAACACATGATTGACTCAACAACCCACAGAAGAGGAAGTTAAATCCACCCTGTTCGCATTTCAAATGGGGAAATCCCCAGGACCTGATGGTTTCACAGTGAATTTCTTCAAAGCTCTCTGGCCGGAACTAAAGCAAACAGTCTTAACTTGTGTCAGACAGTTCTTCAACGGCAAACCCATGTTGAGGTCAATTAATCACGCATTTATCACTCTTATCCCAAAAAAACCCACAGCTACCGAACTATCGGACTTTAGGCCAATCTCCTGTGTCAACTTAATTTATAAACTTCTCACCAAAATCTTGGCTGACAAAATCTCCAAGGTCTCCTCCAAGTTAATATCTCCTCACCAAACAACATTCATAGCAGGAAGACACATCTCAGATAACACCATCTTGGCAGACGAGATGGTACATGGCTTCGGGAGAATTAGAAGAACCCCCAAAAGATGTTGTTTAAGTATAGATCTCAGAAAGGCCTTCGATACAGTGAAATGGCAAGCAATCACACACACCCTTGACGCAATGGGATTCAGCCCTCTGTTGTGCAAATTGGTACATAACTGTATATCCACAGCCTCCTTCTCGGTTCTGGTGGAGGGATCCCCCACTCCCCCCTTCACTAACTTTAAAGAAATCAGGCAGGGGGACCCATTATCTCCTATCTTATTCGACCTGGTAATGGATAATCTTAGTAGACTAATAGAGAAAGAGATCAAAGATAAGAGGATGGATACTTATATCGTGAATGGAGCGGTTTCCATCTCGCACCTCATCTACGCAGATGATGTGTTGATCTTCTCAAAAGCAAATCCCAAGTCTTTAGAAACAATCAAGAAAATCCTAGAGATTTTTTCCAAATTCTCAGGCCTCGAGATTAATCAGGAGAAAGCTCGGCAACCTATTCAAAAGTATGCATGAATGACCATTATCTGCATAACATTCTCAACTTTCCAACTAAATCCCTCCCTATCAACTATCTTGGTCTCCCAATAACGGGAAGAAAGAAATCTCATACGACATATTGGAAGTTAATAAATCCAATAGAAAAAATGTTAGCCAGATGGAAAGGGAGATGTCTGTCTTATGCAAGCAGAACCAAATTAGTAAGGGTCTTACAAGGTAAGTTTCAATACTGGGCAAACGGAACCATACTGCCATGCACAGTTATTAAGAAGATCCATAGCCTAGCTTACAATTTCATTTGGGACGGGAGAAGAGGGAGTGGTTGGGAAAAAATGGCACTCCCAAAGAGCGAAAGCGGAATAAGGGTCAGGAATTTCTTTGCAACTAATGCTTCAGCTTTGGTTAAAAAAACAGAGAGGATGTGGAGTCTTAATAACTCCATACTAGCAGACTGGATAAAAATTAGGTTCATCAAAGGAAGAAGCATTGGGGAGATAGAGTGTAGGCCTACTCTGGACTCTCACATGTGGAAAACTATACTAGCTAATAAGGAAACAATAAGGAAATGTATAAACTGCTTGAGTAACTATAGGGTCACACAAATTGCCCCCTCCAAGCACTCAGAAACATTAAGGCTCAAAGGCATCTTACAAGAGATAAATCTAGGGATCTGGGCCAAAAAGCCTCCTAAATTCTCTATGTTGTTATGGAGAATTAAGGTCAAGAGTCTAAACACTTTAATTAGACTGCAAAGCTGGGGACTCAACATAAATACATCCTATCCACTATGTGGAAATGAGGAAGAAACATTACAACACCTGTACTTTAAGTCTTTAACTGCCATTACACTAAATCCCTATTGCTAGAGACCACTAGCTGTCTTAATAATGTTGTTTGGACACTTAGTGGGCAAAATTCTCCATCTCCCGCAATAGATATTAGGATAGGAGATATTATGGAAACAATACAAAAATTCACCCACAAGTCCAGTTGTTGGGGGGTACACTAGACTATGCTAGAATCTCTTTCCTGACACATATGGTGTGAAAGGAACAGAAGATTAAAACAACACACCCTAAGGCCCTAGGAATTGTCAGCAAAGAAATTATAAAGGATGTGAGCATTGCATATGATTCTACATCCTATAAGAAGCATAATCTTTCACATATTGAAAAACAAGCTATACGCTCATGGGAGTCCAACCTCTTGAGGCTTCAATCCTTGACCAGTTAATCAGGGTCATAGCTGCATAAGAGATAGACAATGTTTTTACATTTACTGTACTTGCATTTCCCTATATTATTCTGTAATCTTGGGTTTTGCCCAACCTCTTTTTCAGTAATGAAAGTTTTAATTTCTCAACAACAAAAAAATCATGTGTAGCCGTGTAGGTTTCTAACCCCTAATCCCCCCTCCTCTTTCCTTGAGTAGAATCATTTTTTACCAGGGTATCCCTTTCCTTCCATCCCAAATAAACGGATAAGCCAGTCTTTAGACTTTTTTATGGATTGAGGAAGGTAGGATAATGGCGTAATGCCTTGTGCCCAACATGTATATTTCCCAGCTAAAATCCAGTTTACAAGTTGGATTCTTTCCTCATAGGAGAGACATTTGGCACTCCATCTGGAAAGCATACCTTCTATGGGTTGTGTAAGTTTCCAACATTGATTATATGACTTCTTCTTCCCTGTTATTGGAAGTCCTAGATAGTTTATGGGGAGTTTGGAGGTAGGAAAGCGTGAGATTTTCTGCAGCTCTATGGAGCTTTCACATATCTGAATTCAGTTTATTTATCTTCAAATACAAATTCGAAATCAAATTTATATCAGAATTCAAATAATTGTAAAAAAAACATGTCTCTACCAATGAATGCAAGTCAATGGTAGTAATAAAACAAAAATGAATAAAATGTATGGAAAAATAAAAAATAGAAAATAAAACGATTGTAATGTGAATATATCTAGGTTATCTAACTCTTTTTGCAAAAGGAATTTTTTTATTAATACAAAACAACAAAAAATGCGAACATGAATTTACCTAGCTCGATGTAATTTCTTTTTTAAGCTTTTTTTTTTTTTTTTTTTTTGAAGCAATTAAATTTCATTAGAATAAGGCTAATGCCAAGTTTACAAAATAGAGAATAGAAATAAAATAGAAGTAAAAAAGAAATGAGCAAAATGCTCATTGACTCTCTTCCATTAGCTATGTAGTCTAGTTATACAGTAACTAGATACGCTGCCTCAGAAGGTTGGTCTCCCATACTTCCATCATAGATATCTCTAAAGGGTGACAACAGCTCTTCTTGTAATACACTGAATCAAAAGAGAGACTGATGTCTTTAATGACCTCCTTAAGGACTACCTCAGGAGGTCTACTAATGTGCTGCCTATACCTTTTATTTCTTTCAGTCCATATATGCCACGACAAGCACCCAATAGCATTCCATATTAACCCCCAAGGGGGGGAGTGGCGTGTAATCTTTTGTGCTGCTTCCGTCAGATCCCCCAATCTAATATCTGGACTTGATTGGGTAAGAACTGGAATATTCATTATTTTCCAGAAAGCGAAATCCAGCTGTTCCGCCAACGAAATTAAGAGAGATTTGGAATAAGAACAGTTAAAAAAAAGATGACTCGTAGTTTCATCTTCCAGATTACACAATAAGCAAGCAGGAGGTACTTGTACTCTCCAATTTCTTAATTTCCTGAACGTGTTTAGATGATCCCATTTCACCCTCCACAAGAGAATAGAGAATTTTGTCGGCATCTTCGACCAAATTCCCTCAGCT
>LFYR01000391.1:180731-242155 GCA_001185155.1 Zostera marina | reverse complement strand
TAGATCAAATTGACACATGATATCGGCCTGAAATCCGACATATCTGAGGCCGTGTTTGTTTTGGGCACAAGCGTGATGAAAGTATGGTTAGCAGACTTCAACAAAGGTTTGCCTTTAAAAAATTGTCTTACACACTCCATTACTAGGCCTTTAAGATCTCCCCAAAATTTTTTGAAAAATTCCGATGTGAAACCATCTGGCCCAGGGGATCAAATTCTTTTTTAAGCTAATATATAAATATTTTATAAACAAAAATTGAGAGATAAAAGTAAATGACAAAAAGCATAAACAAAATACTGAAAATGTTAGCCAGATGGAAAGGGAGACGTATGTCTTACGCAGGCAGAACCCAATTAGTAAATTGGGTCTTACAAGGTAAGTTTCAATACTAGGCAAACGGAACCACACTGCCATGCACAGTTATTAAAAAGATCCAGAGTCTAGCTTACAATTTCATTTGGGACGGGAGAAGAGGGAGTAGTTGGGAAAAAATGGAACTCCCAAAGAGCGAAGGCGGAATAAGGGTCAGGGATTTCTTTGCAACTAATGTTGCAGCTTTGGTTAAAAGAACAGAGAGGATGTGGAGTTTTAATAACTCCATACTGGCAGACTGGATAAAAATTAGGTACATCAAAGGAAGAAGCATTGGGGAGATAGAGTGTAGGCCTACTCTGGACTCTCACATGTGGAAAACTATAATAGCTAATAAGGAAACAATAAGGAAATGCATAAACTGCTTGAGTAACTATAGGGTCACACAAATTGCCTCCTCCAAGCGCTCAGAAACATTAAGGCCCAAAGGCATCTTACAAGAGATAAATCTAGGGATCTGGGCCAAAAAGCCTCCTAAATTCTCTATGTTGTTGTAGAAAATTAAGGTCAAGAGTTTGAACACTTTAAATAGACTACAAAGCTGGGGACTTAACATAAATACGTCCTGCCCACTATGTGGAAATGAAGAAGAAACATTACAACACCTATACTTTAACTGCCATTACACTAGATCCCTATTGCTAGAGACCACTAGCTGTCTTAACAATGCTGTTTGGACACTTAGTGGGCAAAATCCCCCACCTCCCGCAATAGATATTAGGATAGGGGTTATTATGGAAACAATACAAAAATTCACCCACAAGTTCAGTTGTTGGGGGGTACATTGGACTATGCTAGCATCTCTTTTCTGACACATATGGTGTGAAAGGAATAGGAGATTAAAACAACACACCCTAAGGCCCCCAGAAATTGTCAGCAGAGAAATTATAAAGGATGTGAGCATTACATCTGATTCTACATCCTATAAGAAGCACAATCTTTCACAGATTGAAATACAAGTTATATGCTCATGGGAGTCCAACCTCTTGAGGCTTCAATCTTTGGCCAGTTAGTCAAGGTCATAACTGCATAAGAGATAGACAATGTTTTTACATTTACTGTACTTGCATTTCCCTATATTATTCTGTAATCTTGGGCTATGCCCAACTTCTTTTTCAGTGATGAAAGTTTTAATTTCTCAAAAAAAAAAATACTGGAAATTGTGGAAACAAAACACCTTTGTAAGAAATTCAATGGTCTCTGCACTTTGAGCATTCTGGGATTGATGCAGCCAATCGTCAAAAGAATCTTGTAACCAGTTGGGATTTATGTAGTTTGGTAATATGATCTGCGAGTAAAATAAGGAGGTAAGAAAGAGTATATTTATATATATGAAATAGAATTAGGGATTGAATTTTCAGATAATGGCTTGCATAAATCAACCAATACTGTGTACGAGATAAGAGATTAATAAATATTTTTGTGATTAGTTAGCAATAGCATTATAATTACAATATAGTCCTAGTTAATTAGTTAGTTATAGTGTTAAACTATCCGTGCAGTGATGTAACTCGATATAACGATTACTAATTGGGTTCAATAAAAACAATTCGCTTTTCCCTATCATACAGAATCTATTATTCTGTTGATTCATGGTTCGTATATAGTAACAAAGCTTTTGACAAGTTCCGTCGATTAATCTTGCGCCATGTCTTCTACTGCCACGGATTCTGTATGATCTGGGAAAGTGAATTGATTTTAATATTTTATTGGACCCAATTAGTAATCTATGAGTAATCCAGATGTAAATAAAGGGGAGAGTAAACTTGATCCCTTTCCATTATCATTGAATACTATATAAGTATATATATACATCTTAGTAATTAGTACTATATATCTTAGTATATATACATCTTAGTACTATATATATCATTGAGTACTTATATATAATTCAGTTATACTTAATACTACAATATGATAATGAAATATTACTGATTAGCCCAAATAAATAAGTAATTAGTTTATGTAAGAATATAGCTATTAAGATTTATAACTAATTCAAACATATCACTAATATAATCTAAATATAGAATTACATCAATGTAATCTTAAATCATGGATAGTCTAACTAACTAGGACTATTATTAGTGATATAATAATGGACTATTATGTAAAATTGTAAATAGTTAATTACATTTAGTTTCTTTGTAATTAACTAGGCTATAACTTCTAGAATGTTCCTATGAATAAGATCTAACAGAATTGGTAGTGAATTCTGTTAGATCTAATTCACCCAAGTGTATATAAACTAATCTAATACATTTTGGGAGGGATCGAACACTTGTTCTCCTTCATTTTCCAATTGCATTCAGTAGATAACACACATAACTATATAGTAAATTTGTAATGACTGATAATTTGTATAACAAACAGACAAGAATTGCAAGCCTGATGCTGTAATTATACAGTTACAAACAAAAGCTCTCGAGAATTAAATAAATAAACTCATAAGTCTTACGCTTTGAAGTCTCAATAGAATCTTTCCCAAATCAGAATAATTCTTGCAACATGAGGCCTCTGCCGCAAAATTTGTCCAGTAAGAAGCCTTGCGAGCAGTCTCAGCTACGGCCTAATACAATACCATATATTGAATGTTGACAAACAACCAATGGATCAAGAAAATAAGGAAAGAGTTTGGAAGTAACACCTCTGTATGTAGTTGGTCGCTTATATTCAACATTGAGATAGCTAATTTCTTCATGATATAGCGTCGTGGGGAAGTTAAGTCTTCAACTGAAGACAACCAATTAATGTGTGCACCATATGCAAGTGGTACCGGCATGACATTGATTGAACAAATAAGCTGTGTATCAGCCCAAGAATATGTCTTTGTATGGGGAAAATAGACTATGGAATACTTTTTTCTGTCATGTGTTGGCTTGGCCTTTAAAGTTGAAAGTGGACAATCGATCATTGGGCATCGAATACCTGTCTGCCACTTTCCTCTCCACTATACTTGAAGAAGAAAGCAATCTTAAGGCTAGTTAAAGTTAAAGAAACTCATGCTAGTTTTATTAAAATACAGTAAAAAGTTGACGATAATAATGTCCCCCATTTTGATAATATTAGTAAAAATGAAAGCATGCCAGAAATAAAGTAAATGGAAGTAAATCCACAATGAAATTTATCATAATATATGAAATATATTATTTTCCTGGCCTAAAAAAACAATAGAGTATTGATGGTGCAGTGTACGTATAATCACAACCCATCCTCACACCAGTTCACCCACACACACACCAGTCCACCCGCACACACACACACTCTCGAGTTCTACAAGTGGCAAAAGATCCATTCCATCTGTCCTCCCTATTGCTGGACTTCTGGTCGCACTATGCGGTATGCGGCCGAATAGAAGGGAACAATGCTTATCAGTGATATTATAATCAAGGTTTTTGATTAGGTCGCATATGCGACCAGACGCATCCCCCCCATCGCATATTTGGGGGTCGCCTATTTATGAGTCTTAGCCGGATCCAACTAAACCCGACCCATATACCCAATAAAGAATTAAAAAATTAAAAGTTTTATAATGAAAAGTATTATACTTTAACAACTTAAGAACCTTAAAAAAAACAATTAAATAAAAATATAACATATCTATTAAAGTTCAAAACCCTAACTCTAAAATTCAGACCGTTGCCTCTCTCCCCCATCTCCAAAAATGCAAAACCAGATCTTCCTTCTCTCTTCTCATCTCTCCGAAGTTCCAGTCACCTCGCCGGACCTCTCTGTTCACCTCGTCGGACCTCTCCGTTCACCTCGCCAGAATATTTCCAGTCACCGGAACATAAAAAAAACGTAGCATAATGGGTCGCATATGCAACCTGAAAAAGCTTGATTATAATTAGTTGATATTTTATGTAATTAATTAATAATGTGTAGTTAACTAATGTGTCTAGAAACTTCTATGGTTAAGATCTAACAAATCGGTTAGCACGATTTTGTTAGATCTCAATCCCCCTAAAGTGTATATAAGGTAATTAATAACATTTTAGAAGGGGTAGATGATAGATCACTTTATCTACTCCATGGGTAGATATTATAGTGGTGCCCAGCTAGGTTTGCTAGCTGACCGGACCAGGCATGTTCTCCTGAGATTCATGGGTCTTATGGGCCCGGGCTCTTCTGGTCTGATATACTCCCGACCCAGGCTATGCCGCCCTGGTTGGGGGTAGGGGTAAGAACGAGGTGGTAACCGAGATCTCTGTCCCGTTTTTATTTTTTTGACCCGTTACCCCGGTCATATTCTGGGGCGAGTCTCGGGGCAGGGTGAAACCCGTGCGGGTTGCCCCGGTTTAAAAAATATATATTATATTAGATATAGATTATTAGGATTAGGAATTTATTACATCTTTAAGCTTAGGCCTTAGCCCTTAAACCTTATGTCCATTTTAGATTTATTTTTTGTTTTTACTTTTAAGAATTATGGTAAAAAGTTTACCCATTTTAAATTTTAGGATTACTCTTTTAATTATTTTTTTATAATTTGGATTTTATGATTTTTTTAAAATTCCAGGGCGGGTCGCCGCGGATCCACCCAGTTCCGCGTCCCGGTCACCGGGTTAGGGGTAGGAACCAAGACAGGGCATTAGGTTACTTGACCCGCCCCGTTCTGGGCAGAGCCGCCCGTCTGGGACCCGCGCCGTTCACACCCCTAGGTGGGGGTATCATCAGGTATATTAAATGCATGAGACAACAAAGTGTTTGATAATACATGACTGCGCGTAGGTGCGTAGCCCATATCAATAAAGTGAAAGGAGGTCGCCTTATCTAATTCCCCTTTGACTAGTAGAGGAACCCTCAATTAGGACTGAGAAAGAAGCTAAGGAGATGCAATTGTTTATAATTTTACAAAAGAGGGGGAGAACCCATAGCTTTTAGGGTGCAACCTATTGTTTCCCATCTAAGTGTGTCGAATGCCTTTTTTTTGATCTATGCTTATACAACATCTTTTGGGAGTCATTTTCCTTCCAAAACCATGAAACATGTCGTCAACTAGGTTGGTTTTGTCAGAAATTGCTCGTTCCTCAATAAATGCAATTTGTTAAGGGGAAATTAACTAACTCATTGGACGCTTGACCCAACCTAGAAAGTAGAAACTACTATCTTTGTTAGAAACGTGTATATCATATAGGCACAGATGCTTGACCCAACCTGAACTCATTGAGATCAGAAACATTAAGAGTTTTGGGTATCGGTGTGATGAAGATATGATTAGTAGATTTCAATAGAGGTTTGCCTCTAAAGAATTGCTTCATACAAGACATGACCATCTCTTTAATATCGGACCAAAAGGTTTTATAGAATTCAGTTGAAAAGCCTTTCGAGCATAATGATTTACCTGTTGCAAAGGAGAAAAGAACTCTTTTGACATCCTCCTCGGTCCTCACTTGATTGCTCAACCATCCAGGTGTTCATGAGAAGAGATACAACTACAGGGAAGGTGACAGGAGATGCCATATATTATCTAGGAGTGGCTTGGAACAAGGTTTTGAACTAGGCATTGCTCCTATTTTCTAATTTTTGTGTGGTGACGTTAGGTTTTCCTTTCTCATTAAGGAGCATTAGTGTGGAATTCCTACTTTTCATCATGCTAGTGTTTGTGCTAAAGAACTATGTTTTGTCCACAAGGGTTAACCAATTGGCCTTGCTTCTGAGCTTCAGATCAGCCTCCTCAATTTCCATCTTTTCTTTGTTTTTGGTATTGCTTTTGTATGATAGGATCGATGCTTAAATCGAACTGAGAAAACCGAGCAAAAACCAAGAACAAAACAGATTTATGTGGTTCGGCAATGTGCCTACATCCACGGGGTGTCTCTTCTTCTTTTTCTCTCACAAAGAGTACAAGTAATTACAAGATACTTATATGAGAGATTAGGGTTGTCGTTTTGTGTTTGCAACCCTAATACCCATTACAAGGCTTAAAGCTCATTTAATAGAATTAAACCTATTTAATTTTAATGGCTCATAAAAGGCCTACATTAATTTTAATTATTCTAATTATAATTAATGCCCTTAATGAAAAACGTCTCCACACTCTAACATTGTATTGATCCTATCATTGTTTTAGACTTCTTGTGACTCACCCGATGACCGTCTAGGGTTGTGAACTTTTTGGTATTGATCTTGTATCTATTCTAGCTGCCTCCACTTGTTTAGATGAGTTCCCTTTTGCAAATGACCAACTATATACATAAATTATAGAAATGATATAAGGTGCGAATGAAGAAAGTTCCAAAATCAAAGATGAGAGATCACAACAACTCCCAATCAATAAAAAATGAAGATATGCAAGTGCAACACAAAATATGGTAAATGTTCTTAAAGATTTCAGAGTGCAAATTTCTCTTTAATCTCACATAAAAAGGACCAAGATAACTAAAATGAAGTAAATGAATTATGATACTGGAGAGTGGAGAGTGGAGAAGAAATTATCAAAAAAAGACTAGCAAACAACACGACGATAGCTTCTCTTTTCCCAAGAACATAAGGTGTCATTGCGCTAACAGCCTAACAAGATGGGGAACTGTATTCCACTATTCCAAGACAACGACACAACAATAGCTATATTTAAGGTATTTGAAGGTGTGTTTAATGACACAACATGTGGTATTTAACGACAACGACACAATTCTGAACTCTACTGGGAAGATCCACTTCGTTTTCCTAATGAAATTAACTTTATAAAAAAATTCTTTATTAAAATCCTAACTGAAAAGAAATTTAAAGTATTAAACATCTAGAAAATAATTCGAACTCTGAAAACATACAATATTCTAGAATAAAATTTCTATTGGTTAAACATGCAAAATTTGCTTCAAAGACCTTTAGTATGATTTAAGATTAAAACTGTTAAGTAGGGCTCACCTTCACCCAAAGTGGAAAGGTACAATCTTGTTCAAGGGAATCAAATTCAATGTAGTCAGTTTCTGTTTTCTGATTGTAATTTTGCATATGAACTTCTTGGTTTTTCCTAGTCAGAGTTGATTTTTTATCTACATGCAAGTGATCACAGTTCTCATTTTGCAGAGGCAAGTTTCTATCTTTAATATGATTTAGATCAAATTTCCTGTAGGTTTGAACATTGCAATTAATTGGAAATTCTTCAACATGGTGTTGAGAAACTGAAGATCCTTCGGGGAGAAGCGATTCTAAAACAATCTGAGTTTCTGTTTCTTCTTTATCTTTAATAACAATGCTTCCATGAGAATTGACTGTATTTAGTCCATATTTGTTGAACTGACATGATACATTTGATATTAGAGGATCCTTCTTTTGGTCGGTGACAGAAAGTTTACACGAATAAGGAAATGACTCGTGATTTGTATGTTGGTCAAGATTTTTTGTAAAACTTTCTTCGGCTGAAAAAAATAAAGACCCTTCTGAATTAACATTTGATTGACTGCATGGCTCATACTGGAGAGGCACAGTATTTATGAAGCTAACTTTCTCTTCATGAGAATCATTGGGGACTTTATCATCATGTATATGTACAGAACAATCCACTTTCTGTAAAGCTTTTTCGACGGCATTAGTCTCTATCATTTGTTTTTTTACAGGCTTGATTAGAATACAACTTGGTTCTTGAGAAGACCCATCTTTGTAATTATGATTTGATTGACTATTGTTGTGTGATTCTTGAGCATTGTTGACTTCAAATAAACTCATCTCACTTGCAATGTAAGAACTAATGATTTAATATTTAATTCCCAGACAATGACTAGATTAATCAAGGTTGTTCTTCAATAATGCTATCAGATAATCAAATGATTTTCTCAAAGATTTTTGTTGAGGCTTTACTTCAAGGTTTTAATCCAACAATTGTACATGATTGATTCAATCCTGTTAATAAAGAAGGATAATGGAATGTTAGATTAAGTCGGTAAAACTGGAAATGAAAAAGGAAATCAAAGTAAAATAAGAACACAAATAGCACAAGAGCCGATCCACTAGGATCATCTTCAGGATAATATTGACATAAAGTCTTGTATTATAGACACCAGTAGTCTCTTAGTAATTCCTAACAAATAGTATTACTCTATTAAGATTTATATTATTCAATGTTTCTTATAGCAATGGTGCTTATATTTATTTCCTGGTGCCGGAAGATTGTATACAATATATGTGCTTTATATTTCCTTTTTTATTTTATGAATATCAAAATATACCCTTAGCAAAAAAAACATTTATTTTCATTTCTATATTTGTAGGCCAGACAAAAACATTCATTTGGTTTTATAAATTACAAACCATCATCCAAAAAATTATAACTTGTTCAGAAAAAATAGCCTAGACCTGGACCTGTAAAGCATCGTAAACTGTTAGTGCTGTGTGTTTATGCTTTCTTACTGGATTATAATGAAATGATATCTATAAACGGTTACATACTTGCACATCGACTGGCAATGGTGCATCCAGGAATTCTTGTCATTAGGGGCACC
The DNA here is from genome assembly GCA_001185155.1 of Zostera marina. Taxonomy (NCBI): domain Eukaryota; kingdom Viridiplantae; phylum Streptophyta; class Magnoliopsida; order Alismatales; family Zosteraceae; genus Zostera; species Zostera marina. The sequence continues at coordinate 233,339 of LFYR01000391.1, read as the reverse complement.
TTTGGAGACGTCGGCATCCATTAATTGGGGGAAATTGGTATCTTCTTTGAATTTTTGACATGATACCCCTATAATAAATAAGAAAATGCAACCTGTTTTAAAATAAAATATTCAACATTTATCAAAATACATAAGAATTCCAATCATTCATAAACACTAAAAGATCTAAGGTTTCATACATAAGAATTCACTAGTTTCTTTTTCTCTTTAATGAATTTAGAGAGCATTATTAAAACAGTAAATTATCAGAGCATTATAATTTGATTAATGTAAAACAGTAAAAGAAATAAACCAAAATCTTAAAAGAAAAAGAAACCCAATTGCCAAATTCTGAAAATAAAAATATGATACAAAATCTGAAAGAAAAAAAAAATGATTAAAGCAAAACTCAAAATATAATTAAAGAAGAAAAAAACTAAAGATGAAAATAGAACTAAAAAAAATTGAAAAAGTAAGCCATAAAACCCAAATAGGAAAAGACAAAACGAATATAGAAATCCCAGAAAGTCAGCAACCTGTAGGCGACAACAAACTCAGATCCACGGAAACCAGGAGGGAGAGGCTAGTCGGTGACAGCAACCAAGGTCCAAGGAAACCGGTAAACGACCCTAACTCACAGCAACCAAGATGTGAAATCGTAGGGATGGAAAAAGAGGTGAAATCGTTAGGGATTAGAAAAAAGAAAACTAAAAAATAGAATATTTTATAAATTTATTAAAGTTTTATAGTATTATTATTAAAAAGTCTTTAATAGTTTAAAATTACAGATAAGTCCTTGGTTTTGAAAGTAGCCATTTTACAGATAAAAGATGAGTTTTGATCAAGAGTGATCGGAGAATACAATTATCGATTTGTTAACCTAATATTCCAGAACTGGGTGTTATGGATCTTCCACAATGCTTCTAGTGTTATCCAATATTGTGGCGGCCCTCCATTTCGATGTTGTGCATTCCTTGGCTGAAGATTGGTGCCTTCCCTTGTACTTGTCGTGATTGAAGAAGATTACTAAGTCGCTTCCGAACTTTTTTGCTACTACTTGTTGGCTTTGCAATGTCCTGAAATTGCCATGTAGATGTTGCAATCGCAAGGTGAGTTTTTCCCAAATTGTATTATGCCATCGAACATGTCTCCAACATACCAGATGTCTGTTTCTGCTACTCGCATTTTATCTTGTTGTAGTTGTGAACTCATGACAAATCTTCCTGTTCTTCTATCTCCGCAGGCCTGAATGTTATAAATATTGTTCCCCATTGCCTCTCGAAGAAATTTCTCGTTTCATCTTGCTTCCTAACTTCAATTTTTGTCTCCAACACCCCTACTATTTTAAGCAACTCCCTGTGCATCAAAGCCAATAATTCCCTCTTCCTCTTCATCCTATTCATGCCCCTTGTATTCCACGTCATTCACCATCCTCTTCACCATTCAGGGACGGTGATGACCGGCGTGGTGTTCTCGCAATTACTGCGATCAAACTCCAGGAGGATAGAATATAAAGTGAGGTATATTTGAGAAGAAAACGCTTCATATGAAAATGAGATGGTGAGAAATTTAATGAGAATGTAATCTAATCTATTTATTGAATTTTGTCGTGTAATCAAATTGATAAGAAATATCATTATTTATGATTTATTAAGTGTTTATTACTTTATTATGATGACCTGTAAATTATATTACGCCACGTGTTTGATCTCACATAATCCTTCACGCCTCCATTCCTTCGCTTACCATATTTCTTGTTTTCCCTCTCCAGCAGATTTGTTTTGGATTCTCTCTCTCGTCCCTTCTTAGAGTTTGAATTAAATCCACAGACCATTAGGGTTCCGTTTTTTTGACGAGAAATAGGGAGAATTGGCGGCGTAAGATGGAGGTGATGGTTGTGTCGGCGCATAAACTTAGAGATGCAACGGATTGGTGGCACGATGTGAATGACTCGACGATATGGCAGGATCGGATCTTCCAAACCCTTGCGGGGATGTACGCCTTCATCAGCGTCGTCGCTCTCGTATGATATATTTTTTTCCAATAATTTGACGCTTCTTGGATGGGGTCTTCATGTGGGAAATTTGGGGCATGATGGGATGATTAGAGTTTGTATTTTGGGATTGGTCTGTGTGATGGTTTAGAATTTAAGGTGTTTGGGGGATGGTTGCGTAGTTGGTAAGTGAATTAAATTAGATGGGAATTTGGAGAGATCCTTGATTTGTTGTTGTGGGGGGCGGGGGATGAGTTTGAATGACCGATTCTTTTAAATAAATATTTGAAGTGGATTTGTGTTTGCTTTAGGTCTTTAGGTTAAAACTCGAGACTTTAAAGCCTTGATGAATTATAAAGTTTCGTTCAAATTAACCAAACTCCATTGTTTTTTTTGTATTTCTCTTTGTCAAAAGAAATAATTGAATATTTTTCCTTTGATTTTTTGTACCTTGTAGATCCAACTTGTTCGAATCGAATGTAGAGTTTCAGAATATGGTTGGACCACACAGAAAGTGTTCCATTTACTGAACTTTCTGGTTAATGGAAGTATGCATTTTAATTGTTTGTCGGATATTAATTTATATTTATTTTTTCTTGATTCTAATTCTTGTAAATGTCAAACTGCAGTTAGGTCTATTGTTTTTATCTTACGAAGAGACATTCAAAATGTTACACCAGAGGTTTGTTTATATCTGTTGTTGAATAATTATTCAATCTTGTAGAATCATAGTTTATTTTATGTTTTTAAACAATAATTTTCTTCTTCTTTTAGATTTTCAAACATGTGTTTCTAGATCTCCCTGGTCTTGCATTTTTCACGACTTATGCACTATTAGTGCTATTTTGGGCAGAAATATATTACCAGGTTGGCATTCAATTATCACTCCAAATTTCTAAATTTACTTAGAAACTTTTTCCTCAACACTTGATAATCATAGGCACGTGCTGTTTCAACTGATGGGCTTAGACCAAGTTTCTACATGATTAACATAGTGGTATATGTTATTCAGGTAACTCTCTACTTCTTTGTAGAGTAACATAATTGCCAATGTTCTCAATTACCACTATTTATCAGTATAGAAACAAATATTATCTTACACCGTCATTTAATGTTTAAACTTTAAAAATGCCTCAATGACCATATTATATTCTTAGACACGCTTATTATACCACTTGTAATTTCAATTTGTTTAGTGGTTTAGTCACATAATTATTTTTTGTAAATATTTATATATTGATATGAGAACTAGATTATTAGTCATTGTTACTAGATTTTTAGAAATATTTAGCCGTTGGTAGTTGCTACTTAATTCGGCAATATATGAGATTTAGATTATGTTGTCCCTATTGGGGGTAAATGGTAATAAAAAATGTCTTAGATTCTGTGAATTTTATTTTATACCATGGATTTTACTGGGGGAAATCAATTTCTTCTTAAAAAAACTTATGGATTCTACCACAGATAGCATTATGGCTTCTTTTATGGTGGAAGCCGATTCGAGCTATGCTTGTCCTTTCCAAGGTTTTCATTGCAGGTTTGCTTTTTTTATTCTCAAATCCAAGTCCCATTATACAAGCTATGACTGAGTTTTGGTATTGTTGGGATTTTTAATTTGCAGCCATTTCGTTGTTTGCTTCTCTTGGATTTCTGTTGTATGGAGGACGGTAAGGGTTTATTGTTGCATTTTAATGTATTTGATAATTGGTATGGTAGTGAAAGTTTTGTTGTTTGATAATTGATACATGAGGTTGGTGGGTTCGAACCAGATAACTTGCTTGATTGTATGTTTGGCATGTCAACATGGGTTTCAGCCTTCAGTGCCTAGTTGCTGCTTTTGATGGGGGATGAATTTCCCTTCTACTAACAAAAGTCATAAAATCAATCGAATAAGAATATTGCATATCAATAAGAATAATTTAGAACTATTGTCTATTTTTTTACTAATGGTACACGGTTCATTAAATGCATTTTAGTAAGTAAATCTGCATAGAAATCACGATTTTCTGCTCAGCAGGTAAGGTGTAAGGGTTTTAAAAAATAAACCTAGACAGGTTCAGGCCATGATCCACCTGAATCTGACTCCGAGCTCCTTCCAACTGCACACTAGTGTCTAGATGTATGCATTTGAAACCTTGATACTGTCTGTGTATGTTGTGTGGTACTGGATGGTATCTTTATTTGCCAAGATCTCTTTCCGCATTGCTGAATTTACTATTTGGTTGGGTTTAATATCGTCAAGATTGCGATCCCTGATGTATCTCAGCTTGATCCAGTTATCAAGAATTGACTGTTCTGCTCTCCAGAATTTTTCCACTTTCTTGATTATGACCACTGAATTTGATGTGTAAAAATCTCTGACAGCTAGACCCCCCTCCTTTGTTAGGATCATTTGTCTCTCTGTGATGGACTGACTTCCTATGGTCCTACTATCTCAAATAAAATTGTCAGCCAACCTTTGGACCTTCTTGATTATTACACAGGGGAGGAAGGTAGGTACTTTGAGGTCAATATGAGAGACACCTCCATTTCCATTATGCTAATATATTTTAAATGGATTCAATTAATTTCCGGCATTGACTTTTTTTGTAGTTTAGAATTTAGTGGGTTCTATTATTTATTAATTCTTATTGTGATTTTTTTCTCTTTGTTATAATAGGCTCTTCTTGATGTTGCAAAGATTTCCAGTTGAATCCAAAGGTCGGCGTAAAAAACTGCAAGAGGTATAATTTATATCCTTTAGTTATCAAATCAAGATAAAATTTAGCATCTCCGCCTAACAGCTAACACCTTATTGGTTTACTATCTTATAGGTGGGCTATGTAACCACCATATGCTTCTCTTGTTTTTTGATACGATGTATATTGGTGAGTATGCCTTTTCTGCTATTTGTATTGTCAGTTTCTATCTAAACTTTCCAATTCATATTTCGTATTAACCAAACCATAGTCAGGTTCTTTCCAAACTTTCTAGTTCATATTTCATAATAACTAAACCTACACACTGTTCTGGGTGTTGCAGATGTGCTTTAATGCCTTTGATGTAGCTGCAGACCTAGATGTCTTGAATCATCCAATTCTGAATTTCTTTTACTATCTGGTAAGGACTTTAAAGTTTTAAGATAATTTATTGCAATTTTTTTGTGGATCAATCTCAGATGAATTATGAAATCACAATTCTAGAATACGCTATAAAGAGTGCTCTTAGCTAATGTTATACCGAAGCTTTTATCTGTGAATGGTAGATTAATGTGTATTTAAATAACAAGTGGTTTTTGTTTTTGAGCTCTAGAATTAAAGTTCACGATGTCTAGGGTTTTAAATCCTACTGGGTACACTTCAAATATACTTGGTGATATATTAGGTGAATTACTTAGGTATTATTCATCCCAGAACACCTTCTCTGAGAAGATCATCTTAGGTAAGATTGATCTTCAACAAGTTGACATCAATCAATCTGAATCACGTATCTTAAATCAACATAGAACGTGCAGTGATTTTTAAAAGTAACCCACACCGTAGCAGAAGTTTAAATTTTGTTCTTTAAATACTAGTTAGATTATTACTGTCATCGGTTTTCAAATATAAGCTAACCATTTTTTTCTCTCCATCCAGCTTGTGGAAATTCTTCCTTCTGCTATGGTACTTTTCATCCTTAGAAAGTTACCTTCGAAGCAGCGTGTAAGTACTCAATACCATCCCATCATCCACTGAAAAACGACTACTAGTCTACCTCAGTTTGAATGCTATGGTGATAAATAAAGAAGCTTTTTAGTTGGTTTTTTACTATCTTTACCGGAAGGGGGGTTATGTACTCAAACTAGGGATTTCAAATTGGATTGGATTGCGACAAAAAATCTCAAGGAAGAATTTGATTGTTATGCATGAGGTAGAAATGTATAAACTAAAGGTGGAAAGTGGTCGACAAAGATTGCATGATCAGCATCTTCATTACTTGTATGATTTTATCTTCTTTTTTTAATATTTTGTATGCAGCATGTAATATCGGAACAAAAAATATCTGTATTCTTTGTGAATATATAGTGTTAAAAGCTGAATTTAAAATCTTCCTCTCTTTTTCTTCAACAAAATTACAAAAAGTTTAAATTGTAAAATATTGTTGAGTCTGTTGACTGTTAAATTATAAATTTAAATATCTTATGTTTTGGTTTCCGCCATTTGATTAAGTGTTAGACTTTTATCCTGTTAGAATTGAAATATTCTGTTATTTGTGCTTCACCAATCAGTCGATCACCCTTGCTATTTCAATTTGCTCAATTAAAATACATTTAAAATATAAAGAGAGACTGAGAAAGTTTACTTCCTGGTTCATATGAGATAATTTAATCCATGTCCAAAATTTCAATATTAATGAGAGTTTCAAATCTTGAGGTCGTTTTTATTCCTTGAAATATTTCATATTATTTTATCAGAATCCAATCTTATGTATAAGAAGAAGAAAATTAGTGGACCTATTATTAATGGATTAGTTGAAAAGTTGTGATCCAAATTCCAAATCCAACCTTTCATTTCTCTTTTTTTTTTTTAAACTCGTTAGAATCCAAAAATGGATGATTAAGCTAGAGAATCTTTTCTAAATTATTATTAAATGATTTTTCATTAGAATCCAATCCTATTATTGTACAATTAAATAGAAGATGTCGGTGAGTATTGTTTAATTTTTAGAACAGGAGTCATAGACACATACATAGAAAGCATTAATTGTGTGTTGTTGCTAAGAAGTTGCAAGTTTGGTTTGTCCGGGTATAAAGTTAAAAAAATGTGTTGAGATGTGGGGTACGATTAAATGGTATGGTCAAAAAATCATAGTACATTGTGTCTCCGGTCCCACACAGTATGAATCACTGTGCCGGTAAAACTCTTATTGAAATGACAAGTTTGGTACGTTGGTTAGACATGTAGAATATGACTCAAATCCAACTCAATCCGGTCAATCCAATCCAATCCCTTGCCTAATGAAAATGATGGAATCTCAATAATTCTCTTCAAAAGAAGATTTTCTATCTCTCTTTAGTTTTTACCATTCATCTTCTTGTTCGTCGTCATCCTATAATCTTTGACCGGAGAATTTCTTAATAAATAAAGGCAGCAGAATGTTAACATCGATCACCGAGAATCTAATTCTGAAGAAAAATTAAAGTTGTCGTTTAAGAAGATTTAGCTGTAGTGATGTCAGTTTGATGGACCCTAGCCTCCTCGATCGATCGGTTCTCATCACAATTCATTTGGAATTGATTTGGAATTGCGTGTTTGATGTTTTCTTTTTTATATTTATATACATCCATCTATACGACCACACCATCCATTAATATACTTCCATCATTGAATCATTTTAGTATATGGTGATAAAGAAAATTATCCATAGAGACGGCTTAGCTAACTTATATCTACATATTAACATATTTTATCTAACTTTTAATTCTTTCTTAGTATATAAATTATGGGACCATGATGATTAATTACATTTTTTTCGGAATATTTAACTTAATTGTTATATAAAAATGTATTTAGCATATGTAAACTAATAATATCATTATTAATCTACCTCGCTTCCATAGCTACGAATTGAAATATACATATATATGTCAAAGTGTTTATATGGAGGAATTTCTGGCAAGTCATCACGAAAATACATTCAGAACATTTAATTTAAATCCTAGTTTACTGATTTTAATTTTTTAAAAACACCGTCTTCAATTAGGTCCGGGTTTGGGTTGATATTTTCGGTCATAAAACCCGATGCGAATGACTCGAATCCGAGTAATTTTTACCCGATTTTTTTGGGTCGGCTTCGAGTTTGACCCGAACCAAACCCGACTCACCCGAAACCAGTGGCGTATCCAGGATTCCCCGGCAGGGGGGGCAAGATTCGTCGAAGGCGAAAAAAATTTTTTTTACTAATTAAAAAACCTATACAAATTTTGGCATGACCTATTCATATAATTGATTATAAAAACCTATAAAAAATCAATACATTCATTATATAATTAATATTCAATACATTAATTAATATTCAAATTAAAAATAAATACATTCATTTAATTAACAATAAAAATTTCAAATACATTTTACATTACTTCAATGTCCTACGACGAAGACACATATCATTAAATATTTTTAAAATAACTTCGTTGTCTATAGTTTTAAAAATATCTTTATCGATATATGTTATTAAACAATCATTCATCAAACTATCACCAAGGCGATTTCTGAGACGAGTTTTAATGTGGGAATCACATTAAAGAAATAAATAAAATGGTTCCTCTTTAATTAATTAAAGAAATAAATAAAATTCACATGGATATTTAATCAATTTAGGTCCCTGTTTTAAAAAATCACATGGAATGATGAAAATTCATATTTTTTCAGGTTGATGATAGTTCAATTCAATTTTTTGCAAATGGTTCATTATCCTGTTTTAAAATGGTATATTTTTTTCCGGATCAAGCTAGGTTAAACACAAACGGATCAAGAATTCAAGATAGACGGACATACCTAGAGCCTAAAGGCTAGAGAGTAGCGGAGACTGGACTCTGGAGAGTGGAGACGAACTGAAGGCAGTGAAATTCGATGGTGGTGGTGTCCTGTGGGCTGTGGCACAATAACTGAATCTCGATGGACGGTGGTCAGAACGTGAGAGCTTGAGCGGTTGACCCTGAGATGATCGTGAGGTGGATGGGAGGAGGAGAGATTGGGGGAAGTCGTGAGTTTTGGGGAAGGAGATTGGGGGAAATAAGATTGAAGGAAATTAGATGGGGGGAAACGAGATTGGAGGATGGGGGGAAAATGAGATTGGGGAAATAATATTGGCGAAAGAATATTGGGGAGATTTTGGGAGAAATCGTGGGTTTTGGGGATATTGGGGATATTGGGGAAATTTGAAGGATATTGGGGAAATATCGTGGGTTTTGGGTTTGGGGGAGAGGTTTAGGGATTTAGAAATTTGGGGGAGAGGTTTAAGGATTTAGAAAATTTGGGGAGAGGTTTAGGGATTAAGAAGATTTGAGGGAGAAATTTAGGGATATTTAAGTTTTTAGGGATTTATATGTAATTAAACTTAAAATTACATATATTGTAAAATTTATATAGTATAAATATTGTGAAATTTATATATTAACCCTTAAAAAATATTTATATATTGTGAAAATTACACTTAACCCCCTATAAAAAAATTAATTACATATAGGTCCTCGGATATTTTCCAAATTTTAGGGGGGCAATTGCCCTCCCTTGCCCCCCTGGATACGCCCCTGCCCGAAACCCGAAGAAATTTATAAAAAAATCATTAAAATATAAATAATTAATATAATTTCATATAAAACACTTTATAAAAAAAATTAATATACATAATTATAAAATTTTCATCTTTTATAAACCTTAATTAGTTAATTTCATATCTTAAAATTTAAACCTTAATTAGTTAATTTCATATCTTAAAATTTAAACCTTAATTTTATTTCTCTCTCCTCTTCCACTTTCATTTTCCCTTTTCGCCGTCGCCGGCCCTCTCCTCACTGTCGCCGACCCTTTCTTCACCTTCGTCGACCCTCTCTTCGCCGTCGCCGGCCCTCTCCTCACTGTCGCCGACCCTTTCTTCACCTTCGTCGACCCTCCTCACCGTCGCCGGCCCTCTTCTCACCTTCGTCGACCCTCTCCTCACCGTCGCCGGCCCTCTTCTCACCGTCGCCGGACTTCTCCTCACTGTCGTCGGACCTCTCGTCGTCGTCGAATCTCTGCTCACCGTTGTCGGACCTCTCCTCACCGTCGTCGTCGAACCTCTGCTCACCGTTGTCGGACCTCTCTTCACTGTCGTCGGATCTCTCCATCTTCACATACCATTTTATTTGATTTTTATAAAATTTAAAAATTATTTAAACAACAAGGTTTTTTATGCAAAATATTCAATCAATTTATTAAACCCGAACCCGACCAAACCCGACATCAAAACCGGGGTCGGGTCCGGGTTCAATATTTTTATGACCTTCTCAGGTTTTGACCCGAACCCGATTTGAAAAGTCCGGGTCTAGGGAAACCCGACCCATGCCCAATCCTATCTTCAATTACACATTATAACATTGTCTTAGGAATTGTTTTTTGACTGAACTGTCATACATTTTTATATCGTATTGTAACTCAATTAATGTTGATTTGATTAAATGTGTAAGGTGATGTATTTTTAAGGTAATGTTTAAGATAATGTTCGATGACAGTTATAAAAAATCTTAAGATTATCCATTGGATATTACATGAACTAAATCATTAATAAAAATATAAATAGTTATTTTAAACTACTATATACTATAAGTAGATAGTCTAAAACAATTCTTATTAAAAAGAAATTAACGGACAGGATATGAATAGCGACCTAGGTCGCACAATATTTAATCACAATTAGTTTCTAGAGCATCATTCTTTCATGCACAAAAATGCGTCGAACTGATTCAACCTGTCGTTGTTTAATCCAACAATTCTTTTATTGTCACTCACCCAACCTATGTATTGAATTATACGTCTTACACGTATCTCCGAGAAAAAAACCATGCAAAGTCCAGAATTACTGACCCAAATCAAATTGTAATATAATCGTACATACAAAAAACGAGAGAATTTTTTTACATATATATCTAACAAAGCATATAATCATTACCTATGTGTTGTCGGAATGATAATTAATGAGAGAATTTTTTGTTAACAATTAATAAAATAGGTAGTCATTATAACTATATCATGTAGCTAGATTCTTAGGTAGGTACGCTTATGTCTGAAAAAATGAAAAAAAAATCAATTCAACTGAACAACTATAACAAAAAAATCATAGTGTTTAATATAACAGAACAAATAAATTAGATTCATTTGAGCTAGTTTGAATTTCGGTGCACATGAAATGCTTTAATTAATTGCTTACTTGAACTGCAACAAAACAAAACGCGTGCCGTGTAGGCATATAAGAGAAGAAGAGACGACAAGATCTTTACATGTAGAAAATAAGATGGCTCCACTGGTTGGCATCCAATAAATATATCTCACATGTAGTGGGGTTCACATCCATTTAGTGAAAAAAATCAAGATGTCTAGCTAGCCGGCATATTGTAATCTTAGGTCGGATATGTATGGGTTAAGTCTACCTATCCATTAATGGGGGGGGGCATGGGTTGGTTGAGTATGACTCTATCTAAACCCAATCTGACCCAACAAACTAGCTACCTTTGGATTCGGGTTTAAACCTTTTTCTACGTGACTATATATATAGGTCTATCCTTCAAATTAAATTAAATTTTAATCGTACATAGATACGTAATCACTGGAATATACATGAATGTTACGTAACAACATAGACTGAGTATATATGGCCATACGCATGGATGATGAACATCAATCATCTATCTACTTCACGCAATAATAATTGCATTGAGTTAGTTGATATATATCTGCTTTTTAGTTATAGTTATGTAAATTAAATATAACTGATAACTATTTATTTTTTTATTACGTTAATTTAATTCTACCATTATCTATTTAATTCTAAAAACTCAACCTCTGCTAACTCATGTGTCCGCCCGCTTCCATTGCTCTTGCTGTTCGTTAGCACCATCACCACAATAAAAGTCTAGTAATAGCATCTAGTTTACTGGCCATTGATTCAAATGTTTCAACATTACCCACGCCAATTAGCCCTCCCATAACCTCCAGTCCACCCTCAACAATCACTCCAAACTCCGACCTCCTTCCATATCCTCCCCACCCCGCAAATCAGTGTCGTTGTTCGGAGTATCTAGATCGAATTAGGTTAATCTTAGTCGGAAAAACCAACATCCCCAGTGATGGATTTACATGGAGGCGGGGATTTTTTAAAATTAATATAATTGTCAAGTGATTTTATTTCAAAAAAAAAAAAAAAAAAAGTACCAGTCAAAAAAATTAATAAGTTTATAAAAATGTTCAATAATATTATCTCAAGTTATTAATACAGTAAATCTGATAAATAAAAAATGTAATTAGAGAATTTATTTTTAAAAATTATTTTTGGTTTGGAAAATTTTCTATATATATATGTGTGCATGCAATTAGAGATTTTTTTTTGAGAATTTATAATTTGAATGATTGAATTCTGAATTCGTCGCTGTTTGAATGCACCTCCCGAGCTGACAGGAACCCGGTTAAAACCGGAGGTGGCCGGAGACAATCAGGTACCAGGATTGCCGGAAATCGTCTGTGCTGTTATCGGAAATCGTCTGGTCTGACATCGCTGGCATTTTATACATCACATGCGTACGTGTAACATTATGAAGAAATCAAAGGTGTTTAATTACTTTTATCTTATTCTCATCCTTTAAGAGGATGTTTCTGCAAATATCCATCTTTCTGACAACAATTATTAACGGACACGATGTATGTCGAAAGTGGAGGGTGGTATTGTAATTAACTAATTATATAAATCGAGGGATGATATTGAGAAAGAGAAAGTATATAAGGTGTTTTTAGACAGTGAATGTCCGTACACTGACAATGTAGGGATAGCACATGTTCTCTCCTATCACGTCAGTTTGGAAAAAATCTATTTAATGGACCCCATAGACGGCTCGGATTTAACCTTTTCTCTTTCTCTTCTCTCGTACAGACGGTAAAGATCAGATTGCCCCATTCTTCATTTTTTTTACTTTAATTATTATTTAATTGAAAGTAGCAATTCGCAATCGGTGGATTATTAGATTTTATAATTTTTATTGCCTAATTAATGGGTTTAACTTATTACATCAAACTATTAAAATATCCTTATAATTTATATATGAGGGAATTAATGTGATCTTATAACACAATTCGAATCTCAATATATTTAGTTTAATTTCTATTTACTTATTTCCTGCAAATCAATACATTATATATTATTCTAGTTAATGTTTTTTTTGTTAGAAAATAAAAAATGAGGAATTAATAGTTCAATATTAAAAGTTATTTATAAATTATAATAAATTATTTTTATTTTGAATAATTAGTTAACTACCCACTTCTCTGAAAGACTGAAAATCTCTTCTTTCCTTCTCTTCTCAGTCGTTAGTCTTTTTTTTCTTTCTATTTTTTTCTTCTTCTCTGTAAGTTTGGTTTGCTGGAGAGGGAAAAAAAGGGAGAACTCGGATGGCGATCTCGAGGAACAAGAGCTTCTCGGATATGGGGTGATCAGGCTACTAACAACTTTGTTGTTATTCTTGTTGTTATTTTATTTTATTTTAGTTTAATGACGCCGGGGTTTAGTTTAGTTCAGGCTTTACAGTTAAGACATCTGCTGTGGTAGTGTGGTGTGTGGGTTGTTAGGGTTTTGGAAGGGGAGGTGGGTGTTCAAACTTCAAAGTGGCAGTAGCTTCATTCGACGAAATTCCTAACTGGGGTGTTGGGTGGGATTAGAGTTAGAGGAGAAAGGTAGAAGCTAAGCTGGAACAAGTGCAGGAGGGAAAGGGAAATATATATAATATATGTATGTATTTTTCCGTTTGAACACCTGTAACCTTAATTGAGCATCGCTGAAGGTCTTTGGTCCGTCACTCGCATTCCTTACTTCAGTAACTAGTACAGGCAGGTAGAGTGAAGGAAAACAGTTGATTTTTAATTTTATTTAATTTTTACCCCCTCTGACGATGATGATGGCATTGCCGTGGTTGTGGAGTTCTGGAGTTGAATTTGGGGGCAAAACCCCATCTCTAATTCAATAGAAAAGACTGCTCAAAGAAGTTGTTGGTAACCAATTAATAAATGAAAGTTTCTACTGTTGGTTTGGGACAACTGTCTCAAGAAGGTATATCACATTGTTTCTTCTTCTTCTTCATCAATTTTCATCTTCATCTTCTTCTCATAGTCATTTGTTGCAAAATATTCAATAATAATGACGACAGTGAACGAAAAAAGATGCTTGAATTCAGAACTTTGGCATGCTTGTGCTGGACCTCTTGTGTCCCTACCTAATATCGGCACTCGAGTTGTGTACTTTCCTCAGGGGCACAGCGAACAGGTCAACACCAATCGTTTGATGTTGTTGCCGTTTTATCTTTTAATATCATTTGAAAGAATGTTGATGAATGATGATCTTGTAGGTTGCTGTGTCGACAAGCAAGGAAGTCGAGGGGCAAATACCCAGCTATCCGAACTTGCCTCCTCAGCTGATATGCCAGTTACACGACGTCACAATGCACGTGAGTTACTTTGGTGAATTTTGATGTACAATATGGGAGGGTGAATTGACGGATTGTGGTGGTTGATTGGTTGGATCATTTCAGGCAGATGTGGAAACTGACGAAGTATATGCGCAACTGACATTGCAGCCATTGAGTGTGGTAAACACGAATACTTTCTTTTCCTACAATTCTTATCATTCCATGCAATGCAATGAAATGCAACAGGATTCCATGTATTTTCACTACATAGGAGGAGCAGAAAGATAATTATCTTCCACTCGACATGGGTATTCCCAGCAAGCAGCCAATGAACTATTTCTGCAAAACCCTTACGGCGAGTGATACAAGTACTCATGGTGGATTTTCTGTACCACGACGTGCGGCAGAGAAAGTCTTCCCACCTCTGGTTTGCTACTCACATGGAAATTTTTGTTTTCTTCATTCTTAATTATTTACTTATATTCACAATTCATTTCATTTCAGGATTTCACTCAGCAGCCTCCTGCTCAAGAGCTCATTGCTCGAGATCTTCACGAAGTTGAATGGAAATTCAGGCATATTTTTCGAGGTACAGATCACATACATTTAAATACTTCTGTCTGTGTACTTTCAGCAAAGAAGTTTTATAATCGTTCGGAAACATTCCTCTTAGTATATTACCTATTTCTTTTTAATCTACAAGTTTACCGCGTTGGTCGATAAACAGTGTTCTTATATCAGTCACTGCCATCTTGCCAAGTGGCAATCATCAATGCATCTCTCTATATAACATAACATAATATCAAAATTCAAACTCGCGTTATCTCTGTGGGCTTATTCCATGCAGGACAACCTAAAAGGCACCTTCTCACTACTGGGTGGAGTGTGTTTGTCAGTGCAAAAAGACTTGTTGCTGGGGATTCTGTTCTTTTTATATGGTATTTTTTCTACCCTTCTTTTTATAGATTTTTTATACTAGTTATTGTTATTTCATGCAAAATTTCTCATATCCATTATTTAATCTATAATGTTACAGGAATGAAAAGAATCAGCTATTGTTAGGCATTCGCCGGATTAACCGCTCCCAAACGGTTATGCCATCATCTGTTATATCGAGTGACAGTATGCACATAGGACTTCTTGCTGCAGCTGCACATGCTGCTGCTACTAACAGTCGGTTTACAATATTTTATAATCCAAGGTAGCATAACTAAATCCCGACAAAATTCTCTATTCTCTTGTGGAGGGTGAAATGGGATCATCTAAACACGTTCAGGAAATTAAGAAATTGGAGAGTACAAGTACCTCCTGCTTGCTTATTGTGTAATCTGGAAGATGAAACTAGGAGTCATATTTTCTTTAACTGTTCTTATTCCAGATCTCTCTTAATTTCGTTGGCGGAACAGCTGGATTTCGCTTTCTGGAAAATAATGAATATTCCAGTTCCTACCCAATCAAGTCCAGATATTAGATTGGGGGATCTGACGGAAGCAGCACAAAAGATTACGCGCCATTCCCCCCCTTGGTGATTAATATGGAATGCTATTGGATGCTTGTCGTGGCATATATGGACGGAAAGAAATAAAAGGTATAGGCAGCACATTAGTAGACCTCCTGAGGTAGTCCTTAAGGAGGTCATTAAAGACATCAGTCTCTCCTTTGATTCAGTGTATTACAAGAAGAGCTGTTGTCACCCTTTGGAGATATCTATGATAGAAGTATGGGAGACCAACCTTCTGAGGCAACGTATCTAGTTACTGTATAACTAGACTGCATAGCTAATGGGAGAGAGTCAATGAGCATTTTGCTCATTTCTTTTTTACTTCTATTTTATTCCTATTCTCTATTTTGTAAACTTGGCATTAGCCTTATTCTAATGAAATTTAATTGCTTCAAAAAAAAAAAAAAAAAAAAAACTAAATCATTTATGCAGACAATATCAGAGCTATAGAATTGAGTTCTCGATCTGGTTTTGCTTTTTTTGCAGGGCCAGTCCATCTGAGTTTGTAATACCTCTTTCAAGGTATGCCAAAGCTGTGTTTCACACACGTATATCAGTTGGAATGCGTTTCCGTATGCTTTTTGAAACCGAGGAATCAAGTGTTCGTAGGTAACTTGGTTACCTTTAACAATGCTTCTCTCATTATCATTTCTTTCTTTGAGTTTTTTTCAAACTAATCTTGTAAAAACCTGCTTTTGTTGTTGTATTTGTTCATTTTGTTGCTGTGATGATTGCCGTTGTTTTAATTATTTCTACGATCATTATTGTTCTGTATTGATTTTATTCTTGCTAGATCTCTTGATCCATGAAAAGTAATTGCAGGGAATGTCTCCAGATTTGACCATTGTTTTCGCTTAATCATCCTGTTGATGAACTTTGATCATCTTGGTATTCTGGGATTTACAACAATGGAGGACCGGTAGAATTCATTAATTCTCTCTGAATGGGTAAGAGCGAGATACATACATGGCAAGAAACTGCACAACATAAGCTTATCTCAGCTGAAAGCCTGAAAGGCTCGTCAATTTGGAAAATATATCCAAGGTGCTGGATTATGGAGAGTACTTGAACAAGTGAAACTGGATATTCAATGAGAAATATTATTGAAAACAGATAAGTGATAAGCTGGTCATCATCAAACATGGATCCAATCAAAGGGATTTAATTAGATATAGAGATGTAATTAAGGCCAATTGACTGATTAAATTATGGTTTTGGCCACTTTCTTTGCGAGCCATTCCCTTGGGATCTGATTCCCAATCCAATCCCGATTAATGACTTTATACAAAGCCCAAATTCCTTCCGCATTTGATTCCCAAATCAATC
Source organism: Zostera marina (assembly GCA_001185155.1). Classification (NCBI taxonomy): domain Eukaryota; kingdom Viridiplantae; phylum Streptophyta; class Magnoliopsida; order Alismatales; family Zosteraceae; genus Zostera; species Zostera marina. The sequence goes on along the minus strand of LFYR01000391.1, from coordinate 216,377 downwards.
TTGATTGGAGACTCTACCGACCGTGGTGCCCGAATCCAACCAAATTCTTAGTGATGGTATGGAGACTTAGATGGGACTGAGGGACCATCACATCCTTCATCAGGCTAAGGCAGTGGGGGTCAAACTTCAAAATCAGATCTCCTATGCTGAAAGGATGAAGAGACAATTCATCATCTGTTATTCAAATGTGAAATCTACGTAATGGTCCTACTCTTGATCAAGGACACATTGAACACGACTATTTGGAAAATTACAAACACCCCAAGATCAGCTATTCAGCAGGGTAGGAGATTTTATTGAGGCTATTGAGAAATTCACTAAGTTCTCCAGCTATTGGGGACTTGGTGTATCCACTAGGCTTCTTTGAGCTACACTATTCGGTAGGTTTGGAATAAAAGAAACATGAGACTAAAGCAGCACACTCTAAGATCTCTAGAAACTCTAGCCAATAAATTTCTTGATGCAACCGTAAGTATCTCTCTAATTCTACAGTCAAACCCATATAAGGAATAGGACAGTTAAAGCCATGTAACTTAATCTTTGTATATGATCATGACTCACTATTAATCAATAGAACTTTACCTTCATAAAAAAATCTTTCACGTCTTTCTCACCAAACACTCAAATCGTTCTTACCAAACTCTCTAGTGAAGTCTTTCTCAAGGATTTCTCACTGGTTTCAAGTTGACTCTTTATCAAAACTTCCAAGTCCCAAGTCTTTCTCAGCAAACTCTCTTTAGGAATCTATTAAAACATTCAAGTCTTTCTCACCAGACTCATTGGTCTCACAAAGGGATCGACTATTCAACTCAACTCCTTATTTCATATTTCGATTATAATGTGTTAAAATACTATACAAGACACACTACATAATGCAGTAAACAATCAATGAAATTAAACAATTACCTCAGAAACGTGCTTGGAGAGCAATCTGAAAAATCCCAGTACTTCAGATTGAAGAATAGATAGTTTATTGGAATCCACCAATAAGTGCTACTAGAATCCACTAGTAGGGGTAGAAAATCAGATAGGAATCCACCTGATCTGATGAGAAAAATGAGAAAGGATCGCAAGATCTGAAAAAAAGTAGGAGAGAGAAAATATTGGGTATTCACCTTGGGAAAATTGTTATCCTCTCCTTCTTTGAGTCCACTCCTATTTATACTCCCAATGTCTAAGAGTGGAAATTCCACATTGGGAGTTGGTCAGTCCAATTAAAGGGACTGAGCCATGGCTCGAGTTGGCTCGAGCCAATGACCTTGTAGATCATTGCAATGGGCTACATCAGGCGGCCCTTCTTGGGGTGCAATTGCCCTCAATTGCTCATCACTGTACTCAGAAGGATAATACTTCTTTAGATCAGCCACATTGAATGTTGCAGACATATTGAATTCTTTCGGTAAGTCCACAATAAATGCATTGTCATTCACTTTCTTCAAAATTTTGCAAGGTCCAAAATTCCTGTTTTTCAATTTGGAGTAAGTGCCTGCTGGAAATCTCTCTTTTTCCAAATAAACCATCACTAATTCACCTTCTTCAAATTTCTGAAACCTTTTGTGTTTATCTGCTAATTCTTTGTATTTCAGGTTATTTTTTTGAAGAGTCTCTATCACTTGTTTATATACTGCTTTGCCTTTTCTATTATTTCCTCCACTTTTCTGTTTTCAGAATTAATAGAATTTACATCCATTACATTTTTGGAAAGATGCCCATATGCTACTAAGAATGGGGCACAACCAATAGATCTGTTTGGCATACTATTGAACGCAAATTCTGCTTGTGGTAGACAAAGGTCCCACTGTTTTGGATTTTCTCCAACTAAAGCTCTCAACAGATTACTTAAGGTTCTGTTTACAACTTCTGTCTGGCCATCAGTTTGAGGATGACAAGTTGTGCTGAATTTCAGACTCGTATTGAACCTTTGCCATAGAATTTTCCAAAAATAAGATAAAATTTAGTGTCTCGATCTGACACTATGGAGTTAGGAATCCCATGAATTCTAACTATTTCTTTGAAAAATAACTTAGCAATATGTGAGGCATCACTAGTTTTCTTGCAATAAATGAAATGAGCCATTTTTGAAAAACGGTCTACTATCACAAAAATAGAGTCAAATCCTCCTCTAGTTTTTGGCAGCCCCAAAATAAAATCCATGGACAAATCAGTCCAAGGTGCTTTTGCCACTGGAAGTGGTGTGTATAAACCTGTGTTCTAATGACTCCCTTTGGCTATTTGACATATATGACATCTTTGGACAAATTTTTCTACCTCTTTTTTTTGACCCGGCCAATAATATCTATCTTCAAGTTGTGTAAGTATTTTGTCTCTCCAAAAGTGTCCAGCCAGCCCACCAGCATGTATTTCTCGAATTAACTGCAATCTCAGTGAGGTCCTCGGTATACAGAGTCTGTTGTTTTTAAATAGGAATCCTTCATGAATTTTGAACCCTTGATTACAGTTACTTCTCAAACATTGATCCCATATTTGAGCAAAATCTTCATCAGATTCATATAATTCTTTCAAGGTGTCAAAAGATGTGACTTCCAATCTCATAATAGTTAATAGAGAGTTTCTCCTACTAAGAGCATCAGCCACTTTTCTGCTCTGACCTGATCTGTGTTTGATTGTAAATTCGAACCATTGTAAGAATGCAAACCATCTGCTATGCATTCTACTAGAATCAGAAGTCCCATTGATTTGCTTCAGTGCTAAGTGATCTGTTAAGACCACAAACTCCCTCTGAACCAAGTATGGTTCCCACACCTTGCAGGCTCTAAAAACAGCAAATAACTCTTGCTCATAAGTTGTCCAATTTCTTCTTCCATCAGAAAGTTTTTCACTATGGAAAGCTACCGGGTGTCCATTCTGACTTAAGACTACCCCAATGCCAGTAATACTAGTATCACATTCTACCTCAAAGACTTTAGAGAAGTCGGGTAGTTGTAACACAGGAGCTGATGAAAGTTTACCTTTCAATTTTCTAAAATTGTTTTCAGCCTCCCATTCAAACTTTCCTTTTTTTAAACAATCTGTGATCAGTGCTGCAATTGCACTGAAATTTCTTATGAATCTTTTGTAAAATGAAGCTAGCCCCATAAAACTTCTCACAACTGTCACAGACTTGGGTGCTGGCCATTTTTCTAGTTCTTCAATCTCTTTTGGATCTGTTTTTAGACTATTTCTGCCTATTATGAACCCTAAAAAACACAACTCTGATTTGAGGAAGTCGCATTTTTCTAAATTCAGCTTTAACTCATTTTCTTTTAGGGCTTTGATTACTTTTCTAATATCCTTTAAGTCATCACTTTTGTTTCTACTAAAAATAAGAATATCATCAAAGTAGACTACCGCACAAATTCTGAGAAATGGTTTTAAAACTTCTGTCACAAGCCTCATAAATGTAGATGGGGCATTGGAGAGCCCGAAAGGCATTACTAGCCACTCATATAATCCTTGTCTGGTTTTGAATGCCGTCTTCCATTCATCCCCCTCTCTAATTCTGATATGATGATATCCACTTTTCAAGTCTAGTTTTGTAAACAATTCAGCTCCAGCAAGTACTTCTAATAGTTCTTCTATTCTTGGAATAGGAAATCTGTATCTTACTGTAATTTTATTTACTGCTCTACTATCGATGCACATTCTCCATTTTCCATTTTTCTTTGGAACAAGAAGGGCAGGAACAGCACATGGACTGACACTAGGCCTTATCAACTCTTCTTTTAACATATTTTCTACTTGTGTCTGAAGTATTTCTGCCTCCTTTGTCTGAGTCTGTAGTGTGGTAAATTCGGTAGAGAAGCACCCGGGATTAGGTCAATTCTGTGATCAATTGCCCTTATTGGAGGTAGGGTATTCTCTGACTCAGAGTTAAACTGTAATTCATCTAACAATAACTGAATTTCAGGTGGGACCATTTTTTTCTCACTGTTCAGATTTTGCTCTTTTAATATTAAAGCCAGTCCCAAGTCTTCATTCTTCAGTTCCTTCATAAAATCAGATTGTGTTTGAACCAAGAAATTTGTGCTTGTACCACTCTTTGTGCTTTCTGGAGGTAGTGGGACTAAAGCGATTTTTTTCCCTTCAGCTTGAAACACATACTGATTTGTTCTACCATAATGAGTGGCATTGACATCAAATTGCTACGGCCTTCCAAGTAGAATGTGTGTAGCATCCATTTCTACTACATCATAATTCACCGTACCTGAATATCTTTTCCCAATGGACAATGGGACTTTGCAAAAATTTCTGATTTGTACCCCTTCTCCATTTTTTATCCATCCAATGGTGTAAGGTTTTGGATGTTCTTCTAAATATAGCCCCAATTTTAATGCTGCCTTTTCTGAAATCAGATTGTCTGTGCTTCCATTATCAATGATAATATTGCACACTTTTCCTTTCACTGTTCCCCTTGTGCGAAATAGATTAGTTCTTTGTACTTGATCCGTTATTCTAGGCGAGTGGCAGTTTCTATGGATTAAACAAGATAATCTCTCTCCCTCATCTGGATAATTCTCTTCAGCTAGCACATCACTATCTGTAGAAACATCACTGTCTCCCTCAATTATTTGTTTGTCTTTCATTCCATCACACATTTGAGCAGCCCTTTTTCTTAATGGACAATTGTTTGATTTATGTCCAAACTCTAGGCACTTGTAGCATTTAATGTGTGCCATATTTGGATCTGCATAATTAAATTCCTTTTTTTGATATTCTCCTGTTTTAAAATTCTGTGGTCCCTTATCAGTGGGAGTTTGTAAAATTCCTTTATCCGGGTGATGGTAATCTTTACTTGAACTAGCTCCCGGGGAAAAATAGCTGTATTTTTGTTGCTGTTTTTCCAACAGCTCTGCCATGTTTATTGCCTTCATTAGTGAGCTTGGGGACTGCAGAATTATTTTTTCTTGAATGTTGATTTTTAACCCCCCAATGAACCTTGCCATTAGCTGATCTTCAGTTTCAGAGGTATTATTTCTTGCTGCTAATCTGTGGAACTCTTCAGTATAGACCTCTACTGATCTTTGTTTTTGTTTGCACTGTTGATATTTAGTATATAGGATATACTCATAATCGACAGGTAAAAATCTCTCTCAGTAATTATTTCATTTTATTCCAGGTTTTAACCGTTTTTTTCTGAAATTTAGACCTCTTTAGGGTGGTCTGATCCTACCAAGCAGATGCACCGCCTTTTGATCTTAGTGCGACCAACATTACTTTCCTTGACTCTTTGATATTCATGTAGTCAAAGAATCGTTCCACTTCAGAAATCCAATCAATAAATCCTTCCATATGGATTTGACCATTGAATGATGGTTAATGGTCAAATCCATTTTTAATTTGTACTCTCTTTCTTCTCTTTCATGATAATTATTTCCTTGCCTTTCATATTCATCCAGGGCATTTCTGTTTCTGTATCCGCGACCCCTCTGGCATCCCTGTGCTCCCCGACGTTGGTACTGTTGGGGCGGAAGCAGCAAGTTCGCGTCGGCCTCTGATGAAGAGCTACCTCCAGTCGGCAGACGTTCTCCTCTGTGCCTGTTCCTCGCATGCGGCCCTGTCTGTATAAATCCCTGATTCAATCCAGCGGTCTGTCTCTGTTCTATCCTATCGAATCCATCCTTCACAAAAATCACCAAATTGGCTACTGATTTTATGAGGGTATTGAGCTCCTCTCTTGTGACTGTGTTTCCCTGATTGTTCATTGCTGTCTGATGCGAACTATCTGAATCTGATACCACTTAATGCAGTAAACAATCAATGAAATTAAACAATTACCTCAGAAACGTGCTTGGAGAGCAATCTGAAAAATCCCAGTACTTCAGATTGAAGAATAGATAGTTTATTGGAATCCACCAATAAGTGCTACTAGAATCCACTAGTAGGGGGTAGAAAATTAGATAGGAATTCACCTGATCCGATGAGAAAAATGAGAAAGGATCGCAAGATCTGAAAAAAAAGTAGGAGAGAGAAATATTGGGTATTCACCTTGGAAAAATTGTTATCCTCTCCTTCTTTGAGTCCACTCCTATTTATACTCCCAATGTCTAAGAGTGGAAATTCCACATTGGGAGTTGGTCAGTCCAATTAAAGGAACTGAGCCATGGCTCGAGCCAACTCGAGCCAATGACCGTGTAGATCATTGCAATAGGCTACATCACTACAAGTTTGGGAGACCAACCACTTGAGGCTACTCAACTGATTATTTAATCACTAGTTGTAACTTGTTAGGCTACATAGGAAAGTGTATCTCCCTTCATCTTTTTTCCTTTTCTCCAATATGTAACTCAAGGCACTGTCCATTTTTTATAATGAAAATGTTTAATTCTATAAAAAAAGTGTCAGGATATATTCCAAAATATTCTAGATATGAGTTACAAATCATAATTTCTAGAACATTCTAGATATGTTATGTTACAAATCAGTAATTGATTTAGGTAGATTATTTCACTTGTACATTACACATTCAGTGAATTATGAGAAGCATTCAAACATTCTTTATTTGACCTTTTGAATCCAGATATATGGGTACAATAACAGGAATAGGTGATTTGGATCCTGTACGCTGGTCTAATTCACACTGGCGGTCTGTGAAGGTATATTTCTTTTTTAAAATTGTATTTGTTTTGTGTTATTTGTCATAAATTCATGCGAGCTTCTTCTCTTTTTTCTAGAACCTTTTGGTTCTGATTTCCATGCAAGGATTTTGTAGGTTTCTGATTCTTTTACTATGTCTTGATCTAAGAACTTTTTTTTGATAATATTAAAATTTCTCATTATAAAAAATTCTAAATGAAGGGTAGTGTCCTGGATTACAAAATTAGAGAAGATAGAAAATTTAAGAGGACCTTCCTAGTTAGGGACAATAAACTGGTAGGAAGAAAACACATGCAGTTTGCTGGAAATTAATAGAACTAATTGAGAAAATGCTAGCCAAATGGAAGGGTAGATGTCTCTCATACGCGTGTAAAAGTGCAAAACACAATCAGTCAACTGGGCAAATGACTCCACCCTGTCCTGCACAGTAATAAAAACGATACTTTGCATATAATTTTATTTGGGATGGTAGGACTGTAGGAGATGCAGTAGTTGGACAAAAATGTCACCCCCAAAGAAAGGAGGGATAGGAGCGAAGGATTTCTTTGCAACAAATGCTAGCACCATAGTTAAAAGAACTGAAAAATGCTAGAGTGCAAACGACTCCATATTTGCATAGTGGATAAAACTTAGATATGTAAAAGGGAGAAACATACTAGAGATAGATTGTAGGCCAACCACAGACTCACATATTTGGAAAATAATTTTAGCAAATAACGATTTAATAGGGTCCTGCATAGAATGCCTAAGCAACTATAGAACCTCCCAGATATCCAATACCAAACAATCCGAAACATTATGGCCCAGAGGGATTTGAACTCGGGAATCTGGTCTAGGATGCCACCCAAATTCTCCATGTTTCTATGGAGAAATAAGGACAAAAGCCTAAACACACTCACTAGATTCCGAGGATGAGGAATAAACCTACAAACAACATGACCCTTATGTGGACAGGAAGAAGAAACACTACGACACCTCTTCTTTAACTGCCAATACTTTAGACACTTGCTAATAGAGGTCACTAGCTGTCTCAACAATGCGATCTGGGCACTGAGGGGACAAAGCATCCCTATACCTACAGATGACATCATGACATCAAAATAGGTGATATAACGGAACTAATAGAAAAATTCACACATAAAGCCAGCTTCTGGGGCATGAGGACATCCACTGGTTAATGTTAGGTTCTCTATCCTAACACATATGGTGTGAAAGGAATAGAAGACTAAAACAACACACCCTTAAGCCTCCAGAAATTATCAGCAGAGAGATATTGAGGGATGTGATCATCGTTTATGAGGCCACCCCTTACAAAAAGTGCAATCTCTCGCAGATTGAAACTCATGCTATATACTTATGGGAGTCCAACCTCTTGAGGCACCAGTCCATGGCTAAGTAGCCACGGTCATAGCCATATAAGAAAGTGACAATGTCTTTACATCTTTACTGTATTTGCATTTCCCTACATTCGTAATCTTTGGGCACTGCCCACTCTTATTTTCAGTAATGAAATCGTTAATTTATCAAAAAAATCAAAAATAAAGAAGAGTTGGATTTCTCTTCTTGTGTGTTGCATAAGAGGCAGTCAAGTTGGATTTGGATTCCCCACTCCTTAATCCTTTGGAAGGTGTTAAAGTGCTTCCATTTGATTCTCCACAAACAATGGAGAATTTAGTGGGCATTTTGGACCACAGGCCCATGGCTATACTGTCCTTATGGCTACTTTCTCCAAGTATGTCTGTAATTTCCCCAAGAGTTCGTAAGGGGGTGCTAGTCCTCTTAAGTGATATTGCACCATGCCACTCAAGACATTTGTCTGTTTTCTTTTGCCCCCATTCTTAATTTCCAGAAAAAAATCAACAGTTGGATTGATGGGTATGGTCTATGGTGTGTATAGCCCTTACCTTTAACATATCTATTCTGTATCCATTTGGTGATGATAGAACCCTTCTTGACACTTGCTGCTCTATAGATAATAGACAAGTCTCTCACCCCTAATCCCCCTTCTGATTTAGGATGGTCATTTGGGACCATCGAATTCCTTTTTTACCATCCCAGATAAACTGATATGCCAGCTTCCTAATTTTATTTATGATTGTTATGTGAATATCTACACTCTTCAGTATGCAGTTTCCGTAATCCAGAGTTATTTTTAGTTTCATATTCTTCCATATTGTCAAGTTTCAACTATAAAATGGATGGTGATCTTGTTCAATGTAGAATTTTAAATTCTAGAATTATCATGTTCTCTTTTCTTATACATCACATTTATTCTCTGATAAAGAAATTAACTTGACAGCTGGTTGCTTTGAGTCTTATACATAACATTTAACTAAGTTTGTGTGAAACCACAGGTTGGTTGGGATGAGTCAACAGCTGGTAATAGGCAACCTAGAGTTTCGCTCTGGGAAATTGAACCATTGACTACCTTTCCGATGTACCCATCAATGTTTCCTCTGAGATTGAAACGCCCATGGCATCCTGGAGCCTCATCTCTTCAAGGTACATAAATTCATTGTTGATTGTGCCATATATATTCATTACTATATCTTTCAATCATGGAAAGTTTTCAGGTCTCAATTATATATCTGAAATCTAATAATCCTTTTGTTTTAGTCTTTTAGAATAGAATGCTATTTGGGTTGGTTCATCTTAGACTATGGTGGAGCTAAGTCGGTTTTCCAACTTCGAGTAGTTGCCCTAATGTTTGGAGGTACACTAGTATATTTGCAAATATTTAGGCATTAGGAGACGAGATATGGGAGTGCACCACACCTAGTGCATACCTGTCTATTAATTCTTTGTGTTATTTATCCGTCGCAAGAAACAATAATTAAGGAATAGGAGGCACATCTTAAGGCCTCCAGAAATACCGTTTCAGAAAGTAATCAGAGATATCAATTGGAGAAGACTACTATGCAGGTTTAGGAGACCAACCTTCCGAGGCAACACACTTAGTTACTAAATCACTAAGTGTTATCGCCACCAAGCTTTTTCATGCGTCGTCTAGGCGTCCCATAGGTGACCATGCGTCGTCTAGGCGTCCCATAGGTGACCATGCGCTGGAGCTCCGGGTCGGATCCGCCTAACCCAATAGGTCTGTTTTATTTTTAATTTTTTTTTTAAATTTAAATATAAGGTCCAACCACCCATTTAAGGCCTATTTAAATGACTTAAGTCATTTAAATAAGAGGTTGAGGGTTTTAAAAAACCCTAACCTCTTTTCTTTCTTGTTTCTTGCACCTTTCTAACCCTAAATTCATAGAAGTCTTATAATCTATGTATTTACATTTTAAATTTTAGATTAATAGTCTATTAATTTGTATTAGTAATTTCAGGTTTTAAAATTGATGTATATTTTTTTTAAAATGTTTCTGAATGTACCCATATTTTTTAGCAAATATATATAGTTCAGGGTAAATTCTGCAAATTTACCCTATTTTCAGGCGACCGCCTAGGCGTCGCATGAAGCGCCTAGACGGCCATGCGGTCATGACCATCGCATGACCGCATGGCCGCCTAAAAATCGCCACATAGGAGAGAGTCGATGTGTCTCAACCAAGGTTCAGGATGCGCGTGCATATGCACGGATGCGACCTGATAGAGAGATGCGCCAGGTGCATCTCCCTTAGCCGGATCCAGGTCTGTTTTTTTTAATTAAAACAGACAGAATTTTGTGTTTCCAGACTTTCTGAAAACGCAAAACCCTCTCTAGGATTTCTCTTCTCTCCCACATTGCTCCCAACTCACATGAAAATTGAAAAGAGCTATATTATTTTTAATATAAGCACCTCCCACTCATAAGACTTCATGTTTGTTTTAGACAAAATAAATCTTTATTTATAGACCAACCTTCTTTGTGCTTTTTGAATTCTATCGATATGGGACTAAAAAAGTGTGTTAAATAAATTATAAAGTATTCTTTGTACTTTTTGAATTCTATCAATGTGCGACTAAATAAAGTGTACATGTGTTAAATAAATTATAGTGTTCTTTGTACTTTTTATATCCTATCAATATGGGACTAAATAAAGTGTACATGTGTTAAATAAATTATAGTGTTACAATGAATTATAGTCTATAGGGTGTTATAATAATTAATAAATATATTTATTATAATAATTTTTCTATCCAATATATTTTTAACTAAAAAATTTAATTGATTATTTAATTGTCCTGCCTATATTTTATGATTGATATATAAAAAATATATGAATTTCCCTTATTTTTATATATTAACGAAAATGCCACTGGCGCCAAAGCTCAAATGCTCTAGGTGGTGACGCATCACGCAGAGGCGCAACCCGAACCTTGGTCTCAACCTATCTTTCTTTATTGTAATTCAGAGCATTGCTCTTCATTTTCGTTAATACAATCTTTACCTCTTGCAAAAAAACAATAATAAAGAATACAATGTTAATATTAGCTTAATAGTCTGTAATGAATTTTTAAGGGCATTCAAATGCTAAAGTGCATACTTTTAATTGTGCTGTCAAATGAAATCCCTTTCATGTTTTCAGATGAAGTTAGGGAATTTAAATGTGCTCTCTTCAAGACATCCATCATATGTTTTTCTTCTAGATCTGACTTTTGATTCATACCTATAATTGTCTTCTGCTGTATGAATCTTTTAATAATATCTTACTTTCTAATCTTTTCAATTTAAAGAAGATGGAAATGCATTTATGTGGCTAAGAGGTGACTCCGGAGATCGTGGACTTCAAACACTTGGTATGAGCCCTTGGGTGCAGCAAAGACTTGAGCCATTATTGGTGAACAATGAGAATGATCAGTATCAATCAATGGCTTCAGCAGCTTTGCATGACATAAGAAACAGTGATGATCTGAAACAACAGTTTCTACAACTTCAGCATCCTTTTCAATACTCCCAGCAGCCATTTAGAAACAACCCATTAACGCTTCAGCAAATTATTCCACAGATGCAACCTCAGCAAATCCAAAACACTCAGATGCATTGTATTTCTGAAAGTCAATCTCAAGGCTCTTCACACCAAGATCAACTGCAACAGACATACCGTGAATCATTTCAGATTCCAAACAATCAGATTCAGCAAAATCAGATAGCTTTATCATCGCCATTGAGCCAAAAAACCATCTTCCCTGATACAGGTACAAATTTCCCCCAATCTTTGCCGACCATGCAGAATGTGATGGGTAATTTATGCCCTGAAGGAAATGCTAATCTTCTCACCTTTTCAAGAACTGAACCCATAGTGAGTGAAGGACAACACCAATCCTGGGATCCAAAATTCTCTGCATCTAATGCCACGACCTTTTCCAATACAGTCCCTCCATTTTTGGGGAAAGATACTTCCTTGGAAACAGAACATTGTAATGTTGATTCACAAAACCATACCCTATTTGGTGTTCATATAGATCCATCTCCATTCCTCCCCACTGCGGTTCCGAATATTGATAATGACATCACGATTCCATATGGCAATCCATGTTTTCAGAATTCTTTGTATGGTTGTGTGGATGAAACAACTAGTTTACTTCATAGCACTGGAGAGACTGACCAACAAAATAGAACGTTCGTTAAGGTAATCTTTTCCTAATTTTCTTCAAACATTGCATATTGATTTTTTACTTCTGCAGGTCTACACTTTTAGTTTATTTATTTTTACTCTAAAGAACCAAGATTTATATTTCCTTCAATGTATTTGCAGGTTTATAAATCAGGTTCTGTTGGAAGGTCACTGGATATCACCCGGTTCAGTAACTATAACGAGTTGCGGGAATCGCTGGGACATATGTTCAGTATTGAGGGTCTATTGGAAGATCCGTTAAGATCAGGCTGGCAGCTTGTTTTTGTCGACAGGGAGAACGATGTGCTTCTCCTTGGAGATGATCCTTGGGAGTAAGTATTGTGCAAATACATGCTTATGTAGCTTTTTGAATATTTTGGAATTTTTAATTGTTTTTAGAATATTCCTTCCAATTCAAATAGTTTAGCCATGCTGACAGTGATTTTAATACAGTTCATTTGTGAATAATGTATGGTACATCAAGATACTCTCTCCCGATGATGTTCAGAAAATGGAGAAGCAGTGTTTGGAGTCATTCTGTTAGTTCCTTTGATATTCAACATTGTGAAACGGTATGACTTTTTTGTTTATTGTTGTCTTTTCAATTTCACACATTTTTTGTTGGGCTCAGAAGATTATTTTTATGAAAAAATATGAATCAAACAAATCCCTGTTGTTTCTTAGAGTTTTTTTGATACTTTCAGTGAATATAGCAGTGACATAGCAGTGACCTAGCAGTGACTGGATCTCAGGTTTGGATCGGTCCGTTTGAAAAACCTTTTTAAGGTTTCTTGGGCTGTATTCTGAGTTTTTATTGTAGCGGTTGATGTAGAAGGAAAGCTTCTTCTTTCTACTGCTGGAAATCTTCTTTCAGCCCATTTTCACCATATGTTTCCATTAGTATGAGGAGACTTGAGAGGTTGGTCCAATGAGGTTCAGAGCACTATTTCTTTCCTTTTTATAAAATATAAAGTGATGATGTATGGTCAGAAATAGGCTTACACAATCGGATTAGGGTTTGGACTCTCTTTCTCTTTCTCTAGTGTAGGTCAGGTAGGTAATGTGATGTGTCCTTCCAAGGAGGCTGGTATTAATAGAACCTTGGCTATCCCCATGACCGGGTCTTGATATTCTTGGGCCGCTCTGGCAGGCCGGGTCGGGAATGGGTTGATGGTGGGTCGGGCGATATCCCTGGACCGTCCTGTCGGGTCGAGGTTCAGTCAATGGAAGACCTGGATATGCTTCTAGGTTTTGTCAGGTCAGTGGACCAAGGGTATCATCATAAACCAAACTGCTAAGTGCTGACTGCTGCATCAAAATAGTCTAAGTTAAAAAAAATTATGGCGAAACATGAAGTCAAATGAAAACAGTGGTCTTGGCCATTATACATTTATACCACTTTCGATTTATTTACTCTTGGTATCAGAGTTATTATTATTGATCCACAAAACACCAGCCTCCATTATTACGGTTTTCTCTTGCAGGTGATTGTTTCAGGTTGCAGATTCCACAGATCACTTCCATTCCACAAATTACTTACTACGTATTTATGAACTCTTTCTCTAATATAATCAATCAGACAACTTCAGTAGATTCTTGCAGTTACGGTTTATAACTTTAAATATTCAGCATGCTTGTAGTATTTTGGTAATCAATCAGTCAAGGGTTTAGAAACCCTGCGGACAAATATATTATTAGATGGATTTCAATTTTTATTTTGAATAATGCACTGCTGCCTATATTTCAGGTTTTATATAGAAATCGAGTTATAAATCATCCATGCTCTTAAAAATACATCCAATAGTGAATCAAAAAGTAGTCTTTCTTGCTAGAATCTCGAGATGATGTAACCTATTACACTCTCTCGTAGAAATAGGATGGATGAGATTTAAGGTTATAAAATAGTAATAAATTATTTAGGATTTGTTTGTTTCGTTGGATTTAGATTGACATCGAATGAATTATTCAATATACAGCATCACTTTTCTAACGAGTTAACTTGCTCTATTTAATTACGAGAGATTGTTTGAATCCTTTACTTCCTAAATAAGTTAACTTGAGCAACTTCCAAGATATAATCACATCTGAAGAATGCTCTTCATGGACAATATTACATACATACATTAGTTCCATAATATCCATATGAACTTGAGAATTTTCACCAATGTTAATGATTTTTTTAGATTCCCTCAGTAAGAACAGGCAAAAAGAACGCATTAGAAAACTATTCCAAGCAATAAAAAGAAAATTTGGTAAAAAGAAGAAGAAAAAAAAGCAACTAGCCAAGATACGGAATTGAAATCAATAGAAAAAACCCAAGACTTTGCCACCAACATTCTTTCTCCTGGCTTCTTCATGATCCATGATGCCAGCTGACGTTGTAAGAACAATGAATCCAAACTGCAAGCAAAATGTAATTAGTCATTATTTATTTATGATTAATCTTTTGTAATTAGTAGAGAGAAGAAATAAGATTTAACGCAGCAATTGTGAAAAGACGAGTCTTTCGGATTGATTACATATTTACATACCTGTCTTGAAGGGAGAAGCCTCGCAGTCCAAGGCTCTATGTCACTGACACCGACATCAAAACGGGGACTGATGACACCGCATTTGTTCAACCTTCCATTTAGCTCGACCACTATCTTCCCAGATCTACGGTCGTCAACATATTCAAATTCATTAATATATCCTGCATAGGATCAGGGATTTAATAAACAATACATCCTCCCATTATAATAGATATCGTTTGTGCAAGTTACATAGGTTTGGGATGTAACAAACCATGTTTCTGCATGACAATCAGAAACTTGATGACGACTTTAGAAGAAGGCCTGATCTTCACCTGACGGTGACCACGCTTCTCGGCATTATACATACTCTTCAAAGCATCATTTAAAACGCTGATTCTCACCATGATGTCAAAAACTCCTGAAAACAAAATTTGCTAAAAATTAATTGAATTTATTTTGTAATCTGACTGAAGGGAATAGTGAATTAGTGACCGTAGATAAGTTAAATAATAAGAATAAAAATCATAGGAAAAACAAAAAAAAAGCCGCATTGAAAAACGACTTGAAATATACCAATGACAATGACCTATCCAGAGCAAAAGAAAATCACTCTAGAATCGACTTTCGTGAATAACAAAGAAAAATATAGAAATCGATGAATGAATGAAAATCGAGGGAACCGTAAATAACAATGACAAATGCAGATGATATAAATTAGAATAAGGTTTCGCTTAAGATCTACCTTGAAGAGCAACCGGAATCGAAAAAACAACTAGGGATCAAGCTGCTGAGAACAATTTTCCTCGAAATGAGAAAAATAAAAATCTATGTCGTCGTCTCGGTGATTTAGATTTCGACCAAATAATGGATCATTGGAAAGTATTTATGCCTTTATAGTCGTAGAATTTAGGGTATTTTTAGGTTGAAATATGGACCTGGTGGGCAAATTTAAAGACACGTGAATTCTAAAACCTATTCCTTCTTATATGGATGGATGATGGGCCATTAGCCCATTAGATTAAGTAAATGAAATGAGTGTCTTAGAGCTTAGAAGTTAGAACAGTGATGTGTTATGAAATTAGGTAATTCAAAATTATGGTTTGGGAAAATCAAATCGGGTTATTTGGGTATATCCGGATGTCCGATATATTTGGGTAATTGGGTCTGTCAAAAAAATACAAATCATGGACGAAAGGATTAATAATTAAATTTTAAATTAAAAAAAAAACGGTGAAGGTAAATTGATTAATGATTAACAAACTTATAAGGTTCAAATAACCAATGCGAAATCATAACTCATTAACCAATTAAGGATTGTTGAAGTAGTTTCTCGACAATAATTGCTCAACTTTTTTCTTTTTGAACGAAATTTGTAGATCCTTAAGTTGTTAAGCATGATATCTCCAAGCCTGTCTATAGCTACCTTTTCGTTTGAATATCACCTTTTGTTTCTTTTACGCCATAAATACCAAACTGATACCGCTAAACAAGACCATATCCATCTCCAAATTAGAGCTCCAATCTCCGTCGGATTTCATATGGCATTCTAACTTCTCTCCCATGCCCTCCTGTTGTAGTTACATTCATAAAATATGTGCAAATTATCAAAAATTTAGACTTTATGATGCGAGTGTTAGCACAAGAGTGAAAATTGAATCAAAATGTAATCGATTTATTCAAGGTATTTGTTGGTGACTAACAAATATTTCTTGCAAACAAATCAACGCTTGGGCTAATTAAAGTCGTTAAATGGATGGTAGGAAGATGATGTGAATAGTAGGCAAGGAAGAAGAGTCATATCATCATATCATCCATTCATTTTCAACAACATAAATACAATATTATATTTTATTCCCTCAAACATCTACATAACTAAACAGCTTGACGCTATCTTCCTTCCCGATTAAGCTCCAAATAACCTACAAATTCTTTGATCAGATATATTATCAACAGGAATGGTTCAGGTAAGAACATAAAATATGAAACTTGATATGCTCCTCATTCATCACATAGAGATGTGTGATCCTCAAACTATGCATCACATAGAAATGAGTGAGCACACATCTATATGTTATATGATAAATTGGATCAACTATCTCATTGCCATACATGGTCTCGCCTGAAAGACGGAAACCAGCCATTATATATATGCGAAAATGACAACATTAAAATCTCACCACTGAATACGTGTTTTTGTTTTCCTGTTATCAGAGTCAAAAGAAAATATAACGGCAAATCAGACAACTTCCCAGTAGTTGTTATAACTGATTATAGAAACATTAATCTACCTTTTCGTGGGCTTTGGTTTAATTGCTGAACTACTTGCTACTCTTCCATCCACCTGTTCTTGCTGATCAATAGCAAGGGGTGTGACTTTTGCCTACAAAAATACACCAATAATCATCAGACTACAATTTAAAGAAATGATAGTGTGTCTGAACTCACCAGATTCCGAAACTGAAGGTTATAGAACATTTGAAGATATCTCATCTTAGCCAGTTTCTGATCTTTATTCATCTGTCTCCAGAATCCATAAATCGACCCCATGTTCAGCACCTTGTTTGCATAGATTTTCCATGTATAACTGCAGAACCACATCCATTCTCATCCATCACAATTAGGGTGTCAAGTAAAGCTCGCCTCGTTAAGCTCGGACTCGCGAGCCCAATGAGCCGAGTGCTTGCTTAGCATGAGAGAGGTTGTGGGGTCGATACCCCACTTTTCCAAATTATTTATTTTAACCTGCAATTTCAGGTTAAGTTTGAGCTCGAGCCCAAGCCCGAGTTTGGTTAATCTTTAACGAGCCGAGCCCGAGCCCGAGCCTGGATAACTCCTTAACGAGCCAAATCCGAGCCCGGTTCAATAAGCCAAAGATCGGCTCGGCTCAGCTCGTTTGACACCCTAATCACAATTAACTGTATAACTCGTGTTTAGTTCCTTACCATTCATAGATTCGTTGAAGACCACCAAATGAAATCTTGTTCCAATAGCTACTATCGTTTTTGCATTTCTCAAAAAAATCTGCAATAGTGTTACTTGAGTTGTCGCCATTATTGGGATCTATATGGAAACCAGAGACTCCATCGATGATAATTTCGGCTGGTCCACCTTGATTCGTTGCAAATGTCGGTAAACCACAGTTCATGGCTTCAATGACAGTCAGACCAAATGCTTCATAAAGTGCAGGCTGCACAAAAGCACCTTTGGTATCAGCAATGCATCGATAGAGCTCACCATTTCGATTTCGGTCTTTTTGAGCTGAGATCCATCTGATTTGCCCTTTCAGCTGATACTTCCGAATTAAAAAATGCATCTTCTTGATCTCACTGATCTCTTCTCGATCTTTTGAATTCGATGGATCAAAGAAACCAGCCACAACTACGAGATTAACTAAATCTCGGAGTCTCTTATTCTTTCCATACCATTCCGTCAGTCCGGTTATGTTCTTGACGGTATCAAGCCTTGCCATTGAGAATATAATTGGTTTTGTGCTATCCGCAAGATACCCACTGTTACCATTTGTGATAAATAGACAAATAAAAAATTATATAACATAAAAGCAGCATCGGATGTAATAATGAAGTGAAAGAAGATAGATTTACAAATGTTCGTCGTTTT
The DNA here is from genome assembly GCA_001185155.1 of Zostera marina. Lineage (NCBI taxonomy): Eukaryota > Viridiplantae > Streptophyta > Magnoliopsida > Alismatales > Zosteraceae > Zostera > Zostera marina. The sequence continues at coordinate 198,103 of LFYR01000391.1, read as the reverse complement.
CGTTCTTGTTGTAGAGTAACTCATCAATGGCAGTATGTAAAGAAATAAATCTCTTTTGTTTCTGTGTGCAAGGGAAGTATATCGATTGATCAGCACCCGGTGATGCAATATTGAATTTAGGATCGAAGACATCGATTCCAGATACAAATCGGCACAGTCCAGGAAGTGTAAATGCTAAGTGACTCTCATACTGCCCAGGTCTATCTTTGCTGCCATACAGGAACAAAACAACAACGATACGAGTTGTCAAATGATATAGAGCTGTGAAGCAAAAATAAAACCTTCATAGTAAAACTCGAACAGACCTTCCAGCTATCTCTTGATAAGTACTGGTAATGATGAAATCTGTGGCATTCATGGCAATCATATCGGCTGTGAATTGGCATGAGAAGTGATATTTTGGGTCAAGTTCCTTCCACTTAATGTCAGAATCTTCGTACTTAGTTTTCTCAAGAGCATGAGCTATAGTAGCCTGTTATTATCAACAGCATTAATTAGACTAAATTAAAAAAATTGTTACTTGGAGGTTATCAGAAGAATGATATATTATTATAACATCGATGTTCGTCTCAACCCTCGAGTATTAGATAAATAGTATAACCATACTAATACAAGGTGCCCATGATGGTTTAAGCCATAGGCACCTTTCCTTAAGAAGAGATTCAAGAAGAAGCAAGCTTGTTTCCCATTGCCAGTGAGATCTTTCTCCTCCCATTCTTTCAGTTCATTCATCCTACACCTACAAAGACTTAGATAAGATGTCCAACATCTTCGAAACCAATGTTCTCCAAACTCCAGCAATGATCCATTAGGTTTGCAAGATTCTGTGTGTTTTAAAAACTATGTACATGGTATCTAAAAGGTAATATAAACTTGCTATTTATCTCTAAATGGTATCAGACAAGTAAAAATTATTATTTTTAATCTGAGCAAAAGAGCAATAAATATTTTTTAAAACCTGAGTTACTCCTAGTTTGCTTGACAACAAAGAAGCAACTAAGTTCCCATCTGTGTAATTTCCAATAATAAGGTCTGGTTTTCCCTTCATATGGTCAAGGATTTTTGCAGAAGCTTCCTGAAAGAAATCAAAGAAATAAGTTAGACGAATGCACGAAGTGAGGGGAAATAGGGAATAAATATAAATACATATTTTTTATTTACTTCGGCAAATCTTTCAAGGTATGGGTATATATCAAAACGAGAAACCCACTGACGAAGGATTCCAGTCGACGTCCTAAATGGTACACGAAGTATATACGAGTAGTTTGTGTTAAGTATTTGCTCCAATTCCTGACTGCACTTAGTTCCTCGAGCATCTGGGATGAGCCGTGTTACCTGCATATTGACAAATCATTAAACCAAATAACAATAATGTTTATTTTACATTTTTTCATATTCAAAACTATTTTCATATGCGCCAACTTATAATACACCAAAATAAATATCATATGATACCACAAGAATTTGAGGCTTGATATTGAGTCCTTGCTGCTTAATCTTAACTACGAGTTCTTCCTCCATTGCTTTAACTTGATCTAAGATGTAAACAACCTGCAAAACACAAAATTAAAAAAATGGATTCCATAAATAAATAAAAATTATTTCATTCATATACCTGTCCACCAGTGTCCGGTAAACCAAGAACATCTGCTTGGCCAAAATAACCATGTGGAGATAATATCACAATGTTGAAGATGGAAGGGACTTTTCCAAAGAATTTCTCGACACTCATGGGATCTGGAGCTTCGAGCATTTCAGATAAACAACTTAAAGTGTCGCTAACACGTTCTGCAGTGTTTCCCCATCCTTTTTCTAATCCCCACTGTTGAAATCTATTTTCAAAAGTAACAATGACCAACATTAGAAGAAGAAAAACTTAAGTTCAAATGTTCAATTGATTCGTTTAAAAAGAAAAATAATTCTGTTTTTACTAGGTTTTCGATTAGTGATACTTTTGCTCAAATCTCTGAAAAGGAGTGTTCTTTGGGAGTTCAGAAACAAAAACATCAGCCATAAGCAATGCAGTCTTCAGTTTGCTTACAGTGTCAATGTGGTGGTTGATCATGAGTTCCTGCAAGTCCACCATGGATTTTTATTAATTACTCAACAAAATATGAAATTCTTGATTTCCAGTTTAAAGTTGAAGTTTTTCTTATTCGCACATCTCCTCGGTAGTTAAGATCAATTAAGTAATCTAACAGCAGTGTCATGTTCTTGATCTTCCCGTCCATCTTCGAAGCTATGAATCTCGATGTGAATTGGAGACCTTTACCTATAGAAGCTGGCACACTGAGATGAGGGGTTTGATAATCAAATGCTCCAAAATCCACCTCCAAAGCATTTTCATTTTTCGCCCTGTGGTAATCAAGCGAGACTTTATTAGAATCTCCTTGATTGGAGAAAATTAGATTTATTCAAGATACCATTGCTCGTCAAAAATCATTTCTTTGAATTTCAAATATTCTCCAGCAGAGAAACTTTCAACATCCAGATCCATGGAATTTACTTTGACAAACTCCCAAATTCCAGGATTTGCCCTTACTGCGAATGCAACAAATGGAGGAAGAATTGTTGCTTCCTGAATGCATTAAAAGTAAAGTGATAAGTGATTTACATAAAAGAAATCCAGTTCCTCCAGAAACCAAAATAGAAGAGAAATAAAAAAAAATCACCTGAGTAGAACATATGATGTAGCCAAGGAAGCCCTCCATAAGCCTTGTCTTTTCAATCCTATCATCCATTGACTGATCAAGTTCTTCCATCAACTGTTGATTCTTCATCAACCTATTCCCCTTGGCAACATACCTGAAGAGCAGAACAAACCAAATTAAAATAAAATATAAAAATAACTGAGGATTTAAGAACACATATGATATACCTAGCAAAGCACCGCTTCATCTGATATCTGCTCTGTCGTAATGCCTCTGGCATGCTATCAGCAATGCTTCCCGATCTCTTGAAGTTGAAATTGGATTTCATGTTTGAAATTGTACACAATTCAATACAAAGCTTGCGGAACTTCTGGATCAGAATGAGATCAAATTGTTGTATTAATAGAAGATGTTCCATCCATTGCTTGTTGCTTTTTTTAGTAAAACTGGAGATGGTGGGTCTAGTCTCCTAATTGAGGAAAGATGCCAAGAAAGGGAAAAGAACATTGTTATAAGAAAGCAAGCAAAGAGAAAAAATCTAAAAGAAGAGAAGGAATAAACCAGAACAGTGGTGTTTATACATGGAAATCATTTCACCTTTTATTCCTTTCTTCACCCGGTTTGTTTGGTTTCTTTTCAACCTGCCCATTTCCTGCTTAAAAATTTAATCTACAAATCTAAAAAAATTGAGAAAGATATTTGTGTATAAAAATTGGCAGGAAATTAGAACAAATTCTGGATTAATAACAATTGAATTCTGCACATTAGTAAGAAAGAGAAAATTCACAAGGAGAAGTGATTGTATTGTTTCCCACCCTCACACTACCACTACTATACTATTGATGCTATTAAATATTTAAATTTAATGAAAGTCTGCGGTGACATTAGCAGTCCAAACTTTGATTTAAGTTTGTCTCCTCTTTCAGTGGGTTACTTCCATTGTTCATTCTTGCACGAGCCTCTGCAAACATTCTTTGCTGCTCAGCAACAGCTTGTTCCTCAGTCATCTCCAATGTAATCATCTTTCCTCCTTTGGGAGAATCCTGCAAATAAAAATGCATATTTTAAAGAACACTAAAGCTTCAAAGATTGAAGATAAATTGATGAAGTTAGTCAAAGTAAACAGACCAAGGTTTCGAGTTTGTGTTGTTCATAGGCTGTATAAACCTCTTCAATATAATCTCCAAAACCAAGCACCTATTATTAAAAGGATGTGAAGCTTAGCAGAAATAATCGGAAACACCACTGAACACAAGCGTGTGATCATTAGATAGATAAAATTTGAAATACGCAAAACTAAATTATATACAGACGAATAACTTAATAATGTCATGTATAATTGAAGCCACACACTTGAGACATGCTTTATTTTTTATTCAAGAGGAAAAGGACGATTGTGGGTAATATATTATTTGAAAATTTGTTTTATATCTTAAAGCTGTGATTTCATTGATCAGGATATATATCTATTTTAATACTCAATGACTTAAAACTATCTTTAAAAAACAAATTTCAACTATAAATATTGAAGATTGTAATCAAATTTAAGGCTTTATAGTTTATACGTGTTTTATATTTTAGGCTTTCAGCTTGTCTTCTGTGTTTGATAAAAACGTTAATTTGGTTAATAACTGGAATGCAGACATAGCTGTATTCTCAGTATGCTCAGATTCTCAATGAACATCAGATATTCATCATAAGGCAATAAAGACATACGAACTTGATAAACAAATATAGTCAGATCAGAAACCTCCAAAGCCTTTAAAACATGCTCGGGAGCGATAGTTTTCTTCTCCTCTCGACTACATACTTCATTAGATTCTGATGAAATGAGATTGATAAATTCTGAAAAATGGCACAAAAAGAAAGAAAAGTTACATTGTGGTAAATAGAAGCAATAATAATAACGTATATTATTACGGGAAAAAATGCTTAGATGAACACAAATCATATAACAAAGGTAATTAATAAATATCTATATTTGTCATCTAACCATGTTTCATACAGCATGACACCCCAGATGTTGGCTCTCTGGAGCATCAAGAAAGGTTTCCCATTTTTGTCCCACAGAAATATAAGAAACCTTATTGCTTTTTTTTTGAATTTTTTGATTGAAATTTTTAAATGAATGTATCGGATTTGCAAAAATGAAATTACATGTATTATTAGATTATTAGTAAAATTCAAAAGTCAACATATAAAAAATAAAAAAATTATTTTCATAAATTTAATTAAATCACTGTTTTTAGATGCGATTCTTAAACAATTACATGTTTCGTATTTTATGTAGGGAAATTTTGAAAAACAAAAAAAATGGTAATTCGAATTTCTTCTCCATTTTAACAATTACCTACACAACACTCGACGAGAAGGTCTTGTGTATCCCGTGCAACTCGAACTTCTGCCGGCAACATTTCTTTAATGATTTTACACATGGTTGCTGAAAAGTAGCAAAAATGAGACAAAGTGAGTCATTGTGTTAGTGTTAATGATAATTTTATTTATCAACAAAATAGCACGGAGGCTAAATTTAACAGAGAGGGGGGAAATCGATTATTTGCAAACCTAAAAACGTTTGTGAGATTATGCATTCAATGATCCAACGATATTACAAATCCAAAAAAAAAAATCGAAGTGCGGAAAATGAAAGTTGCAGAAGTTATAAAAGAAAGGATCCTAATTCAAAAGAATTCCATACCTTTCGGAAGGGAGACATCTTCTTTGGATTTCCCGACGATGTCCATGGGCTCCATCTCCCCCAATTTCAACAAGCTCTACGATGCACGTGAATCAAAAATCCCAGAAAAAAAGTGCAAGGAAAATAAGAAGAACCGATGAAAAATTACTAATTTCTGAATCCCCCCCCCCCAATTTCTCCGTCGTTCTTGCCACGTTCCGTTGTTTCCAACGGGTTAAACAAACGAAAGGAGAGAACAGTAAGCAAACCCGATAAGTAAAGTCCTATAGCAGATTAGCGGTAAAAATAATAATTAAATTAATTTTTTTGACTAAATTACAATAATACTTAGAATAGTATTGACTCGGAAATTAGACCCTATGGTTCCTATCCCTATGGGTATAGAATATGAACCAAGGCAGGGTGCAGTCCGGGTCGTGAGAGAAAGAGGAACAGGCGCGCGCGCGGTTGGGAATGTACATTTCCCTTGTTTTTTTATATCAAAGTGTAAAACAAAAAATTTGAATGATTATAAGTAATTAACTTAATTTAATTTAAACATACATGACTTGGACTGAAGCCCACGCGTTATTCGGCCTGGTAAATGTAGAGTGAAGATAATCGATAAGCAATAGGATCAATAGAAACATGCATGAGGCGCTCGATCTTTATTTACCAGAAAAAGAGAATCGCAGGCATCTCTCCAGCAAAAGTATCGGCAGAGCTGCAATTCGAGGTTACTAAATTGCAGTCCGACCCTCTCAACCTACCCAGAAACATAAAGCACTTGCAGGGAATTAAAAGCAAGGCTAGTCGAGGCACAACACAGAGAACTGCTTGACATCCAACAGAAAACTCACATTGATTGGATTATGCAGGGAGACCAAGACACGAGATTCTTTGCTCAGGCCATAAAAGTAAAGGTGAGCAAAGAACTCGATCATGGGAACGCTCGACAGCAACGGGAACCAAACACACTCCCTGGTAGAAATGAAGGAAAGGGCTATTGCCTACTTCTCTGCCCTATACGCAGCGGATCCCAGGCCCCCGCTGCTGCCGAACCTGAACATCACAATAGCCTGCAAGCCATCAATTGAAGAGAATACCAAACTTAGAGCATTCCCAAGCGAGGAAGAAATATGGAACTCCTTAAAAAGCATGCTCAAGGGTAAGAGGCTCCGGGGATGGATGGATTGGCGACTGAAATCATAATTAATCCACCATTGGGGAACGATGAAGAGCACAACAATCGTGGCCTGCCTGCACTTCTTCTGAACTAAGAGTGTGCTACGTTCGTTCAACCTTGCAACAATCACTCTAATTCCCAAGAAGGCGGCACCGGAAAGGCTTCAGGACTACCGGCCCATCTCGTGCTTGGGATGACCTACAAAATATTTTCAAAAATCCTTGCATCGCGCCTAATGGTGATCCTTCCGGAGATCATAAGTCCAAATCAAACTGCCTTTATAAGGGAAAGAAGGATTACAGATGCAATAGGATTAGCCCAGGAGTTCACTCAAGCATTCAACTATTTGAGCATATCACGGCGGGCATGCATCACCATCGATTTCTCGAAAGCATTCGACACCCTCTGGTGGGACGCTATCAAGACAACGATGGAACTTCAGGGGATCGATGAGACCTTCAGACAGTTGGTGATGTCCCTCGTAGAAGGTTCTCCGACCAACATCATTAAACCAAGGAGGGGCCTCCGACAGGGTGATCCCCTATCACCGCTCCTGTTCGCAATTGTTATTGATTACCTTTCCAAATTGATGGCCCAAGCGGTACGCAGTAGGAGGATCGAACTGTTATTTTGAAAGTCACCTTGCGTTTGCAGATGACGTAGTTTTCTTCTGCCGCACTTCACATAAATCGATCCGAGCCCTGCGAGAGGTATTGGATGAATTCTCGACTTTTTCATACCTCAAAATCAATTTCGAGGAGAGCTATGCGATATTTTCCAAAAGAGTGGCAGGTCGAGCAGAGCTAGCAGCGATCCTCGGGTTCCAGGGGAAAGAATTACCAGTTAAGTACTTGGGAACCCCGCTCACGGGGAAACTAATAAGATACTGCGACTGCGATGGGCTACTAGCCGAACTTAGGAACTTACTGACCAGATGGAGCAGAAAGAAGTTGTCTTATGCCGAAAGAGTCCAGCTCGTCGACTGGATCTTCCAAGGAAAGTTCGGCTACCTGGTCCAGAGCAGCATCGTCCCCAGGGGAGCATTGGACGCAATCCAGACCATTACATACAAATTTATTTGGGGAACGCAGAAGGAGGTGGCTTGGGCGAACATGATCAAGCTCAAAAAACAGAAATTAAAGGAATGGGGGTACGAGATTACAGGATTATACCCAATTGACCACGATTTTTAACAGGACGTGCCGAATGTGGGAAGGGGAGGGGACATGGAGCGCCTGGATATATATGCAAGCGCTATACATCAAGGAGCGTTCAATGAACCAAATCGTAAGGCGTTAAGGAGACTTTTCGGCATGGAAGGCAACGCTCCGCTACCGAGACCAGATTGCGAGAGATGCGCGAGCTTGGGGCCAAACAAATCCAAAATTTTGATTGGAAAAGGAGGAAATTCAATCAAGAATGTTGTGGCTACCATTCGGCCGGAATTTCCGAAAGATGAGCTGGTCAGGGGAATCTGGGCAAACAGGATAGCTAGGTAAGGTTGCACTAAACTTATGAAGAGTCTGGTGGGGAAACCTGCTCACGAAGGATAGACTAATTCGTCGTGGGATGTCAATTGACGACAAATTTATAATGCACACTATGTGAACGAGAACTGGAGACAATCAACCACCTGTTTTTCGAGTGCGAATTCTCGAAGTGGAACCTCAAGGAGGTGATAGAGGCCACCGGAGCCCTGGTGAAGACAGAGGATCTGACATCGTTTAAGGATGCAGCGTGCGAGATCAACAAAACAACATTTGGCTCCCCGACGTGGGGGCTACAATGGAATATGCTAGGCATAGTTATTTCACCTGTGGAAGGAAAGAAACCAAAGAAGAATGCAAGCGACGGTCGGAACCAGACAGCGCGCAGGTGCTTAGACGCAGCATCGAGATGACCGGAATCGGGTTTGAAGAAACAAAGTTTAAAAAGAAGTGTAGGACGGACAAGGAGATGAGGGCATTGCTCCAATGGGATGCCCTCATCATACTCATCCATGACAAGGAGGACGGACGTTAGGACCAGCTAACGGCCGGGCAGCTAGATAGGTTAATTAACGAATTTTAAATTTCCTTTAATTACTCTAAAACTCTCTTTATTTATAACAAAGCACCCTTAACAAAAAAACAAAAAAAAAAGATTGAAAGCGGAGATATCCTCGTCAAGCACATTCCCGAGAAGTAATTATTTTGATCTTATTGAGATAAATGCAATTAATGAGATCCATGTAATCGAGAGCAGTAGAGAGAAGAGCATCGACCTAAATCAAATACCATTTTTTTATTGAATAAAAAAATGACTTGAGAGGAAATCCTTCTCCGGCAACCTTAGACCAGTCATGTTATTTCTGTTGAAGAAGAGGTAACACACACAATTTTACGTGCATCTGAGAGTCTGAATGTCGGAGATAGATATTATATAAACTTATATGACATAGCTAGTGCGTACGATAATCATCTTGTTGATATATCTATCGTGCACGCGCACATTGACAAATTGACAACGCGATCGATCACTGTAAACTTCCACCTAGGTCCGATGAATACGATCGAGCAGCTGCATTGGCCGCCGCCGACTTCATCTCGGGGTTTAAACAATCTATTTCCAGTCCATGCTGATGCTGATGCAGATGCATATGTCCTCTTAATGGATTACGGACCATTCCCCCAACACCAAGGAAGTCTCTGGTTAACCGATCTGATCCGCCCATGCTTCCGATGGAGAGGTTCTGGTGCAATTTGGAATCATCTAAGATTGATAAGTTTGTGTTGAACCCGGCATACCCTTCTGTGCATGTCTCCTGTTCTTGTCGATGCTGCTGCCGGTGCTGCTCATCATGTACATGTTGTTGTTGTTCTCTCCCATTTCCGCTGCGGAATTGTGAGTTATTAATGTTGGTACCGAATATACTAGAATTTCCACTGGCAAGAGAGCTCATCAGAGCTTGGATTTGGGCTTCATTTTGATCTAGATGCGATCTCAAGTTTGTTTGCTTTGCATTAATATTTGAAGTCGACGAAGAGCTTCCGAAGCTTCCGTTGTTAATGTTGCTGGTTGTAGTGGTTGCTCCCATTTGCGCCGCCTTTTGAAGCAAAGCAGTTGCTGACATTTGAGGAAGGATTGCCGACTCGTTACTTGCCAGAGAGCTGTTGTTATTGTAGAGTGATGAAACCCCAAGCCCAGTACTGTTCTCGCCTATGAGATTCCCTGAGAAGATATTTGATTGCTCATTGCTCCCTCCGGAGGAGACGAACAGATTAGCACTGTTCTGCTGATTGTTGGAATTACTGTTGTTGTGATTGCTGCTTCTGTCATTGTTGAAGAAACTAAGATTGAAGAAAGTAGCAGCGGCAGCCGCAGCCGCTGGTGACGGAGTATTCACATGGTTATCGTTGCCTGTCTGAAGATCAGGTAGATGCATCAATCCATGATGAAACCCCTTGTTATTATTATGATCGTCATTGAAATCTTGAATCCCTCCTCCAGACCCGAAAAAGAAAGGCGACTGTGATCCCGCTTGAGCAGTGGGCGCAGACAACCGGAAAGATGGGTGATTCGATGATGCGGCCATCATATGATCCAACTGAGTCGACCCACCACCTCCTCCGCCTAGTAGATAGGACGGTATCTGCGAATTGATCTGATTCGACAATCCCAAACCCATATTGTGAAGGTTACTCCCATACAGGTGATTATGACCTCCTATCGTGTTCAACCCCGAAGGAATCCTTGCACTCTCCTGTGCTAATGCATCGCAGAAAGCTCTGTGCGTTATAAAACTGTCTCGCCTGCATCCAAATCAAACAATAAAATTCAGGGAAATAAGATAAGGATTAAGATTTCAATCACTCAATAAATGATTAATTAACGGCGATAGTTCAATATTATATGTTACTGTTAAGATCCATGCATATAAAATATATTAATGCCTTATATATATTCTAACATTCCTTATCCAGAAGTCAACCCCTCCTGGTCGGTCATCGTCGTCGTTTTCGCCTGAGTTAATGTATCGACTATAGTTGCACACTTCATTTAATATACAGACTATAGTTGCAGGTAGATTACTAAATCAACTACCACCCATTCCTCGACATTAATTCAACATTCCAGACTTTAGCTTCTCAACCCTTAACGTATCCCGGCCTTTTTTTATAACCCTAATTTTCCATGCAGAGGTTGAGCCGTCACCACCCATCGCAATTATTGCAAGATCGATTGATTGACTCACTCTATGGCATATTGACATATAGGTACGAATTAAAATTCTATCGTCTTTCTCCGTAACACAGAATCTTTGCTACCTGAGACACGGGATTACTTACCCTAAATTTCAACGCCAGGCAAGTGGATAACACGACATCATTTTTTTAAATTAATTAATGCCATGTATGGATGGATTGTATGTATGTATGTATGGATGGATGGATGGATGTACCTTGAGAAAAGAGTGCCGCAGTCGCAACGATACTCACGGGTGCCACAGGTTTTGGAGTGGGCTTTCCAGTCGGATTGCACGGCGTAGCGCTTGGAACATTTATCGCACTTCCATTTCTTCTCCCCGTGTTTTCTGCAGAAGTGTTTTTTTATCCCGGTTAGGTCTCCGAGAGCTCGAGATGGATCGTGATGAACACATGTTGGTTCCGGGCATAAGTAAACCCGGCGTCTAACTTCCTTGGTACTCTTCTGTTTCAGCTTCCATGGTAGGTTATGGCCTCTCCGGTGGAGTTGCAGGTTTTGCTCACGTTGGAAACCTTTGTTGCATACCTCGCAGATGAATCGGTTAGTTGCCATAAGGGTCTTCGGCGATAGTGCTATAACCTCGGCATCTGGATCTGTGTAGATGAAGAATATAATTAATTGATTGAAAATTAAGAACACCAATAAATTAAAATTAGGGTTGGCAAAACAAAAGAAGATCATGTTTATCTCTACTACTATAGTACTATGCATGCAAAATGTATGCTAAGAAATGATCAAGATACTTGCATGGTGTTCCTGGTTGGTTCCTCTTCTTCTTAGGAAGTGGCGGCGTGATAAGAGGAGGAGGGTGTGGCTGGGAGGGCGGCAATGAGGTTGGAGTGGTTGGCAATAATTTTTGGCGATGCTGCTGCTGGTTGATCTGATTCCGGAGATCTTCATCTCCTCCGATGCCAAAGAAAGGGGAAGAAGACGAAGAAGCAGCCATGTATATATATATAGCAAACAAGCAATCGATTGAGCCGAACAAAAACCTCACTATACCAAAGTTGGATTAAATCCACATGCAGATTTGAAAAATAAAAAGGAAAAAGAAAAAAAAACTTTAGTTTTGGTTCTATCTATTTGATCGATCGATCCTCTCCAAATCAAGTGGGAGCAAACACTGAAATATAAAAACCAAAAGGAAATACAAGAAGATAAACCCAAGTGATTAATTTGGATCTATAGCAAAAGACTCCAAAACATGAACCAGGAAGGAGGAGTGAGGAGCATGAAACCATGCATCAACCACTCATCTGAGATCAAAGTAGAAACAAACAAAGAAACGCTGAAAACCCAAACAAACAAACGTACACCTCCATTCAAACCGGAAAAGACCCCCAAAAATCAATAGTCGAGACAATAAAATGGAAACGAAGGCTAGAAAATATATATGACCAACTAACACTTCGAATTCTGCAGCTAACTAGCAGTGGAGGGTACGTTGAGAATATATATATGGACGGAAGGAAGGTAGGGAAGTAGCTAGCTCTTAGATGAGGAAGATGGGGAGGAGGATGGGGAAGAAGGACGAGACGAAGAGGAGATTGGATAGGAAAAGGTGGAGAATAAGGAGTTGTTGTGATTGTGTGTCATTACTTACCGCATCTCTTTTTCTGGGGACTGGATCGAATATCGAATATGACCGGTTAATTTTCATTCCCTACCACCTCTTTAACACTTGTTACCACTTCCAGTTACCAGTTCCCAGTTACCAATGATCTCATCATCAGAAAAAAAAATAAAATAAACAAATCAATAAACCGAGACCGATCGATCGAGGTGTAGACGCAGACATTTGTGTCGTTTTGTGACGGATCTAGTCTTAGTCTCTAGTCTCTAATCTCCATGTGTGTGTCTATAATTTATGACAGCTTGATTGAGTATGTGCCCTACGTCCATGGCTCCATATATGGGTCCATGTCCTAATTTGTATGTATTTTGCACCTTCCAACTTCCGATCTACGTTCCTTCATAAAAGTTACCTCCACTACAGTTCGATCAAACGCCCTTTTCTTATACTTTGTTTAGAATTAAATTATAAAGACCACAAAGTTTCAAGGTTTTTTTTCTTATACATAAAAAGACCACCCCATTTTATAACCCTATTCTCTCATTCCGTTCATTCCAAATTCCAATCCTGTCTTCTTCTTCGATCTTCAATTCCTCTTTTGACACTTTCATCTTTTCATCTTTAAAGCAAGTGATCCAAGCTAGGAAGCTAACTGCTAGATAATCAAATGAATAATGTTGTTGAAATTAAAATATACCTAGCTGGAAGAGTGGGACATGCATGCAGGCAGACAGGCAGACTGGCTGGCTGGCTGGCTGGCTGGAGAATCACAGGCTAGGCCAGGCCAGCATCCTTTCTTTTTTGTTTATCTATAATCTATATTTCTATGAATGGATGTATAATGGATGGATAGGAGACTCACGTGCATCAATACATAGTCACAGACTCACAGATCTATTCAATTTTATATATTAACACTCAGATCGATCTAGCTAATTTGAATTTGAGGGAATTGAATGATTACCAAGCACGTTAATTAGATCGATCGTTATATATACAAATCTCTGTAAAAATGCATGTTTGACAGCAGAATCTATCGATCGATCCTTTGTGTTCACATACTCTTCACTCGATCTTCAATCTTCACTCACCAAGTTAAGGTTTTTATATTTTTACTGAGAGAAATATGGGTGGCCGGATGTTGCCATGTTGGATCGGTACGAGACGACAACTAGCTGTACCTGCACTGAACACATCTTGTCTTCATCTTCCCAAACTCTGTTGCTAAATTAATTCTGAACAAATACATATATAATTAACTAATCTAGTCGATCCAATTAGCTTAATTAATAATTATTTTGTTTCACCGACTTGTCGTTTTAAATTAATTCCGCAACATTCTAATATTCTATATTTATATGTATTTTAATTAGGGTTAGTTCCAAGACATTCCCATATTCTACATACCACATGCAATTCTTTGATTATATATGTGTGCGTTTGTAAACTAGTGTTTTGTAAGATATATACTGCAATAATTAATTCATCATATACATACTAATCACTGCCCCACTAGGCACTGCCTACCTTAACTTAAGATTCCTAATCATACCATTTATAATTAGATCTATATATCTAAATTATTGAAGCAAGGAGAGCAAAAAGATTCCTTCTGATTGGTACAGTTCAATTACCAGCTACTTCCCTTACTATTCCATACCAGTGATCGATACCACAACTAAAATATATAGAGAGCAATCAAGATTGGCCCACATGCACACACTGTTACTTGCTGCTGCTGGTTGCCGGTTTCTGGTTTCTGGATGTCGACTGGAGAAACTATATATATATAGTACTCATCCTCGATCTTGGCTATAACATCTCGATCATCCACCCTTTTTCTTCAATTGGTTTTTATATTAATTATATATGACCAAAATAGCAGACAAATCGAGAAATGAGAATGGTGTTTTTTCAGGAAAAAAGAATGATGCAGCAAGCTGGTATATGGTTTATTTCCCAGTGATTGCCGGTCGGAATGGCATTTCTTTCTTCTTACACAAAATTTATTAATACACATATACACATGGTGCATCTAATTATATATATGGAAATAGAATGTTAGGTGTTACATGTTCATTCAGATATTTTGTATTAGATGCCGTCGATGAGGCCGGCCTTTATTAAAGCATTCAGCCATGTAGATCATGTAATTAAATAATAAATGTATAATATTACCTGGCATCTGTTCAATTCTGAATTCTCGATCTCTTATATTATCAATTCATTTTTCATATTTTAAATTAAAAAACGACAAAGCAGAGAATATATCGAATTGTGAACCGTTTATATTCAAATAGATTTTAAAAAAGAAGATAAATAACGATTTAGGGTTTGAAGAATTCATGATTATGTAGGATCGAGTAACTTTCTGTTGTCCTTTCATGCTAATCTGTGCGTACGTACGTTCAGAGAAGCTAACTAGCGATTACTTTAAGCCATCTTGGTTTTTATTGTCTCAGGATCTACATTTCTTTCAAAAAAAAAACTGTAACAACTTGACAAAATGACAAGGCTTTCTTTCCTAATTCCAATGTTCGCAGAATCTCAGCCGCTCAGCTGTGGACGGTGGTCGATCGGTGGACCTACTTCTTCTTCAGTCTTTGTTACCGTCTGTGTTCGAAGCCAATTCAAATTTCATGGCTTAAATATTATCTACCTTCTGTTATGTTTCTGACTTTCTGTGCACCAAAGCTTATGCATATATATATATATATATCAAAAATCAAGCCTACATACTGTATGTCTAGCATTGTGTTCGTTCATACAAGTATTAACAGATTTTCCGGAGGAAATTTAAAATATAAAATAGACATGCAGATGGACCCCGACAGGAGACAAGGTCATTTTCTAGGGTTATTTCCAGCAGAAGCATGCATAAATGAATGCTACAGCAAGTCCCGAATAGTCTGCAAAGCAATGTAAATGTTCCCTCTTAAACAGAAAACAAATTTTGGCCAAACCTGCCAAGGCTGAAGGCTTCTAGCTAGCTAGCTTGGACCTTCAATCCTTACCTTCCTTTTTCAGTTGACCATGATATGTCACGAGTAATACATCGTCGTTGATGTGTAGTTATGATCATTGATGAATACATGGATAGATCGGCCCTGACGTGTGGGTCTTCTTCAATCACCTATTTCTTCTCTTATATATATAATTCCCATCAAATTTTTTCTGTATTGTCTTGTCTTTTGTGTGCACACAAAAACAAGAGGGGGGAGAAGATAGATATTCCATACTCGATATAAAGACAGATGGATAGCAACGTATCTACATGAAAACTGCCATTTATTCATTCAAATCGATTTTAGACGTACGTTCCACGGCAACCAATTAGAGGTGATTGGGTATATTTTGATAGCGATTAACAATTACATCATTTTGAAAAAAAACAGCTATTTTGATAGCAGCAATCAATCAGTATTACAGCATATATGTATTTTTTAACTCTAATTTTTACACTCACTAACACTCACATATGTTATAAATTCACATGTGAAGTTGGATCTGAATGTACCCCATTAATTCAAGTGTGAAGCTTTTATTTTCTACACCTTCGTAATTCGTCATCCATGGTTACATCATTATCGATGATAACCTAAACCCTATGAATAAAAGGTTTTGGATGGTTGTATATATACTTGTGTTGTTAGAAGAATACGACGACAGCAAAAGAACAAGATTTGACTAGTTGAGTTGATTGGTCTTTAATCAACATTGTAATCTGTATCTATATAAGACGTAGAGATGAAGGTGAGTAGATTAATTTGAAAAATCCTTTAATGGATTCCTAGCTACACATTTACATTTTACACTCATCCGACAGATAGATCGATGGACAGATTCCTTAATCGATGGATACATGTGACTATGAGGACAATAGCTTTTCAATGCTGTTTCCGGCTCACAAGATATACAATGAGTCAGGGAGTGGGGAAGGTGCACATATATATGACATGCATGAAATCAATAATACATAATATGCAAGTCACGAGTAGAGCTGTAGATTTGAGAATCGTGTGGCACGGACGGGCGGGGCGGGTCAGGCTCCCTACCTCCTTGTCTCAAAAAAAAATTAAAAAAGTAAACTTAAAATTAAAAATAGTAAACTTTTTATTTTAATTCTTAAAAAACTTAATTTTAATATTTCTATGTTTAATATAATATAAATTAATAAAAAAAATTAAAATTATGTTTTAAAAACCCGGGGCGACCCGCCCGGGTTTCTCCCGTCCCGAGACCCGCCCTAGAATATGACCGAGCAACGGGGCAAAAAATAAAAAATGAACAGAATGTTTGTCCTTCTCCCAGAACGGCACGAGTCCGGGATGATCCACCCCGTTCTCACCCCTAACCAAACCCGAATACATTGTCCGAGTTTTTTATTTAATAATTTTTTTTTTTGTGAATAATTTAATAATTATTTATTATATTAGATTAGTAGGAAATACTGAAATAAGAATTTACTAATGATTCATTTAAGATTTTAAACTTACTCGACTTAAGCCTTTTTTTGAATAAAAAGTGTGATAAATATATACAAAAAAAATGATTGGTGAGACATGCTTGATTACGTCAGTCACTCCCAGCAACGCCCTTCAACAAGGATTAGGGTTCCGTCGTTTTATGCCGGACCCCCCGGAGAGATCCACGGTTGCGGGCAAGTATCTACGTCAAGTACCACTACAAAAAACCAGCGCAGTTCTGGCGGCAAATTCCGGCGGCCTGGCCGCCGGTATAATGGTTCCTGGCGGCCAAGCCGACGACATTCCATCGCCGGAAGTGATGTCGCCGGAATTGTGAAATCCTGGCGGCTTGGCCGACGGCAAAAAAATTTGGATTCCGATTTTAACAGAAATTGTCCCAGCGGCTTAGTCGTCGACTTTTTTTTTTTGAAAATTATATCCCGGCGGCCAGGCCGCCGGCTGTTATTTTTGGAAAATAATTTTCCGGCGGCTTAGTCGCCGATTTTTTTTTTTTGGGAAATAATTTTCCGGCGGCCAGGCCGCTGGCAGTTATTTTTGGGAAATAATTTTCCGA
>LFYR01000391.1:82841-179465 GCA_001185155.1 Zostera marina | reverse complement strand
ACTGATTTATGGATTTTCCAATATTTTCTTAATTAATTATTAATTAATTAAATAAATAATTAATTAATAATTAATAATTGATTAATCAACAATTATTGAAAAACTAACTAACAATCACACTTATACAAAATCTGATTGTTACTTTTTTTAAATTATTAATTAATTAAATAATTAATTAAATTTAATTAAATAATTATTTATTTAATTATTAATTAAATAAATTATTTTAATTTTCAAATAATTGTTTTCAACATTGGATTTTAAATCAAGTTCTTAATATAAAAACTGATTTATGGATTTTCCAATTTTTTCTTAATTAATTATTAATTATTAGTTAATTAAATAAATAATTAATTAATAATTAACAATTGATTATTCAACAATTATTTCAAAACTAACTAACAATCACACTTATACAAAATCTGATTGTTACTTTTTTTAAATTATTAATTAATTAAATAATTATTTAAATTTAATTAAATAATTATTTATTTAATTATTAATTAAATAAATTATTTTAATTTTCAAATAATTGTTTTCAACATTGGATTTTAAATCAAGTTCTTAATATAAAAACTGATTTATGGATTTTCCAATATTTTCTTAATTAATTATTAATTATTAGTTAATTAAATAAATAATTAATAATTAACAATTGATTATTCAACAATTATTTCAAAACTAACTAACAATCACACTTATACAAAATCTGATTGTTACTTTTTTTAAATTATTAATTAATTAAATAATTATTTAAATTTAATTAAATAATTATTTATTTAATTATTAATTATAAAAAATTACAACCCTAACCCTAACATGGCATTTCTAAACATTACAATCCTAACCCTAACCCTAACATGGCATTTTCATTTTTAAACAATTAATTTAAAAATGTGATTTTAATTTTTAGATAATTTAATTAATAAATAATTACTAAACATTTATTAAAAACTAATTAAAAATCACATTACTAAACATTTATTTAAATAATTATTTCATTTATTTAAATTTAAATTTCATTTTAACTCATGAATTCTTTT
Source organism: Zostera marina (assembly GCA_001185155.1). Lineage (NCBI taxonomy): Eukaryota > Viridiplantae > Streptophyta > Magnoliopsida > Alismatales > Zosteraceae > Zostera > Zostera marina. Next base: position 178,422 of record LFYR01000391.1, on the reverse strand, counting down.
TAAATCATGCATTTCAATTCATTTCATTTTATAGAATTCATTTTAAAAAAATTGCATTCATTTTCAATTCACACAATTTAAGAACATGCATTTCATTTTACTATTACTTAGCATGCAAATTAGATTAACTAATTTCTAACTAACATGCAAATTAGATTAAAAAAAATTAATATTAAGAGTGATGAGTGATGAGACTATCGTTTATGAGTGATGAGTAGCCTAACTTGCAATGGTATATTTTTTTAGTTAGACATTTCAGTATCTATTTCAGAATTTCATAGTTTTACCTTTGTCAAAAAAAGTCGATCTGCTCGCTGCTTAACAGTTCCACCTACTTTCAGTCCAAGTGCAGCTAAAGCCTGAAAAATATAAAACATTATGAGTAAGTAAATAAAACATTAAAAGATAAAAAAAAATTCATTAACACAAATTCCAGCACACACATATATCATTAACACAAATATCAACTACCTAAAATAAATCAATAAAAGACTAACAACATTATTAAAATAGTAATTAAAAAATTCCAGCAACTACCTATAATAAAATTTCAGCAAACTTTAAAAACACACAAATTCAACTAAACCAACTTAAAACACACAAATAAAACATTAAAAGATAAAAAAAAATTCATTACAAAAATTCCAGCAAACCATAAAAACAACCATAACACTTAAAAAATTCAAGCAAACCATAAATTCCAGTAATTATATAACTTAAAAAAAAATCATCATTTAAAACATCAACACACAACACACACATATATCATTAACACAAATAAAATTTCAGCAAACTTTAAAAACACACAAATTCAACTTAACCAACTTAAAACACACAAATAAAACATTAAAAGATAAAAAAAAAATTCCAGCAAACAAACAAAATCAAGTTGACAATGCAAAAAACTGAATTACCGTAATCTTTTGTACTCCATCTTATACGAAAAGGCAATGTGAATATATAGTTCAAACTTTAAAAGTCGTCCAAAAGGAGTTGAAATTTCATTAAACATGACAATATGAACATAAAATAAAACTCCTTAACAGACCAGCACTACATAAAATAAAACTCCTTAACAGACCAGCACTACTCGGGAGTAGACATAGTCCTCTAGAGGCATAAAGCAAAAATAAACAAGAGTGAAACTAGTGCAACCAATGACTAATAGCAGCAGTTTCCAACAGGCCCCTATCAGGGGTTTTTGACTTAATCTCAAAACATATCTTAGATAGAGTCCTTAATCACCTCAGGTCATCCAATTTTACAAATACACATAATCAAAAGAAAACTAGTATTCAATCACTAATTGGCGTGATAGATAACAATTGACAATGGCACTATGGCAGAGAAAAAATTGCAAAAAACTAATCTACTCTACAGTAATGGAACACCAAATTAAGAACACTTAAAACATTTAAAACACCAAATTAAAACACTAACATTTAAAACACTAGATACTGCCATCTACCATACAGTATTAAAACACGATATGTGAGTAGCAAAAATATACCTTTAAAACACTCGTACATGTAGATGGATAGGGTGTAGCAAATATATCTATGAGTAGCAAAAATATCCACAGTATCTATGGTAGTATCCATTTAAAACACTCGTACATTTTGCTACTAACAATGGAATTTATGACCACCATCTACCTTATAAAGTCCAAAATCTAGATAAATCCAGAAATTTTAGATGAAAGTGACACATGTCCTGTCCTGTCCTTTCTAAACAAAATTATCTTTATCTTTTGCTATTTTTGCCTATATGGTCCATATGGTGATATGGATGGATATAGATCCAAACTCCAAAGTAACATTAAAAATCTACATCAGTGTTTCCAAAATCAAAACCCAAATCATAAAAACTCTTATTTTTCAAACCTAACACACTAACAGTAACTGTAAGAAGAAGATATTCTTGAATCTTGATCTTACAATATGCCAAAATCAAATCTTTTATTATTAATGTTTACATAAATCAAAATCTCCAACATTAAATATCTAAAAACATAACATTGGAAGACATTTAAAACATAACATAACAATATGTTAGTGTTCTTATTTAAACACTAACATTTAAAACATTTAATTAGGACAGAACACCAAAAAATTACAACACTAACAATTAAAATCAAAGCCCCAAAGCCACCAAATAAAAAACCCCCAAATCATAAACCCCAAAATCATAAACCCCTAAATTAAAAACAACAAAAAAAGAAGAGAAGAAGATGAACATAATGTAAATCATACCTTGAAGATAATTTCGACAATGACCGGAGAGAAGTGGCCGGCCGGATTAGAAGAAGGTATAACTATATAAATGAAAACAAGAAGATGAAGAAGAAGAAGATGATTTAGATAACAAAAACAAAAACAAGATTACAACTAAAAGAAGATGAATAACATACCTTGAGGAAACTTCGAAGATCACCGGAGATGGATGATGAAAAATCGCCGGAGAGATTTGGGGATAGTTAGAGTGGAGTGGGAGAAGTGAAGAGGATTTTGGGAGGAAATAAAATGAAACGATTCTGGAATTTTTTTCTTATATAAAAAATTTCCGACGGCCAGGCCGCCGGGAAACACTAAAGTTTAGTTTGACTGAGTTTGACTGTACGGGGGACCACGACGGCGCAAGTTGTAAATTTAGGGTTTTCCAAAAATTTCTGGCGCCCAGGCCGCTGGCTACTGAAAAAAACAAGCGGGAAAAAGTATCCAGCGGCCAGGCCGCCGGGAATTTTTCTCCCGACCGTTGAGGGTTTTAGTATCCAGCGGCCAGGCCGCCGGGAATTTTTCTCCCGACCGTTGAGGGTTTTAGTATCCAGCGGCCAGGCCGCCGGGAATTTTTCTCCCGACCGTTGTTGAATTGGAGCTGGCGGCCAGGCCGCTGGAATTTTTTACAAAAAAATATTCCGTCGGCCTAGCCGCCAGAAATTTTCTCTCATTTACGAGGGAAAATTATGCAGGCGGACAAGTGTAAGATTCCGGCGGCCAGGCCGACGAAAATATCTACCGGCGGCCAGGCCGCCGGGAGATGGGCGCCAGAACTGCGCTGATTTTTTGTAGTGTACTCAAGTCAACACTGGGAATCGACGACTGAGATTACCAAGTCGCCGACTCTAGAGGTGAGCCACCAATTCCAGGCCTCGTTGGTCAGTTCTGGTAGGCTGACAACCTCTCTCATGGGGAATCGATGGCTTCACCCTGAGTCGCCGACTCCCGGCCGTTATTTGACTTGGCCCACGTCATTATGGCACCTTTAATAGGGCACCATAATAGCGTGGGCCCCACGGGTAATGAATGAGAAACGCCCCAAAGACCCTATAAAAGGGGCCCTTGGGGGTCCTCATTCATCAACAATTCCCTTCCAACACACTCCAATCAGAGCAAACTAAGGAGCCCGAGTCGCCGACTCCCGCACCTGAGTCGCCGACTCCCCTCCTCTCTGCAGGTACATTGACATAGAGCGTGTGTCGTGAACTCCAAAGCATCTGGCCCTCTTCGCAACCCCGCGAGCCTACTGATAACAGATTTCGTGCTTCATCAACCACGTAACAGTGAGTCTCGCTGAATTTGACCCTACATAGAGACACGCTCAAAAGCTGCAAGTAAGACAAATCATAATAAAAACAAAGACAACTCACACACTCTTTAAAAAACTGATATGTCTAACCTCAAGTTTCCACACACTTATCTCTTTTATCTTGATTACAGAAACCCTTCAAAAAGATTGAGATATATGCAGGGGCGTATCCAGGGGGCAAGGGAGGGCGAGTGCCCCCCCTAAAAGTTGGAAAAAATTGAGGACCTATATGTAATAATTTTTTTATAGGGGGTTAAATGTAATTTTCACAATATATTAATATTTTATAAGGGCTAATATATAAATTTTACAATATTTATATACTATATAAATTTTACAATATATGTAATTTTAAGTTTGATTACATATAAATCCGTAAAAACTTAAATATCCCTAAATTTCTCCCCCAAATCTTCTAAATCCCTAAACCTCTCCCCAAATTTTCTAAATCCTTAAACCTCTCCCCCAAATTTCTAAATCCCTAAACCTTTCCCCCAAACCCAAAACCCACGATATTTCCTCAATATCCCCCAAATTTCCCCAATATCCCCAAAACCCACGATTTCTCCCAAAATCTCCCCAATATTCTTTCCCCAATCGCATTTCCCCCCCCATCCTCCAATCTCGTTTCCCCCCATCTCATTTCCTTCAATCTTGTTTCCCCCAATCTCCTTCCCCAAAACTCACGATTTCCCTCAATCTCTCCTCCTCCCATCCACCTCACGATCATCTCAGACTAATTTTTATTGTTAATTAAATGAATGTATTTATTTTTAATTTGAATATTAATTAATGTATTGAATATTAATTATGGAATGAATGTATTGATTTTTTATAGGTTTTTATAATCAATTATATGAATAGGTCATGCCAAAATTTGTATAGGTTTTTTAATTAGTACAATAAAAAAATTTCGCCTTCAACGAATCTTGCCCCCTGTCAGGGAATCCTAGATACGCCCCTGGATATATGCTTCCGTCCGTCATGTACATGCTTGTGTCCACTCAAGGATCCAACACTTCCACACGACTATAGTCCGTTGAAGACATCCTCCTTTCTTTCCTCCCCGAAAGAAGGCAAGGGGTGAAATCGTCAGCAATCAATTAAGTCAACTACGTCGTGAGACAAACGTAGGGTAGCCACCGCCACCCCAAAAGAGTTTGTTCCCAAAGAACGATTGAACGAACCCCGACCAAACTCCTCGGTTCCTCCTCAGGTATCTCACCATATCCAATTTGAGATCCGGACCTACTATTAAGTTGATCATATCCCTCTGGAAAGGTGACTGATCTCTATTCCGTATAATCACCAATATTTTACAAATATACTCTAAGTGTATTACAAGTAAAATCCCCTCTCATACACTTTACCCCTAGGGGTATTTATACAATTTCCTATCGGATGTTGGACGCCTTGTTTTCGGACTAGGATCCGGTTCAACAGATTCGACGTACTTGAGATGCAACCCTTGTAAGATTAACTGTTCCGGCCGACAGGTCTGCCCCGGTCCGCCCGGTAAGGTGAATGCCCGTGAGGCAACTTGGGTCTTCCTCTTTCTTTCACCTTATTGAGCCTTGCTTCTGGGCTCCTTTGTGGGCCTGGGCTGATGAATTGGGGGTACCATCATAAGTAACATCCGTTGAAAGGTTATTTTGGATACCCTTTCTATTTTATACAATAAATAACATGTTCTCTATAGTTGAGTTTTTAGATTTAAATTTAGATCTATTATAAACGATACTCATTTTTTGTGAGATGTAGCACAGTCCTTGTTCAACTTCTTGCCAGATCTACTGTACTCAGAGTATGGTTTGGTTTCTTTCTTCACCGACTTTGGGGTCTTCTTTACCGATGACTCAACATGAAATGCGGTGGCTTCGATGCTTTTCCTCTTGTTAAAATTTTGCTGTTTCTCGCCCGTCGACTATCGTCTCCTCTACTTCGTATCATAAGACTAACTAAAATCTACCTAAAGGACTTAGGTCTTAAACCCATTTAGATTATACTCTTTAGAAATTTAGGTTTATAATTTTATATTTTCTCTATGACATTTCTCTTTTTATAATTTTACAATTGTTTATAATGATAGGTTTATATTTTTAAATTGTATATAATTTGTATTTTTTAGGTAGTCTTCCCACCTTTCCTCACCCCGGTCTTCGGGTCCGAGGCAGAGGGTTAATGAGCTTGACCTGCCCCCTTCTGCGTCGGGAATTTCCCGACCATTCCGTCTGCGACCCACGACACCCACCCATTCTCATCCCTAGCATGATGTACATGTTGCCATTTATATGTAGATGTCATATTAGTTAGACAAAAATTGGGCTTTGGGCCTTAGCGGCTTGGCCCTTGGGGAGATGTGTTATGTCATATGTATGCATTTTTTGGATTCTGTGGACATAAAATTTGAATTAGAATGAAATGAAATAAAATAAAACACGGTTGTTGAATGACTTGAAACCCGACCGATTAGGCCTTTCACAGTTCAGTTCAGTCCGGTTAAACCCAAATAAGTAAAACCCCCAAATTAATTGACAAGAGGTTGACCGAAGATCAATGTCGGATCCTTACCAGAGGACCAAAGCCGGAAAGCTGACCTTCAAGGGCGGCGAGCTTGGCGTCGTCAAATCTCTGGACAAGAAGAAGAAAAAGAATAAGAAGCAGAAGAGAAATCTAGATGAAGGCGTGAAAGATGGGACGGCGGTGGATATTGGAGAAGAGGTGGAAGAGGGAGGGGGAGAGCAGGTGTACACGATTGATGCAGCAAAGAAGATGAAGTATGAGGAGCTTTTCCCCGTGGAAACAAAGAAGTTCGGATATGATCCCATCAACTTGGAGAAAACAAAGTATGTTGGTGGAAATAGCGTCGAACGGGCATTGGATGATCGTGTGAAGAAGAAAGCCGATCGATACTGCAAGTGATCATCATCGTTAATATTTGGTAACAAGGCGTTGCGTTTGAATTTTTGTTTTGTTTTGTGTCCTGATTATCTTCTGATGATCAGTTAAACAAACTTTAGTTGGCGTTGTCCTTCCATCTTATTTTCTCCAAAATTTTGTTTTAATGCTCTAAATTGCTTTTAATCTTTTGTTTTCGTTTCCATTTAGGTCTTTATCACCGAATTGCTTGTGAATTGTTAAACTTTCGTACCGATTAAGGTTAAAAAATTCTCTCTTTTGGATGCATGGTGATGGGAAAGTCGAGAAAAACTCAATCCTAGTGAATCACAATGCTTGCTCTCTATTCGGGGTTGTTTGAGTGAGCAAAATTTCAATCTAGTTTGATTTTTTCTCCTGTCCATATGAGTGATTTATGATGATTGTGGTCAGTTCAGTTACTTCAGTGCTTATCTGTAAGTCTGTAACATACTAATATGAACCTAGTTAGTTAATGATTTAATGTACTCGATCTTTTTTTTCATAAATATGACAAATGCAAAACTAAAATGGTCTATTTTTTTTATATAACTTGAGTGAAAATGTCAAAGCAGACAAACATTTTAGACAGTAAACACTAAACAATGTAAAGAATACGTTGTAAATAAAACGTAGTGTTAAAATCAAAATCCCTTCACTGTCAACTGTTCTTCACCTCTTGATTCGTCTTCCAAGTCTTCTCCAAAGGAAAGTTATTCATTTTTTGTTTAATGTTTGAAGTCTGATGCTTAATGCAGCGTGATACAGACAGACTACATACAGAATGAAGGGGATTTTGAAGTAGTCTAGTCTCGTAGTTTGGGTAGAAGTAATGATGCAAAACAAAAAGGGTACTGAGCACACTTTGCCCATCAGTCAATCAGTCATCAGATTGTACATGCTTTAATTGATTAATGCCGTCAAATTTCAATTTTACACCACAAAAAATCTTCAATATTTTCCCAAATGATTTTCACTTTTGTCTCGGAAAGAGTTTAAGATACATGCAACACTATTACACCACCGATTGTTATCCTTTTGTTGCCTTTTCTTCTCCCTTCTTCTATCATCTCTGCCTTCGGTCTCTTCACTCTCTTGTGCTGTGCTGTGCTGTGCTGTATTTTAGATGCTGAAGAACAAAACGAAATATGGGTAAAGATATAGGTCGTTGTATTCTAAAAGCTTATATGATTGCTGTTTTTTTATAAGATTAAGATCGTTCCTGTCAATATAATTTATGTTTTGCGTTTTCATATCAGCAAATAGTGATGAAGGGAGTAGTAGTAGTTGTCTTCTGAGCAGTAGTATTATGTATGGAGGCCCATTGTCATTTATAAATGTTTCGGATGGGAGAGAAGATGCTGATGATGGCGATCCTCATTGCATTCGAAATGTTGTAGAGGCTGCTGTTGTTTTTCAACTTACACGATCCCTGATCCAAGGTCTGATGTTCCCGTCATCATTCTCTTTCTATCGATTCATCACGATTGCCGATATCTTGATTGCTTCCAATGTGCAGGTAAGAAGAAGACGCAGGGGATTCTTAGCATTTTCATTATTTCTCCTTACGACAGTCAGGTTGCTTTGATTCAAGATAAACTTGGGATGTTTTCTTACAACAACACTGTCATTTTGAAAGTGCAAACTGTTGAACGATTCCAAGAAGACGATGGTAATGCGGCTTGTGATGATTTGATTATTTTTTCTACTGTTAGAGCTAACGATACAGGATCGATTGGGGAGGTTCTATCATGTTCCAAGAAAGCTGATTTTATCCTAAAAAGAACTTGGTATGATTGAAAAATAACAACACGCCATATCCTTATTCTAGTTAGATCCTTCGTTAGTAATTTTTGAATTGTTTTGGAATCCCTGTACTCAAATTTCCCACAATTTCTTTAATTTGTAGCCATTGCCTCTGGATTGTTGGCAGCAGTTCAACTTTAATTAAAAGTGGATCTGCATGGGAAGCTGTAGTCCGTGACACCCAAGATCGTCGTTGTTTCTTCAATGCTCATGAAGATGAACTATTGTCAAAATCTATTGTAAAAATTAAGGAAGACCTTAACCAGATGGATTCCTTGCTTGATAAGGACTCGGTTATCTTTAGAACCCTCAGATGGACGGTGATTATTTATTCAAATGTTTTTTGTTCAATACACAATATTTTGTATGAATATTTTATAAAATCATATAATATCGTACTTAAACCTCATTTTTACTCATAATCTCTCAACTGTTTTTAGGTTGTATTCAGTGACGAATTCAAGACAAAATTTATGACTATAAAATCACGTTATTCGAAGAGGGAAGTCCTATACTTTTTGCTTAAGCTTGCAGGAGGATGGCGTCCTAGAAACTATAACACCGTCGCTGACGAAAGTTCAGTTCAGATAATTAAAAAATACAGAGTTGGAGGGATGTATGTTGTCTGCACCGTCGATGTTATGATGAATCTTGAGTGCACTCAGGTTTTGAAGATTTGGGATTTCTGTCATTTGTTTGAAATTCCATCATTGGTGAAACGATTGGGTGAGATTTTTCAATTACACACCAAGGAGTATGTCAATCGGTGCAATCTGAAACAATTAGAGAGGTTAGGATTCTAATAAATCGTTTTTTTATGGTTATGTTTTATGAGAGATACTCTTACTGACAACACGATCTGGGTCATAATCTGCACAACATCCTAATTTTAATTTTTCAGGAAATTGGAAGTTCCAATCAGTTGGAAAAATGGCGTCAAACAATTCAAAACTGGTGATCCCCATTACGAAAGCTCTGGTGTTTCAGAGAGTTTATTATTGATTAAATTCTATTCATTATCTTCTAATGTGGTTCACCACTTACTCACTGGTAGGGATGGAAGTGAACTCCATCTTCCTTTTGAAGTAACTGATCAAGAACGTGAGATGATTATGTACCCAAAAAGTGCGTTTATCCTGGGAAGATCTGGTACTGGAAAAACTACAATTTTAACGACTAAACTTATTCAAAGAGAACAGCTGTACTATCTCTCTTTAGAGGGTTTGTATAATCCGATAGTCTGTTCTTCACGTGTGAGATCTGAGAATAGAATTCTGCGACAATTGGTTTTGACAGTGAATTCTAGGCTTTCAACGGCGATAAAAAACCATGTTAGTTGCATGATGAGGTTAGTTTATTAGTTATTCAATTTCAATGCTAATGTTTTATTGATTATATATTACCCCATCTTCTCACCAATTTCATATGGTCAGTTTCACATATGGCGATGAATATAAAGTTTCCTCGTCAGGCAATTTATATATGTGCAATCGTGATGATAGTATAGGAGAGTATTCTGATATTCCAGATAGCTTTACAAGACTGCATCCAAGATATTTTCCTCTCGTCATAAGTTTTTGGAAATTCTTAGTTATGCTTGATGGAAGTGTCGTCAATTCTTTCTTTGGAAGATTTGAAGAGCTGAAGGGTATTCTTTCTGATGAAAGAGGACTTTGGAGTTCTACTGTTTTTCATGCCTTTATTAGGCAGAAAAAAGTGAGTTATGAACATTTTTCTTCTAATTACTGGCGACATTTTGATGTCAACCTTACCAGAAAGTTAGAGCCTTCATTAGTTTTCAAAGAAATAGTTTGTCATATAAAGGGCAGAGATTGTTGTGGACAGTTAGGTGGAAGTTTTCTCTCCAGAGACGAGTATATTAGTTTGTCGGAAGCCAGGGTATCAACTTTAAGCAGTACCTTAAGAGGGTGGGTTTATGATATATTTCTGGCCTACGAGAATAAAAAACTCAAGAAGGGTGATTTTGATCTGTCTGATTTGGTTAATGACATACATCATAGATTTTGCGAGGGAAGTGCTTATGCTGGTGTTCAAATGGATTTTGTTTATGTTGATGAGATCCAAGATCTTACTATGAAACAAATTTCCCTTCTCAAGTATGTGTGCCCAAATCATGAAGATGGTTTTGTCTTTGCAGGTGACACTGCTCAGACAATTGCCAGCGGCAATGATTTTCGTTTTGAGGATCTGAAGGCTCTGTTTTACACACAATTTCAGTTAAAATCAATGATTGAAAATAAACAGCATGCAGCAGATATTTTTTCCCCTCAACTTTTTAATCTGACACAAAATTTCAGAACACATAGTGGTATTTTGAAGCTGGCACAGAGTGTGGTAGACCTTGTTTATTGTTTTTTCCCTTTCACCGTGGACCGTCTTCCACCGGAGCACAGTTTTGTAGGAGGAGAACTCCCTTCTATAATTCATTCGAGCGATGACAATGCAATTGCCACGATTTTTCAAGATTCTGGTCATTTGAATGAAACAACTTCTTCTATCTCCAATGGCTTTGGTGCAGGGCAGGTTATACTCGTGAGGGATGACAAGACTAGACATGAAATTACCATGCTTATTGGCAAGAAAGCAATTGTGCTAACAGTATTGGAATCTAAAGGACTAGAATTTCAGGTATTACAATATTAGTTAACATAATTTTCAGGATTTTTTTCTCAGAATCTCTCGTTTCGTTTTCAGGATGTTTTTCTGTACAACTTTTTTAACTCGTCTCCTTTGAGAAGTCAATGGAGAGTAATTTACAATTATATGCACACACATAGCTTACTGGATTCAACACAATTCCCAAGCTTTGACGTAAATAAGCATAGTCTTTTATGTTCCGAACTGAAGCTTCTGTATGTTGCCATAACACGGACGCGGCAGAGATTGTGGATTTGCGATGCTACTATTGGTGATGACTCAAAACCGATGTTTGACTATTGGAACAGTCTACACTTAGTGCGGACTATGGAATTAAAAGAATTTCTTGTTCAAACTAACCAAGTTGCAAACAGTGAAATAGAATGGAAGAACTGTGGTGTAAAGGTATACTTCTTGCAGTTAAAAGTATTATTTGTGTTACAAAAAAGCCATCCTTATATTCAACAGTCAATTTAGTAGTATTTTCGTGTTGCAGCTTTTTAGTGAGGGTAATTATGAAATGGCTGCTATTAGCTTTGACCGTGCTGGAGACGTTTATTGGGGAAGATGGGCAAAGGCTGCTCATCTAAGAGCTTCAGGTAGTCGAATTCTGCAAACAAATTTTGAAAATGGTTCAAAATCTATCAACAAGGCTGCTGAGATGTATGAAGAAATTAAGAAATATAGTATGGCTGCACAATGTTATATCGAGATAAAATGTTTCAAAAAAGCTGGTGCGTTACATAGTCATTTTGTAATTCTTTGTAATAGTTGCTTTTCTATGACATGATAATTTTTTCTCCATTCAGGCTTGATCTACATGAAAAAATTTGATGATTCAAGACTTGAGGAAGCAGGTGATTGCTTTATGGAAGCTCAATGTTGGAATCTTGCTTCTCAGGCATACAACAAGGCAAATAAATTTTCCAAGTGTTTGTCTGTTTGTTCTAAAGCCCGACTCTTTCCTTACGGATTTCACTGCATTGAGAGATGGAAAATAGAATGTTGTGATTGTGATTTTAATGTCGACCGAGATTTCATTGCCAGTTTTCTGGAAAAATGCGTGCTTTATGGTCTAGATGATCGGAAGAACGTACTTAGATTTGTTAAGAGCTTTTCATGTTCAGAGGATATGCGCAATTTCTTGCTGTCTCGAGATTATATGAATGCACTGATAGATATAGAAAGTCAAATCGGGACAAAAATTGATCCTAATATTCTTCAGGAAGCCGGTCTCTGTGAAGAAGCTTCGAGTTATGTTCTTTTTCAAGTACTTCTTTACTCCCTTTGGGACCAAAATACTGAAGGAAGTACTGGATGGCCACTGACAGACTTTAATAGAAAGGCAGCTTTGTTAAAAAGAGCTAAATCGCTAGCCAAAAAATCTTCAAGTTATTTATATGATTGTGTATGTCTTGAGGCGTGTGTATTATGTAATCACAGTGGGGATCGATTGCTTGATTTGATCATGCATTTTAATCATGCAATAGAACTTGATCATTTTATATCAGTGTTTATCACTGCTCGTAAGATTCTGGATATTCATCTTCATTCGGAAATTTGTTCTTTTCACAGAGAAGAAAATCCAGAGTTTGAGGCTTATGACTCGCATCTTATGATCTCTGAAGGAAAGATGTCGTCTTCATCATTAATGTTCATATGGAATTATTGTAAAGAAATGGTTATAGATGTTCTTGGGTACTTGAGGCTGATCTCTGAGAAATCTCAAGATATGGTAGATTCAAAAAATTGTGAAAGATTTTGTTATGAATTTCTTGGGGTTCGGAAAATAAATGATCAAAAGTGTGCGGTACGTAGTAGTTATGCCCATTGGATGAAGAATGTTGATCACAGTTCTTTTCATGAGATCGATGACTACGTCATTATGGAAATTCAGCAATTTGCGTCTCTTTCGATAATCTATTGGACAGAAGTGTTATTTTATGTTGGCATGGAAGTGGTGGATAAGTTACGTTCACTTCACATACATTCTGCAAAAAATCTGTCCTCTCAGGTTTACACTGAAGTAGAATTAGCAGATCTGATATATATATCTGAAGTCTTGAAATCTATAAAGGATCTAGATTACCATGATCCCAAGAATAGCATGATATCTCAACTGAATTTCTTAAAACATTCATTCTTCTCTATTGTGTTCCCTGTTGATTGGAGAAGAACAGCGACAAAGAAGATGTTTTTGCTACGAAATAGTAAGAATTCTCTTGAATTGTATAGAGAAATTCTTCTAGAGAACATGGTGATTGTTAAAAATCATAAAAAAATGAGGTTTGGTCAGATTGGAAGGATTGCAATGCTTATGTTTGGCACATGCAGTGGAGTAAACCAAATGGCGTACTTGGAGGATACTTTTCTATGTCCAGAATGGAAGGTTGTTATCAATCAGTTGAATACCTTAAATATATTATCAATCTCCCAACAGATTTGTCTTGTTGAGAATCTCTCTGTTGGATTGAGAACCATGTTTTATGTGGACTTTAAGAAAGAAGTTGATTATGTGACGCCACAGTGCTTTGTTTATCTTGTTGACCGTCTGGTAATATTTGCATCATCGTTCCAAAGAAGTTATTATTCTACACGATCATCAATATTGGAAGTAATGATGAATCCCAACCAGCATCAGTGTTTATTTAATAATCTTTCACGTTCGTCTTCATTCTCAGCAGAATCATTTACTTGTATGCACAAGACATTCGATTCCGCTGTAGATATGATAACGCAACTGATGTATTCAGCGAATTTAACCAAAGACTGGATTGAAAGGTTATCCAATAACCAAAATTCGTCTATCCAATTACTAATATCAAAATTGTTCATTATGATCGGGCTTATCTATCTAAATTCTGATATGGAATATGATTATCTTAAATATTTTATACACTCATTTAAGTCATATTCAAGTACTGATTATGATTTATTAACTAAGTTTGGAAAGTTCTTTGGAGGTGGTCTCGAAGTAAAAAACTTCAAAGATAATTTCGCAACTGCACTGGATGAATTTGGCGATCCCTTGGTGATGATTGATCATGAGAAAAAATCAGATGATGTGCTGCTGCATTCTTCATTGAAGTTTTGTTCTAAGCAAATTGTGATTAATCTTAGTTGTCTAAACGAGAAAGATACAATGCTCGATCAACTTTTCCAGAAAAACCAACTGAGTAGCTCATATGGCACAGATGATTCTTCAACAATATAGGGAAGTCAAGGAAGTATGTTTTGTATATTTTGAAAATGTTTGTTCTTAGCCTCCTAGAAAATAGGAATACCTTTTGCAGATAATTTAATATGGATAGAATTTCTTAAATCGATATACTTTAATCGACCATATCAATTGTGTTATATGAATTGTTTAATCTCCCAAACAATTTCTGGTTAAAACACAGTGCAAGCAAACAAAGATATATATTTATTTAACTTAAATAATAAAAAACTGCAGATTGTCATATGAGCAAGTAATAAAGTTATTAATGAAAAAAGATACTCAAAAACTACATAATAAAAATTTGTGTGGGACTCACAGTATAAGTTTGGTAAAAAGAAGAAGACAAAAGCAACTAGCCAAGATACGGAATTGAAATCAATAGAAAAAACCCAAGACTTTGCCACCAACATTCTTTCTCCTGGCTTCTTCATGATCCATGATGCCAGCTGACGTTGTAAGAACAATGAATCCAAACTGCAAGCAAAATGTAATTAGTCATTATTTATTTATGATTAATCTTTTGTAATTAGTAGAGAGAAGAAATAAGATTTAACGCAGCAATTGTGAAAAGACGAGTCTTTCGGATTGATTACATATTTACATACCTGTCTTGAAGGGAGAAGCCTCGCAGTCCAAGGCTCTATGTCACTGACACCGACATCAAAACGGGGACTGATGACACCGCATTTGTTCAACCTTCCATTTAGCTCGACCACTATCTTCCCAGATCTACGGTCGTCAACATATTCAAATTCATTAATATATCCTGCATAGGATCAGGGATTTAATAAACAATACATCCTCCCATTATAATAGATATCGTTTGTGCAAGTTAAATAGGTTTGGGATGTAACAAACCATGTTTCTGCATGACAATCAGAAACTTGATGACGACTTTAGAAGAAGGCCTGATCTTCACCTGACGGTGACCACGCTTCTCGGCATTATACATACTCTTCAAAGCATCATTTAAAACGCTGATTCTCACCATGATGTCAAAAACTCCTGAAAACAAAATTTACTAAAAATTAATTGAATTTATTTTGTAATCTGACTGAAGGGAATAGTGAATTAGTGACCGTAGATAGTCATATACTCACATAGATAAATAATAAGAATAAAAATCATAAGAAAAACAAACACATTTACACATCACAGAAAACAAAAAGAAAGAACGATAAAAAACGACCTGAAATGTACAAAACTACCAATGACCTAGAAACGATTTTCGTGCATAACAAAGAAAAGAAGAACAATATAGAAATCGAAGAATGAATGAAAATCGAGGGAACCGTAAACAACAATGACAAATGCAGATGACATAAATTAGAATAAGGTTTCATTTTAATATCTACCTTAAAGAGAAACCGGAATCGAAAAAACTAGGGATGAAGCTGATGATTGCTGAGAACAATTTTATTCGAAATTAGAAAAATGAAGATCTATGTCGTCGCTTGGGTGATTTGGGTTTCGGCAAAATAGTGGATCGCAGGTCTTTATCTATCTATGGTTGTAAAATTTAGGTTTTTTTAGGTTGAAATATGGGCCAGGTGGCAATTTTAAAACTTATCTCTTATAGCCTATAGGGAGATGATGGGCCATTAGCCCATTAGATTAAATAAATGAAATTGGTAATTCAAAATTATGGTTTAAGAAAATTTAATCGGATTGTACAAAATCGTGGACGGCAGGATTCGAACCTGCGCGGGCAAAGCCCACATGATTTCTAGTCATGCCCGATAACCACTCCGGCACGTCCACGTTTTATATTATATTTTTTATAAAAATAATTATAATAAATTAAACAAACACAGAATCGAAAAAAGAGAAGGTATGACCTGCCTGATCCTCGTATGGAAGTTGGTCTTTTCCAGATCTGCCCGCTGTCGATTAAAATCACTATTTTCAAAGCAAAACGAAAACATTTTTTGAGGTAGTTCTGGTCTCCTGTATCAATGATCGTTGATTCGTTGGTAGTTAAAAACGTACAAGTACAGGAAGTAGAAAATAAAGAAAATAGTAGCCGTCTTACCTAAGCATACTAATCATACCAGTCCTACTGGGCCAGGCCCAGTAGTCCAGTCCATGATCCGTAACCGGGTACTACCCGCCTACATCTTCAGTAACTCTTGAATTTTGGACGCAAAAAGAAATCAATCAATTTGATTCAAAATACGTAATTAGAGAAGGAATCGAAGACAGAATTTTAATCGATCGATATCTGAATATATAAATTACAAGGAACTCAAAAAGGTGTCGATTTCAGAATCTCTGATGCCGTTCTCGATCATTTTGTGTGACCCATAGATGGACATGGAGAGAGTGAGATTTACAGTGCTTCGCCGTCCATCGTCCAGGTAATCCCACCAGCATTCCCTTGTACCGGTAGGGTTAGCTCTCGATGATGACAAAACCTCGTCGCTGTCGCTTGACGATGATTCAAAGTCCTTCTCTTCCATCACAACCATCCTCTTCGTGCTTTGCTTCATGCTTCCATTGTTGCTTCGGTTGTTTCCATTGCTTCGGCAGGAGGGTAGTGACAGGGACAGCGAGCAATCCACACCATTATCATCTTCTTCTTCATTAATATTTTGTCTATTTCTCTTTGCACGAATCTCAACCTCCAGATCTTTTCCTTGTTGCACACTACTGTTCTTCTCATGCACGGAAACTGATCTTGTCTTCAAATCCACGACTTGCAATATTGAATCACAGAAAGAATACGTAGTAGAAACCGGAAGCTTCTGATCATCGCACGACCTAATAACCGTACGTCCACCGTCAAGCAGATCAATGAGAAAGTTGCGACGGAGAAATTAAGAGATATTAATTAGGGTTATAACCTTTTGCGAGGAAGGAAAGAGTGCATGAATTGAGCAGTCGTTATTCTTCCATTGGTTGCTTTCTCGACAGAAGAACTCCTTCTTTCCGGAGTGGCAATACTGGGCTTCAAATCTGAGTGTTTTTGAATGAGCTAATCAATCAATCATTCCAGGGTGAAATGGTTGTTTAAATAAGTTGGAGTGTGTTATATAGAATTAAAGAAATCATGCAATATATACCTGTTCTGTTGACTATTTCATTCTTCATAGTTCGGTACATCTGCAGGCATGCAGAATAATGAATATCAGACTTTAATTAGATGATGCATGAGCCTCCTTCTCAATCCTTCAATTCTCTATGAGAGAAATTACCTGAAGATGACTCTTGACATGGGAAATAGTCAGACCTTTGACATCCATCATATGAAGAATAAGCTTGGGTGTTGCTTCTGCAAATATGGTACGTACGTCATCAATTAGTTAATTGAAATGGAGGAGAAGGAGGAGGAGCAATCAATAAGATATGCATACTCTCTTGACCACCGAGCCTTTCAATGGCCTGAATAAAGCAGTGATTGAGTTGCGGAGTCCATCTCAATCTTGGAACCTTGGATCGAACGTACTGTCTGACTACTACACCATTTCTCCCGCAACTACCCATTTCGCTTCTTCTTCTTCCGACAAATCAAATCAAGAATGTAACGCAAACTGGTGGCAAGAAGGAGTCGAAGAAGAAGAATGAGGAGGAGATGGTTTGGATGGAGGGTGATGGATAGATAGATATATGTGGTTAAATATATACAATTGGAAGCTAGGAATTGAAGTTTGGAAAGGGGGTAAACCGGGTAAAGCAACACTCCCAGAAATGGCAGCATGTATGTAAAAGATGTACAGTTGACGGATCACGAGAAAGCGGTGCACTATTAGAAAAATACCCACAAAAAAGCAGGTTGCAGGTTGCAGCTTAGCAGATTAGAGATGGAAGCAGGGAAAGTAAAGTGGAAATTCTTTTGGTCTAGATAGAGCTACTGTTTCTGATTTTATTTGGTAATACGCGTAATAAATATGAAAAAGAAGCAAGAAAGAATGCGAATGATAGTATTTTGGTCTTATCTGCTGCAAAAAGTTGATACTGGAGAGTAGTAGTCAAGATAGGATTAACTGAGATTTGAGGGAGGAGGTCGATCGAGAGAGTTATCACGAGGCTACGCTGTATATACCATCTCCTGAGGATATCACCAGAAATGAATAACAGCTGTGAGCTGTTGTCCTGCTTTGAAGGTTTGACTCAAAACATCTACCCAGCAGGTTTCTTTCCGTCATCATCATAAAACATGAACACATGAAACATGAAACATGAAAGATGATAATGATTCATGGTAGAATTGAAATCTAAATGCGCGCATTTCTGCCATTAATTACGTGTAGAATCTTTGGATATCTTTTACTGTTACTTTTTTGTTTTGTTTGGATTCGTGTGATCATCAATGACTGATGCGTGATGTCTGTGGCGAGAAGGCCGGATGTGATGGTTGATGGGTCAATTACTGATATATATACTACGTAACGTAAGTGCAGATGAATATATATCGTCACATCGATCCCTCAATCACCGTCTGATCAACAAAGTCAACATAACCTAATTATCCAACAAAAGGATTGCGATTTTTGGCGGTAGCTAACCATTGTTGTAGATGTAAATCATTAAATATCTTGGTTAAAAAATTGGCTTGCTGTAGATAGGTCTAGGAGCGCAGTGAAAAGTAAGTATGGGTGAGTCTTTTGGCAGTACTGTGAATTAAGTAAGGGACTGAGCAGGCAGCAAAGCCAGCGATGAATACATGATCGAACATCAAAGCATATCCTTCCAAATAGAAGCTTGTCAGGTGGGTAGGATGCATGTGGCTGGAGTCAAAAAATTCAAAAGGCTTCATTAATATTTTATTATGATATCAATTTGTCCTCATGTCTAAAATCTAGCTAGCTAGCTAGCTTCATTAATCTGTAGATTATCGATCATAGAAAATTAATTGGGATCGATCGAAAGAAATTTTGCAATGACGAGCTGTTCTTTCAACTGTTGCCGTATATCTCAAGCAACAAACATGCAAAACAATGAACAATGTCGATCTATGTAGTACAAATTTCAAATGAGAATCATCTATATAAGAACTTATTAAAGATCTATTCATTGATCATGTCTGTCTGTAAAAGAAAAGATTAATTGTTTGACGTTAAAATTTGAAAGAGTGTAAAAAAGATGTCTATTAGCTAGTGTGTAAAAAAGAAAATGCAGATAGCGAGTCATGCATGCAGAAGGGCATAATCGGTGTGTTATAAATGCATGCAGAAACAATTGTAATAATTCCGTTTGTCTGTCTGTTGCACCGGCCAGTGGCAAAAGGAATTCATTAATGACGAGAATTTTGTTAGCAAGCCAGAGTAAAAGAAGAAAAAGCAATAGGAGAAAGTGATCCGGAAGCCGGAGCATACTCCATCTATCATCCAAGTACTATTGATCATTTCCTATCACTCCGGCACTGTTTTTTTTTACTACGACTTACCTCCCTTGGCAGTTGGGTTTTTCAAAATGTATTCAAAAAAGGCCCAATATAGATACAGCTAGCTCCTAGCTTAATTGATCCTGCCTGCAAACCATAATTAAATCCCTACAGGCTACAGACCTGGCAACTACTGCAACTGCAACAAAAATATCCATCTTATTCCTTTTGTTCATTTTCATCTCATTCTATATTTATTTCTTTATTTACTTTTCAGAATCAAATTAATACGTGGACCATTTTGGATATCGATTTGAAATATGATATGTAGATGAGCCCATGGTCGATCCGAATTGAATGATCATGGTCCATGGATGCTTAGCTACTCTCTACATTCTACACTCACAAGTCAGAACACTCTACAGACAGACAGAACACGTTTTATCAATTAATTATCCTTTTCCCCAAGAAAAAAGTAATCAAATATCCATGCAATGATGCCAATCAACATGCAAAATCGATTTTTGACCATTCAACAGACTGACCAGAGTTCTATTGTCTTATCACTCTTTTACCTAATGGAGATAGAAAGACTACGATAGAATGCATGTGTCGTCGTCGAAAATGATTCGTTTTTCTTTCAATACAAAACTAAAAAGAGGTTGGCTATATATCTACATTCTACTATTATATTATAGCTTCATCGAAATAACAAAATAAAAGCTAGAAAAGGCTGAATTGATACAACCAAAGTCCAAACAACTTTATTTTAGATATTAGCATCAAAGTCGTGTCATTAATCTACGTGCATACATTTTTTT
Organism: Zostera marina; assembly: GCA_001185155.1. Classification (NCBI taxonomy): domain Eukaryota; kingdom Viridiplantae; phylum Streptophyta; class Magnoliopsida; order Alismatales; family Zosteraceae; genus Zostera; species Zostera marina. Next base: position 158,093 of record LFYR01000391.1, on the reverse strand, counting down.
TTTAAAACTAGTAATTTAGCATGGTTGAAAAACCTACTGATTCTTACCGAAATCATTCATGTATTCAGAGAAATACAACCAGCTGTGATTTGTAATGTGCACACAATATGAAAAAAATAGCAAATATTTCTACGATCTATATCGTTCTTATATATATCTACTTGCATGGCACCTACTTTTTCAATCTTCTTGAATTAGGAGAATTTGGTTGGAGAGGTGACAGTGGGTGTCTTTCTGAATCCACACCACCATCCAAATTGAACAAAATGGTTTCGGTACAACTGGACTTCATGAGCGGTGATTTACGTTTTCCCTGCACAAGATTTACATTACTAAACCGATCAAAAGAACTGACTGTTTTGCATTCGATAAAACTTTCTTGATGTTCTTACTGATTCTCGATGTCTGAAGGAAGAAGCGCTACCAGATGGTGCCTCGTGACTGCACTTCTTCCTATTGGATTCTTCACCCTTTTCTTTGTTCAGTTTTTTTAGAAGCCGTTTATTTTCTTTGTCAAGAATCCTACCTTCTTCAAAGAGTACTTTGGCCTTTAAAAACAGAACAATGAAATTGCAACCAATTAAAAGATTCTCCTTTGTCTGCTCATTCTCAATTAAAAGAGTCAAAGAAAATTGGAAAAACTAAAACAAAAATTACTGCATACCTCATCTTCAGCCTTTAAAAGATTTTCTCTTAAATGTTCTTTGTCCTGTTTAAGAGTTTCAACCTCGGCAGCCAAAGAGAGGACCTATAGAGTGGAGATAACAAATTTCAAATTAATCAACAGAAACCAGTCAAACCACAATGATTTCAATCTACGTAAAAAACATAAAATTAAAAGGATGCGCAAACAAAAAAAATCTATATACAAGCACACAACATATTCAACTAGGATGTGTAATTATTGTTAAGTCCAATATTTCTCAAAATTTAATAATTTAATGTAATTATAAAATATCAAGGTTTAATATTAGCCATCCACAAAGATTAAAGAATTTAATTGCTATTTAATGAATTTACTTGTCTAAAACTCCTAATTGATTCTTAACTTCCTGAGAGATTACCAAGTGGTAGAGGAAAGATGTAGCAATGTCTAAGTTAAAAATCTTAGAAAAAAGTTCCATAATGAAATCACTATTTTTCTCTTAAATTTAAAAGGAAGACTTGAGAAACGGAAAAATGATTGCATACCAGATTTTCAGTTCTGGAAAGATTTATTTGTAAATCTTCTTTGTCCTGTTTCAAGATTTCAACCTCTGCAACCAAAGAGAGAACCTAGAGACAGAAAATCGATCCTAAACTTCAAAAACTCACCTCATGGTTGAAGATTATAACTTAAACAGAAAATTTTATTCTAGATAAAAAAGGATGTACATACATATCGTTAAAATAAAAATAGTTTTATAATTAAAAAAATATAGACTATAAAAAATAAATAAGCAAATAACAGACTAATAGCATGCAATAAATAAAGTTCCACATAAATAAATTGATTTCGATATGCAAAATTAGATTTGATACTGTAATTTTCAAGATGATGGCATTGTAAATAGATCAATATTTGTAGAATAAACTAAATAATCAATAGCTTTTGGAGAAGATGATATTTCTAAATAACAAATACACTGCAAAACCCCAACCTAAAAATCAACTATAATCCCAACCAGACATGGTCCAAGATGCATAATTGATTAATTAATAAGTTGTTATGGTTTAGGATCAGATGACAACAAATGATAACTAAGAAAGACATGGTGATTGCGAATCTATGAAAACAAGAGTTAAGACCCAAATGGAAAATCATTTTAATTTAGGTTATTTCTTTAACTGTGGACATTCACTGGTTCATAAGTATGGTGATCCTGCATAGATAAAATGGAAAATTGGATTGATTGGAACGAGCCTTCTGTTTTACAATGCTATCCATCTATCGACAAATCGATTGCAATTTATTTTAACTGCCTATTGCACCTTTCATTGGCTAACTATGGAAGTAGCAATGCGGTACACATTGAAGGAAATGTATTACAGAATTCGAATGCAAGGGAAGAAAATACTGGATTGGACTGTCGTTAAAGACAGACGTCTGAGAAGTCTGAAAGTTAAAGATAGGACATAGAGAAGCTCTCTATAATTTCTTGACAGAACAATAGTTCCTACTATAATTTCTTTTTTGGAACATTTATATGCTTCCCATGTTTATTGTTTATTCAGTGCCTGTAACTTTATGTATCCTCTTTTTTGAATAAAATTTACCATTTACATAAAAAACAATAAAATATCTAGATTATCATAAAATTGAAAGTTTTTTTTACCATTCACTAATCACCATCCACAGTCCACACAATTTTAAATAGTAATATTATCAAGTATGCTAACAGCAATTTTTGTATGTTTCACAAGACCACATAACGAACTCCACATTGTGATTTGTGACATACAAATAAAATCAACAAGTGATTTTATTTTCCAGGTTATTCGAAACAAGAATTATGACTGGAACAATCTGGCAATTCCAGCATAGTTTCTTACCCTCATGTGATCAGTATCTAGTTAATTTTCTTCCAAAGAAACCCCCAAATTCTACTTCAATCTAACTACCGTCTGCTAGGTTTCTCATGAGGAATGAAATGTACAAAATTGAAAAAAGACTCACGCTGGTGGAATTATTTAACTGTGTTTTCAATTCCTCATTGTCCTTGCCGAGCTCATCGTATGATTCCATCAACCTCTCGATGTCTTGATCGTACAGCACACACTCCCTCTGAAACTGTGAGTTTTGATCTGTTAAATCGACACATCTAGCAATCACCTCTTCTTTCTCCTGAATACATTTCCTCAGCCCATGTGCATTCATGCTCGCCTCGGCCTACATCCACAAGAACACCGTTGAATTGAGAAGAAACCCTAAGTTCCTAACACAAAGAAAAAGTCAAAATAAAACCTTGCACTTTTCTAGGCGTGTAGAAGCCTCATTAACACGGTCCTCTAGAAGAAAGACTTTATCTTGAAGGCGACAACGGGCATCTTCGGATGCAATGAGCTTGAGTTGAAGTGTCTCGGATGAGACCGGGAGATCCAGGGAATGGTCAATGATTTCCTTGATGTACCTTTCGGTCTCTGGTGGAATATCCATCTCCGGAGAAAGATTTAGGGATTACGCCTTCCGGTTGACGACGGCAACAAAGGTTTTCTCCTCTTTCCGGTGACAGAGAGAGACAGAGATCTTTTCCTATTCAAAAATATTTGAACTCGAATTAAGAACGAAAGAGTAACGTTGACGGTTGAACTTAAGAAATTAGAAGTTTTGGTTTTATATAAATAACACCTTTGTATATGCTGAAATTACGAAACAAACCTATTCGAAATTGGAATAAAATGTAAAATTCAAAATATGTTAACGAAAAATTATTGGAAAATTCTCGAAAAAAGAATTGATGGAATAAATAGTGCAATGGTGAGCTTTCAGCCTTATTCAATTTTTCAACACATGTAGGATTTTTTTTTGATAATAGAGAATTATATCCAATTATATCCAATTATGGTATCTTAGTATGGTATCTTTCTGATACAAGAAAACTATATCCAATTATGGTATTTTTCAGGAGTTTCTATTTTTAAAACTTCTCAGAATCTAAGTTTTGACATATTTAAGGTTGTGGTTGACAAATGAATTTAGTATCTTAGTATGTATGTTTTGAAAGTGGATTCATGTTAGACAGGCCAACATTTTCTGGTCGGGTTAATCAGATTCGGTTGGATTCGTTTAATTTATTGAAATATAAAAAAAACATTATAAATTAAATTAGAAATCAAAAATAGGATTTTATCTTCCTATTCTTGATTTTTCGCACATCTCTTCTGTTTCGACTTGGAGTATCCAAAAACTCTAACCAGACTTTTTCAATCCCTCTCCTCTGGTCTTCTCCATTCCCTCTCTTCTAATCTTCTCCATTTCATAGACCCTACAATTCTCTTTAAAGGTAATCACTTAAACCCTAAATTTAAATAAAAACTAGTATTTCAGTTAGTAAATATTATATTTAGATTTTATAGGATGATTTAGGATTTTGGTTTGTATTTTTTTTTTTAAATTCACATATGATTCTACAAGATGAAGATATGTCTCAACCAATGAATACTGAAGACACCCAAGTCGAAAAGAATGTAATCAAGTGACACCTTTCGTTTTCATATGAGATAATTTCTAGTAAAGCTAATCGACCCTAATCTGATAATTCATGATGGAAATATAGTTTTAAGGAAAACCATTTCATCATCTAGATCTTTATCGATACTTGAGCCATTGCAATTGAAGAAGGATGAAACTGTCCATGATGTCGGGGAGTAGGAAGACAGATAAACAATTATCGACCGCCTCATCTACTAGAACATTAGCAGAGGACCTAAAGACAGAAGAACACTTACATGACTAGGAGAAATTTTGATTAGGACGATTTATTCAATTAACTTTTCTTAATTACTCTTTTGAATTAAAACTAAATATTAAGATGTAACTTATAACTACTATTTTATTTTGCTAAATACTAAGTATTAAGAATAAGTACTAAATATGATTTAAGACTTCTATTTAGTTATATATATATTTATTAATATATAAAAATATTTATTTATATATAGGTAATTATTATAATAATTAAAAAATACAGGGTATATTTTATAAGATTCTACAACTGTTGGTGCATGGACCGCCCAACCGAACTAGTTGCCTTAAGGGCCTGGGCGCGCGAATGGGCCAGGGGGAACGAATAGGCCGGCGAGCCCACGTGGCCCAAAAGCAAGCATAACACTATAAATACCTCCCCTGATCCACTAGAGGAGGGGGTGGATGATTCTAAGAGTGAACACTTATATTGAGTTGAGGTAGCGAGCTTTTACCGACGAGCCCACACACCAACAGTGGTAAACCTGACGTGAAACGAACACACTGGCCAGCGCGAAGGAGGAGGATGACGACGAGGAGTGAGTACCGCAGAGGAGAGAGCTCGAGGAGCGGACACCGCGAGCCGGAAAGGACCCCCGACGCGAGCTGGAGGCGCTGGGATATCGGCCAGCATTGCACCACCGGCGAGACCGATACCCGGAGGAACGGAGAGCTCACGAAGAGTGGGACGCTCAGGAAGAAAGGCTACGCATGGAAATGGAGGAGATAAGGTACGGGTGGGAGTCGCCTAGGAGAAGCAGGCGGAGTGGGCTCCCATCCCCACCCAAGGAGAGAAGGTCGAGCAGGTCACATCCCCCACGGGAGGACCCGGAGGTCCAGAAGCTGAACGGAAAGGTAACGACCCTGAGTAGGTTCCAGCCAAGAACGGCGGATCGCCTACGCCCGTTTTTTCAGCTCCTAAAAAAGCCCGACCCCAGCGTAGCGTGGTCGGACGAGTGCCCCCGTACTCGAAATACGCGCGATGCCAGAATAAAAGCGACGAAATAAAAAAAGGGGGCCCGCCGAAAAGGCCAGCCGAAGGTTCCTAAGGTCAGAAGACCGGGCGGGAACGTTCGGACGGCCCAGGCCGCCCCTCGAAGGGAAATGTGCAATAAGTAAGAACGCGAAAGCGATATATTGCGGAAAAAAAAAGTGAGGCCGACACGAGTCGCCGGGGAGCAAAGTGAAAGACGGCACCCGACACGAACGGCGGGGACGTAGGGAGGCTTCGAGAAAGGAACCTAGTGGCCCCAGCGACCGAATGAAGCAAGTTAGACGAGCCGGGGGCGTCCAAAAGTGAGGCCCGAGAGGGCCGGTCGGTGCGTCAGGCGAAACCAAATAGTATGCGGGGGGCCCCCGGGACGGGGCAAAAAGAGGAACGGACGAGGGACGTCGACGAAGGAGATGATTGACCCTAGCGACGAGGGGAGAGCGGAGAAACCATCATGGAGTCGAAGGGCGGACGAAGCCATCATGACGACTCCCGGGGAAGAGGGGAGAGAGTACTGTTCAGTGGTCCATGAACCGAACTAGTCGCCTTAAGGGCCCGGGCGCACGAATGGGCCAGGGGGAACGAATAGGCCGACGAGCCCACGAGGCCCAAAAGCAAACAAAGCACTATAAATACCTCCCCTGATCCACTAGGGGAGGGGGTAGATGATTCTAAGAGTAAACACTTGTATTAAGTTGAGGTAGCGAGCTTGCACTGACGAGCCCACACACCAACAACAACCTTATGCGTTTAGGCGATAGCTCCATCATCTGTAAAAACTTGAATTTTTGTTTACGTAAAATATGATGTATACAATATGGTCAATTGGTCATATGGATTTTTAAAAATCCTCCTGATCAAATCCAAATACCAAACAAAGTAAAAATTAGCTAACCCACAGAATCAGTAAAATTAAAAATATTTCGTTTCTATAATTAAAATCCGGGATTCCAGGAAATATCTCTACAAAAAAATAGTAGATAGGTATCAAATTGAACGATTAGTAATGATATATTAAACGATTCATAAATAAAATAAAGTTTACAAAGTAGAATGTCATGCTTCTTTTGTGTATGCTCAAAGACTCAAAATGTACAGAAGTGTCTCAAACATCACCTCCAGGTTCCAAAACAAATGATCATTTACAGATTCCATACGCAAACCAGAAGAAGATACATGACCAAATATCACCACCCTTTATTATCCCCAATGCCTCGATCTGTGCAAAAATCAAAATGCAAGCCCTATAATCAAGTTGTGAGTTGATCATATATAGCATTATACACCTTGCAAGAAACCAAAGATGACCTAAGAAAGCAGTCTTGTTATCACAATGAGGTGCAGACAACATTACAACAATACCTAAGAACAGCAGTTTGATGATTGTGCTATCTCTGACGGAGTGTTTGTGAGAATCATCCCGCCAGGATTCTGAGCAGGTTGTGCACGGGGTAATCTCCTAGCTGTTGAAGAACAAATTAAGTGAATCATACTTAAAATAGGGATAGTTTTATTTAGGGAACAATGACATTTGTATTTTTGAATGATAATTGTATGAAATATCATGATGTAGTAACATTATCTGAGGGTCATGGCCTTAGCATGTATGAACCCATGATCACCCTTGAATAGCAACCAGGCTCACTCACAACATGAGAACCCACTCACGATGTTGCGAGTATAAAGATTTCAAATTTCAATTACTATTTACTTGTTTCAGCTAGATTCTCTCCGGGAAGCCCATCTTGTCGGATCTATCAACCGAGTGAACCGACGAGCTTATCTACTTCCTTAGCAATCCTATTTTGAGGAAGATTTCTAAGTAAGCTCACTATCTCACATTTGTACTACATTAGAATATATATAAGATAGTAATTTATGAATAAATGACTAATTCATGCTGGTCTGATACCAAGTATATGAAAGAGATACAGGCTTGAGTTGATAAGAAAAGGAAATTTGGGTATTCTCATTAAATCCATATGTATCAATGCCAGGGAAGAAAATAATTTGAAAGAAAAGAAGTCAATACAAATAGAAAAACATTGACATATTTGATCCTGAACCAATATATGCAAGAATAAAAAAAAACGAACTCACTTACTCACCGATCTCATAAAAGATGTCATTTACATTGACAGCAGTTTTTGCAGATGTTTCCATAAAGAAAAGACCATTCACCTCAGCATATGCTTTTGCTTCCTACAAGATGATATAATAATATAAGATTTTGTTAAATGAGAGAAGCAACTAAATGCCAAAGAATCAAGTATATCAATATCCCTGTTTGAACAAATCCTGATTCAAAATGTTTTTAGGAAAAAATTATTGCATAAAATGGAAAATAGTACTATGATCAAGGGTGAGAACGGGACGGGTCGCCCCAGGGGGCAGATATCCTGCCTCGTTTTTTATTTTTTGACCCATCGCCCCGTGTCCCTTTGCCCCAGTCATATTCCGGGACGGGTCTCGGGGCAGGGCAAAACCCGGACGGGTCGTCCTGGTTTTTTTTAAAAATAAATTATATTATATTAGATATAGGATTATTAAGATTAAAAATTTATTACATTTTTAAGCTTAAGTCTTAGCCCTTAAACCTTATGTCCATTTTAGATTTACCTTTTGTTTTTACTTAAAAAAATTAGGGTAAAAAGTTTACACATTTTAAAATTTAGGTTTACTTTTTTAATTTTTTTTTTAATTTTATAATAATTCCAGACGGGTCACCCCGAATCCGCACCCCGGTCACCAGGTCCGGGGCAGGAACCGAGGTAGGGCACCTGCCCCGCCCGTTCTCACTCCTAACTACGGCGAGTGACAAAATTATTCATTTGGGTCCATCCCAATACTTCTTTATATTTTCAATCTATTAGTACATTCAAGAAGTCAAGTAGATGACCTACTGTTAAGATAGTAGCATTAACAGTCAACCCAGCCTACAAACCAAGACATCGTCCAATCAATGCTCAGAGATAGAAGTGGTTCACTACATTGTGTCATCGTCAATTCCATACTTCTAAATAGCGCCGCCATAGCGGCAAGCGCTATGCCTTAGACAGATCCAGGTAAGGATCCACCCGAATAAAAATAATATTTAAATGAGCTAGGGCTCCCCCAACGGGATTTTCTTCTCACAACTCTCTGTCCAGCGACCAGACCTTCTCCCATTAACCTCCGGTGAGCTCTGACCTGCTCCCTTCCACTCCGGCGAGCAACTGTCTGGAACCAGAACTTTATCTTCTTATTTTTGTAGTAAACTCATTTTCTTAATGTTTTATATATTTTAATTTTTAAGATGTTTAGTTTAAATATATTGATTATTAAATACTTTTATTTACAGGTAGAATATGACAAAATAAATAAAAAAGTTATAGCATCACTATAGCTATGATAGCGACCGCTACGCTGCTGTCCACTATTTAGAAGTATCCTGTGGTCCCTCTTATTAGTATGGACAATGTATCACACTGTGGTCCCTCTTTACAAGGATGATCTCCCGCATGAACTCTACTACATTGATCACTGATCAGCATCCTCATTCTATTCAGGAGATGGCAATTATGGCCAACGATCTATTCAATAGTTTGGGATCACAACTAAGTCACAGTAATCAGGTTTTCTAATTTATCAATCAGGATTTGGCCTTGATAGAGCCAACTCATCAGTAGGTTTGTCCTATATTTCACCTCATTCACTTTTATAAGATTTAGATCTTAACTAAAAACATATTAATGGTTATTGATCTTTGCAGTTAATCTGATCTGTAATGGCATTATTATTAATCAGCCAAATTGATTCTTGAAAATGAAATGTTTGTTAAAATCTAGTGATAGACTTTAAAGCTAGTTGGAACTTAGAATCTACCGATTTACCGTTAATAATTTGAGAACTCACTTAATTATGTTGAATAATCTGTTTCACGTGCAAATGAGTGACGAATCAACCCTTTACAACATGATATCTCAGCTATTTATACCTCTCTGGGAATCAGGATGACGGGATCAGTGGTCTACTAGGAATAACTGACTCTAATGTACGGGATTTAGATCCTACATGGTTCCTTTTGGGGGACTGAAGCATTGAGTCTTTCCTTAGGCGAGGTATCACAATGGAATTCTTCGAGTGGAACTCTTTTCCAAGATTACCATCACCTAGGGTTTTGGCAAAAGTAGAAATGTACATTTGCATGAAGTATTACGGCAAAGTGTCGCATCAGACTATTACAGTATTACTAACCTCAGCTGCCACCTTCCTATTCTCTTCTAAATCGGCTTTATTTCCAGCAAGTGCCGTAACCATGTTAGGGTTTCCTGTAAAAAAAGTAAATAACACCACGGAATTCCAAAATGCCTGAATTTACGCCAGTTCAAAAGACTGACAAATCAATTTACAAAATAAAGCACTCCAATCTACCTTGTTTCTGTAGTTCATCGACCCATTTTTTCGCCCTCTCAAAAGACTCCTAAAAAAAATTCATAAAGACGTAATCATACATTCATCACCATCAATCAACAAACACACGATTTCCAACCAACCAATCAACCCAACGGTATCCATTAAAAAAGGCTTATTAATAGTTACCGTGTTAGTGATGTCATAGGCGATGATGGCAGCAGAAGCACCCCTATAGTACATGGGAGCCAAACTGTGGTATCTTTCTTGACCAGCCGTATCCCAGATCTCGAGCTTGACAGTCGCGTCACTCAACGCCAGAGTCTGCGAGAAGAACGCCGCCCCTATCGTCGACTCCTACAGTTGGCAAAACAAATCATTCTTCTTCAATTTCTTATTCTCTTTTATTTAATAAAAAAAATACAAATAAGACCTGGAATTCGAGGAATTGACCCTTAACGAACCGGAGGACTAGGCTCGACTTCCCTGCCCCCATATCCCCAAGCAGCACCTGCCAATCCAACAAAACAAATTAAAATTACAATAAAGGTAAGAGTTTTGCACAACAGAAAAGGCATAAGCATCGAATTAGGGTTTTCCATGGCTATGTGCTTACAAGCTTGGCGTTGATGTTGCTATTTCCGGCGGTCGCCATGATTCGCCTGTCAAGAAGCGAAGCAAATTGGGGCTTGCTATTTCAGCGTGTAATTGTGATTTTCTGATTTGTGAGGAAATTATTAATATTTTCTTTTGGGCCTGGCTTGAGTGGCTTCTGAATAAATATATTAAAAAATTCTAGTTTGTCTGTGTAAACCGTAAGGTATGGATCCAATATGAATTTTCCTATATCTTACTCGATTTGGTCTCCAATGTGTTTGGATCTGGATTGGATACTTTACTCGATTTGATCGGGTAAAAAGATTTCAAGTTCGAGTCCGATAAAAACTTTTAATCGGGTAAAATATTACTCATTACCTACCTAATGTCGGTTATTAACTTATTACCCTATCTAAAAACTATCTAAATAATTAGAAAAAAATTTATGAAATCTTGATCTGATTATTTAAGTTTAAACCAGGGATGATAAATTGATTATGCTTATACTATACCAAAAAGAAAAATAAAACACTTGACAAAAAAACATATTTAAAAAGTTGTACTTTTCAAGCTATATGCATTTGTTTAGATAATAAGAAATTAAGCATATTCTTAATTTCTTATTGTATGCACTACACACATGACACAAGAGTGACATAGACAATAGAAAAAGCAACCAAAGCTTTAATTTCACAGGAATAATCAATGTTATGTGGACGTAGCCTGGAGCAATCCCTCACGAATCTGAGTCGCAACATCACGAACTGCACCTGGACCATGAGGGATAAAAACAGCAGAAGATTTTGAAGCAGCGCCTATCTCTTTCATAGTATCAAAGTACTGTGTCACCAAGACCATGTCCATCACATCCTTCGCTGTGGTTCCAGGGACATTTACAGAGAACCCAAGAACACTGTCTCTCAAACCATCTACGATTGCCTGACGTTGACGGGCAATTCCAAGACCAGACAGATACTTCGATTCAGCTTCACCTTCTGCACGCTTGATTTGAAGGATTTTCTCAGCTTCTGCCTTCTCACTAGCCGCCATCCTCATCCTCGAGGCTAGGTAAATAGAATTGGTTGTTTAGAGGAAGAAGAAAATATGATCACAATAAGGGATACTTACCTGCATTAATTTCATTCATTGCTCGTTTTACATGTTCATCTGGCTCTATGTCAACAATAAGAGTTTGTACAATCTCAAAACCATAGGCAGACATAGCCTTCTCCAGTTCCTCCTCCACAGATTTCGCAATATCATTCTTCTGCTCGAAAGCATCATCAAGGTAGAGTTTTGGGACACTTGCTCTTATCACTGTTCATAAAAAAACATTTCATTTTGCAATCGAAAAAAATGAAATCATAACATTGAAATCTAAAGACGATATCCTATTTTAAAATATATAAAAAATCTTTTGTTTTATACCATCAAAGACGTAAGCTTGAATTTGAGCCCTAGTGTTGCTCAGTTTGTAAAAAGCATCACCTGCCTTTTCAGACAAAGCTCGGTATTGTATAGATGCAACAACATTTACAAAAACATTATCCTGCAACCAATTATTTCAAAATCATCGAGACATTAGGAACACAACAGACTAATATAATACTATCTGCAGTGAATTAAGAAAACGTAAAAAAATCATAAGATCATTAAAATCCATTATTTCATCCTACATATCGTTGTTAATGATCATTATGATCTAACACTAAAGGAGGATGAATGGAGAGAAAAATAAAACCTTCGTCTTCGTTTCACACTTAACATCCAGCTGCTGGACACGAAGTGAGAGGTTGCCGGCTAGCTGAATACCGAAAATCCAAGGAAAGAAATGACATCCTGGCTCAAGTACTTCTTCAAACTTTCCAAATCTTTCCTTGATAGCCACAGTAGACTGATCCACTTGAAGACAGCAAAACGCTTGGCCCATTTTCTACACTAGGAAATTGAGAGTAAATATATTTACTTTTTTATACATATAAAAACAAACATTGTTTCAGAAAAGTGAAAACAAAACTACAGATTTAATGCATAGATTAAATGATCAACCTCAAAAAATAAAGAGAAGAAAAAACTATAATACCAAGAACACAAGAAACTACTTCTGAAAAATCTAGTCGGGAGAGAACAAATGTTAGTGGTAGACTGGCAAAAAAACAGACAAATATAAAGACAACTACAATGTTTATTTCAGGGACCTGTGGAAATTTGGATGAAATAGCATAATTGCTTGTATATGCAACTATGTATATATATAGATAAAGCCATGAAGGGTTAGATAAATAAAAACAAGGAAAGTAATTGCCTAGAAACTTCCATATTAGAAGAAAATTCAGACAAAATAGTCAGGTAAGCAGGTGGCAGCCAGTAATTGCCTAATGTTTTCCTTAATTCCGGATTTCCAGTCATTCTTCGTTTTAGGGATAGAGCGATTCAGATATGAAATTCGGGAAACAAAGTAAGCATCAAATACCCAGAAACAGTCGAAACTATATTATTATAACCGAACAATATATTAATAATGAAAGAAAGTGTTTAAAGTAACAAACAGACATAATATAAACAAGTTTGATAGGTGGATATTTATGAGCGGGTGGTCGGGTGTCGAACTTAGGTTTGATATGGTCATCGCAGAAAAATACCTAGAAACCAGAGAAATAATTTACAATCGATATAGCTGATGATATACATGAAAGACTGAAGTACATGTTCGTCGAAGAAAGTAAAGAACAATACCAGATAAATTTGGAAGGTGAAGAAAAGGGAGATGGAAACCACATCCCAAAGGAAAATCGATTCAACAAGATTGAAAACAAATTCAGAATCGAGTAGAGAAGACGAAGAAAACGGATTTCAATATGCGATAAAATTACCTTTAGATCTCGGATAAATTGTCGAGTGATGCGTGTCGTCTTGGAAAGTTGGAAGGAGAAATCAGTAAATCAGAAAATCCCCTATTTATTTAAATTTTCAATTTATATTTGGATTTGGAATTTGAAGTCTTTGGACCCAAATTGGCCATGAGAGACTCAGATGAAACCCGGGCTTGTTCCATTTTTCGATCTCTCCAAAGTCCAATTTAACTCGAATTTTGGATGAGACGGACAGGTTTGGGAGACCCGATTGGGCAAGGTTTTATATATCTATTCATTTTATCAACCGTATAACCCGCAAGAGTGGAAAGACCTAGAAATCTAGAATTTAAGAAATCGGCATCATTCATTCATTCATTTGGGCGTGTGTTTTGTGGATGGAAGAATCACGACAATTACGGTCGTTGGGAATTGAAATCTGCCCAACATGCTCAGTTCCCCACTTTCCGTTTTGCCATCCACGGCCTCCCTCGTTAGTCTCCAACGGGATTGGAGGCAACACCATGATCCACAGGCACCCAATGGAGCTGATCCATCCGTACCCTTTCCAAGATCGCGTTTTTCCTACTTATCATGGCCCTCCTCCGATGCTACGTCCTCCGTTGTTTCAACCATCGCCGAAGCACTATCTAGTTCCCGATGAGGTGGGAAATGAGAGTTTTCATAAAAGGGTTAGAGTGGATGATGGGCCTGTCGGAAATTGGGATTGGGATGGAGTGCAGACGGATCGATGCAATGATTCTGTTAATACGGAAAGGTCATATGAGGATAATGAACGGAGGTTGAATTTGATTCGACAGCATGGGCAACAGAGAGATCAGAAAAATGTGTTGGTTGGATATGGATATCCAAGTTCAAGTAACCGAGAAAATTTTGTTCAAAACCCTGTAGATGCTTCTAACATGCTTCTCGTTAGGAATATTGCTTCAAAGGAGAAGACAAGTTTTTCTGAAAGTGAGCAAGCTCATGCTAGTGCCCAAACTACCGTTACACCTGATAATGAGAGAGTTGTCACTGAATCTTCTAAAGGCCAAATAGTTAATCTCCTACACTTGGAATCTGATCGTCTTGTGCAACAGTCTCCAGACAACTCTTGGCAATCGGGATCTCAGCACCATATTCATGAAAAATACTATGGACTCAGGAGCAGACACCAATATTTACCACCTGGAATGCCAATATCCCACTCAGGTAGCTACCAGGTTCCATCCCCTTATTCCTTGCCATTGGATATGGAAAGTTATAAGCATGGATATCCAAGATACCCTTATTCTGTGCGAAAAGCTGGAGAAAACATGCACCATTTTCCATCTCAAGGCTATCCTATTGCTGAGAATTCATGGAATCAGAGATCATATAATGAAAACCAATCTTTTCCAGTGTCTGGTAGAAACAATTTGGCTATTTCGGTGTCAGGTCAAGTGGGTACTATAGCATATTCTCATTCCATGCCATCATATCAAATAACTTCACCTCTAACCAAGCCATATCCAGTTAATCATCAACAAGATATAGTATGTACTATAATGCTACCCTACTTTGGTTTTTCATTTTGCCAAAGAATCAAAATAGAAATGTTTATTTTGACAGAAATTCTATTAATATCTTTTAGGTTTGACCAACTCTGCTAAATTTTATAATTTCATAATGTCACTGATAGATTATTTATTTATTTGTTAGATATCAACAATGCCTCATCAAAAACCAGCACAGAAAATTCTGAATGAAAACTCTTCTTCAATAAAAGCTTTTATGCCTGAAAAACCTAGTATTGTGGATGCATCTCTCATATTTAAGAAGCCACATCGAATGACACGTCCTGATCACATTACAGTTATCCTCCGAGGATTGCCAGGTACTTCTTAATCCATGTTTTATTTTCCTTTGGTTTCATTGATTTTCCCAGTGCATGAATTGTGTTTGGTTTTAACTTTCCAATAGTGCCCATATGATGGATTTGGTTAAAACTCAATGTCGTATTTGGCATTTAGGTGATTGATGTAGTAAAAATCATAAAACATATGACATGCTAAGTGTAATTGTAGCCACTTTAGAAGTGCTTTATTTTCTTCTCAATAGGTTGTTTGATTAGTAATGACACTAATCACCTAGTGGGATTGCACATTTGCACCACGCCATTATCGTAATACTTATGATAGTATTATAATGACACTTATAATTGTGCTTTTTACAAAACCTCTTTCCTGTTTCAAACATAAACCCAATAACACCAAGTCATCTAGGGCTCATCTGTTTTTCAATTGCACTTATTCTAGAGCTATCCTACCACTCTTGCTAAAACCCTTAACAATGCATTCTGGAAGCTCCAGAATACCCCCATACCTATACCCTCCCTTACTAGCCCAGATATCAAATCTGGGAACCTCACAGAAGCATGCCAAAAATCCGTCCACCACTTTCCACCATGGGGGATTTTATGGAATGCTATAAGAGGTTCAAGTAGCACACTCTCAGGTCTCTAGAGATTTTGTTGAAGCAGGTTATCAAGGATATCAGTCTATCCTAAAGATCAGAAAGTTATAGGAAGAATTGTTGTCATCCATTGGGGATAATTACACCTCAATGTTGGGAGGCCAATCTCCTGAGGTAACGTATCTAGTTACTCTACTACTAGAATATATAGCTATATAGGAAAGAGTCGATGAATTTACACATCTCCCTGTATTTTTGTCTTGTTTTTTATCTTCCTCATTTGAATGAAAAAAATTAATTTCATAAAAAAATATCGTATTACTTTAAATTTCCAATTTCAAACAAAAATATGAATACATGACTAAGGAATATGGAAGACACCTACAATTAATGAATCTTTCAAGAAGGCGACCAAGGAAGCTCCAAGAAGTTGGAAAATCGGAGATATCTTTTCACTGGAAGAATTCACTGGCCAGAGGATGCAAAAAACCATCAAGTTTCACTGTTTCAGACTCAAGGAAAACCCTAAAATTAAAGTCTTAAATTAATTTAATTGTTCATAAGGAGGTGGGATATGGCGCCGATCCAGACCCAAATCAAATGTGCTGCAATTGGAAGTGTTAAACCTCATCTAAAATTAATCGAAATAACCGTTTTCTGTATATAACATTGTTTGAGCTC
Source organism: Zostera marina (assembly GCA_001185155.1). Classification (NCBI taxonomy): domain Eukaryota; kingdom Viridiplantae; phylum Streptophyta; class Magnoliopsida; order Alismatales; family Zosteraceae; genus Zostera; species Zostera marina. The sequence continues at coordinate 141,682 of LFYR01000391.1, read as the reverse complement.
AAAAATTGAAACTATCTTCATATTTTTTATGTTGCATGCGTCTAGTTTTATGACTTAACCTAACTATTATGCTATCCATTTCAAGGTAGTGGTAAGAGTTACCTAGCCAAGTTGCTACGAGATCTGGAAGTTGAAAATGGAGGAAGTGCTCCCAGAATCCATTCCATGGATGATTATTTTATGATGGAAGTTGAGAAGGTGGGGTATTTTATTACTGTACCTACTAGCCATTGTGAATTTATAATTAAATATATCGATAACCCTGCCTGTCATTAAGTATGTCGATTCACCTTATATTTTTGTAACCTCTTATTATTACTTTATTTTTGTTATTGGACCCTAATCGGATCCGGGTCGGATCTGGACACAGATCCGATTTACTTGTGATATTTAAGTATTTTGTATTAACAGTATACTATTATTCAGTATTTAAGTATATAAATCCTAAAAATATATTATAAGAGATGTAAATAAGTGGGAGAGATACTCGATCCCTTTTTATTCCCAATGAGTATCATATATATACAACTTAATACTACAATATCATATCACTAATTAGTATCGTATCATATCATATCATATCATATATATGTATCATATCACTAATACTCCCCCATATCATATCATATCATATATATATATATGTATCATATCATACTCCCCCCTCAAGTCTGATGATGTGAACAAATCAGCTTGTCCTTGAGATCTTTGAAGAGTTTGGGCTTCAATGCTTTAGTGGGAATATCTGCTTGTTGTAGAACATTCGGTATGTGTTGCACAACAAGAGTTTTGTCCTCCATTTTTTCTTGAACAAATCTGAAATCCATGGCTGCATGTTTGATTTTGGAGTGATAAACCGGATTGGCAGCCAAATGAGTTGCTCCTAAGTACACAAACAATGAAGGATCAGATTGGTTTGGTATAAAACCCATTAAATTCAGCACCATTTTTAGTCTGCGAAACCACATCCTTGAAGATTGTTTGAGACCATAGATAACTTTCTTCAATAGGCAGACGTGATTTGGACATGATTCATCCATAAAGCCTTTAGGTTGACGTATTAAAATCCTCTCTTCCAATTGATCATGTAAAAATGCATTACCTATGTCAATTTGATTGAGTTTCCAACCTTTTGAGACTGCAATAGTTAATACTGCACAAATAGATACAGATTTTACAACTGGAGTACTGGACTGAATGTCTCATTATAATCTCTGCCTTCAATCTGATCACTCCCATTTGCCACTAGCCTTGCCTTCAATCTGTCCACACTGCCATCTGATTTTTCTGACTTTAAACAGCCATATAGAATTAATCACATTGTTTGTTGGCATCCTTGGTACCAACTCCCATGTGCCATTATTAACGAGCGCATCATATTCTTTCTTCTTAGCTGATTTCCATCCTTCATTCTCCAAAGCTTGCTTGACTGAAGATGGAACTGAGATTTCAGAAGCTGAAATAGACAGTGCATACCTAGGATTAGGCTTCTTAATCCCTGCAACTCCTCTAGTGAAGGGGCGCCTCTTATAATCAGTTAATTTTACTGATTTTGAAATTGAGAACTCATCTCTAGAGCTTAAATCTGAAGAAATTAGTGATATAATACATATAATTAGCCATCCTTGGATCAAATCTAGCAGCTCATGTCCTCGCAAGATGACGACGAATTGCGTGCGCCAAGTGAAGTAGTTTTAGCGGTCCAGCGTCACAGTCTTCAGATGCTTGATGAAAACTATCTTGGAAGCATCTGAATTTGCAACTCCACTCCTATCAACAATGACGTCCTCCATTGCAGCGGAATTCAAGAAAATGAAGGATTGTTGAGGAGAAAATCCAGAATAGAGGAAGCTCTCTCTCTAACAAACTGATACCATATAAGAGATGTAAATAAGTGGGAGAGATACTCGATTCCTTTTCATTCCCAATGAGTATCATTATCATATATAGGGTGTCAAACGAGCCGAGCCGAGTTTTTGCTTATAGAGCCGGGCTCGGGCTCGGCTCGTTAAGATATCATCTGGACTCGAGCTCGGCAAGCCCGAGCTCAGGCTCGGCTCGTCAGAGATTTTCCAGGCTCGAGAATTAAAAGAAATTTTTACTTGGAGACATGGAGGATCGAACCCGGGACCTCTCACATGCTTGACAAACGTTTTACCATCTGTGCTACACCTCCATTCTCTCTAAATTTAATATTTTTTTAGTTTTTTATACTTCCTGAGCTCGAATTAAAAGAAATAATTATTTGGAGACATGAGGGATTGAACCCATGATCTCTCAAATACTAAACAAACCTTTTACCAACTATGCTACACCTCTATTCTCTATAAATTTAATATTTTTTTAATTATTCATACTTACAAACAAGCCCTCACGAGCTTAACGAGCCGAGCCGAGCTTGGCATGTCCAAGCTCGGGCTCGGCTCGTTGGGCTCGCGAGCCCGAGCCGGGCTTTATTTGACACCCTAATCATATATATACAACTTAATACTACAATATCATATCACTAATTAGTATCGTATCATATCATACATTATTATGATATGATATATATGTATCATATCACTAATACTCCCCCATATCATATCATATATATCATATCATATATATATGTATCATATCACTAATACTCCCCCATATCATATCATATATATCATATCATATATATATGTATCATATCACTAGTATATATATGTAATTTATAGTATTCTAATCATAGTTCATAAAAACGAAAAGTGCTTCCACTTTTCAGGAAGAGCTTTTTCGCTTTGGGAACTTTAAGCATGCTTTAAAGCTCTTAAAGCACCAGGGGTATTTTAGTGATATCCTGTAAAGATACATATAATCCTATATAAATACACATAAAACCTATAGAAAAATAAAAATACCTTATAAAAGTATAAAATCACATGTAATAGAACATTAATGATTTAATTCATACAAGTAAAATTTAATCCAACTACAATTAAATCAAAATAAAATCTGAAAGTGGGATATGGTTTTAAATTTAAGTTAGAATAGAGCGGTAGAATAGGGAAAAAAGTATATTAGGTGAAAATATTATTAAATAATAGTTATAGTTGTAATTGGGTAATCGGGTGATTCTTTACCCGAACCCGCTCGATTACCTGCTCTGGAAAAGCGCTCCTCCAAGAGAGCTTTAGAGCTTTAGCGTGCTTTAAACGCTCTTAAAGTGGTGCTTTTAAAATTATGTTTCTAATTAATTACCAAAATGCCTCTGGAACCTGAATCTGGCCTTAGCGGCAGTGCGCTAAGTTTGTGTATTTAAAAGCTTGATATTTAGCTTAGTAACTCGATAATTTTTTTAATCTCTGTTCTCTTGTTTGAAAGGTTGAAGATGTTGATGTGCCAAAATCTTCTTCTTTAGTCAGAGGAAAGAAGCAAATCACGAAGATGGTTATGGAATATTGTTATGAACCTGAAATGGAGGAGGTGATTCCATAAAATTTGGAAAATATTGCAGTTTATTTTCTTTTTAAATTTCTAATATATGCATATGTAATTCTTGAGATAAAATTTTATGTTCTGGGAAATGCTAAATGGCCGTTCCTTATTTTTGAGTTATTTATGGTTCTGCTTACATTGAGATGTAGATATATATTTTAATTGTAGAGTTTAAAGGCAAAGATTTTGAATAATTTCTATTTTTTTTATAAGGTATTAATAATTTAATATTATCAATGATATTTTAAAATAGGTTTAATCGTGTGTGTTTTAAATTACAGGTTTATCGGTCTAGCATGTTGAAATCATTCAAGAAAACTGTAGAGGATGGAATTTTCTCCTTTGTGATTGGTATGATATCAATTCTTGAATTCAGATATTTATTTCTGTTTAATCATGCAGCCTAATCATCATCTGTTTGAGCTTTGATTTTTCTATGGTGATAGCGCTCTCAATCTTGTTAGCCACAATCTTTTTATCGAGGACATAGTTAATGCATGATTTTAAAGGATGCCTTTATTGAAAATATTTTTTTAATACTATACTTATTGCCGTAGTGGCACAGTGCAATTGGTTCTTCTTTGTACGTATTGGTTTACATGGGAAAAGGCATATTTAATACTTATTAAACAAAAAAATTAAAAATCAAAACCAAAAAACAAGAATGCAGTGTGCAGGCAGTATTTACTGCCTTTGCCTTCATTAATTACTGGTGCAGCTTGTGTTCTCCAAAGCTATAACTGACCATATTTTGCCGGTATTTGCCTCATTTTAGTGGATGACCGCAATCTGCGGGTAGCTGATTTTGCTCAATTTTGGGCAATTGGAAAGGTATACTTTGTTCTATTTTAACCTCCTTCCCTCCTTAACTTCTTTCCGATAATTTTTAATGGCCTGAATTTTTGAATTTTACAAAACTCTTTTGACATTTTTCTTTTTATAAAGGCATCTTTGTTTAAGTTGATGTTATTTGCGAGGATCATTAAATTGATTTGACCTTTTTAGTTTCTACTGTTTTTTTGCAAGTTTAATATTTCCTTTGCTTTTCTTTTCATTATCCTTTTTGAAATCTGTTAGTATTTTCTCACAATTGTACTTGAAAAGTATAAAGCGGAAATTTTGTTTCCCTCTTTTGCTTATGCTAGTTGCAATTCTTCTTATTTATACAATGTAGAAAATTTACTCACGCGTTTAATATTTCCAACATCAATTGAGGAAGTGACTTTCCTTTTTCTTCTTGAGATTGGAATTTTATCGAGTTATTCACTATTATAGTAATATAGTATTCATTATTCACTTTAATGATTTGTATATTCATGCTTGCAAATTGTAACCGTATGCTTCAATTTCCATTTGCAGTTTTGTTGTTATACAATTTGATTCCCAGAATTACTCATGATGTTCTTATAATTTAATTTTGAACCTATTACTTCCTTAGTTCTAAACATTATATTGGTCACCAATCACCATTTACTCTAATTTCAGTAATGTCTGATCCTTAGGTTTTATGGTGTCATGCAGTCATAGTCATAAAGAATATTTATTTTATTTTATTCCAAACTAGATGTATTTAAAATTTCAATTAATTTATTCCTGAACCTTCATAATTTTTCTGTTCCATGTACTGTGTGTGTGTGTGTAGATGCGTACTTTTTATACACAGCATTTTTCTACATTTTTCATAATTCACAGTTTTGTTTAATGAGTTGTAATCATATCAATGGTATTAATTTCATGATAAATTGAATAATTTTAATGCAATCAGGTTGCTTTCTTTTTATCATTTCGATTAAAACACTAATAGATATGCCATTTACCATAGTAGCTGTTTCGTGCATTCAGTCAAAATTTAGCTTTATATTGCTTCAAACCTGCATTATACTACGGAAACTGCGCATTATTTTATTGTTTTCTTTTTACTGAAATGAAATTTTATCTTTCTTTGTTATCTTATCCCCTTTTTTCTTATACAGAATTCAGGTTATGAAGTGTATCTACTTGAGGCAACTTACAAAGATCCAATTGTGAGCTTTTCTTTTGATTTTTCTGTTAAAAAATAATAATAACAGTTATGTGTTAGATATCTAAAGCGCAAATATAAGTGTTTCTATTTGTCTTGACACTTATATTTGCGCATTAATAAAAATATTAACATAAACTTTTCTAACTATTACTGTATCCAACCTCGTAACATCGGTAATCAATTGCATGTTTTATTTTTTTGTAATGGGCTGGCTGACCAGACATCCAATCAAACCTTTTGATGAATAAAATTCTATTTTAGGATTTTTTTTAGCTTTAGCTTTATTCATTCATTTCTATAATAAATATGTCTTAATATCTCTTTATGTCATAACTCATAATAATTATTCTTTAATTGTGTCAGGGTTGTGCTGCCAGAAATGTCCATGGTTTTACAATTGATTTCATACAAAAGATGGCGGAAAAATGGGAAGAAACTCCATCATTATACCTGCAGTTAGACATCCAGGTTTTCTATGTATTAATTAATAAGTGATTCAGCATAATCATAGTATCATACATAATCTCATGTGGATATCAATGTTACATGTTATTCATTATAATTACACTTTTTTGTCGTTGCTTCACAGAGGTTATACCATGGAGATGACTTTAGTGAGCACACCATTCAAGAGGTTATTCTTTTATTCATTTCACAGTGACAATCCTCCATTTCTATGATACTTCCACATTGTTTTCAATTTTCATTCATTTTATACCTAAATGAGTAATTGTACATGTATTTATTTAAAACTAATTTGAAACAAATAAATTTTATATGAAGATTTCACTAAGCTTAAATTGAATTGTGTTGTAGATTTCTATTTTCGAAATATCTTATCGTTCTGCTAGTACATTTTGTAAAAAAAATTGATTGGTTGGTAGCTATCAAGTCCATTTAAGATGCAGACTAAAAAAAGTCATGGACCCTGGATCCGTTTAAATTAGGGCACATGGTCCAATTAATGGGTGAATTGTGTGCTGTCATCCTCTCACCCTACACAAATGATTAATACAAGAAGTAAGGGTTAGTCGACCAGGCTCAAGGTCTATAATCCTAGCTCTCTAGAAGGAGGAGAAGGAGCAAATGAGCACTTATTTTTCAGTACTCATTGCTCAAGGAAAAACCTTGATCTTTAGAACTCTGACCCCACCATTCATTGGTGAGTTTCATTCTGGTCTTTGACCTTGCTCGAACTATAAGACATTGGTGATGGTTTTGAATTTAACATCGTTGTCTGAACTATTTGATTCAATCCTCATAACTGGACCCATGAGTTAGTACATTCATCTGGAGCACGATATCCCACAAGATTTCGATCCACCACCCGCTCAAGCCCCAAAGCTTGAGTGCAAGTCCAAGTTCAAGATCTTCCGGAACCCAATCCCAAAATTCCTGCTGGGTATCTTAACATATTTTAATCTTTGAAATAGAGTATCAACTTCTGTCTGCTTTTGATTAAAAAAAATCATTGTTCATTTTGTTCTTTTTATTTTGTTTTGTTTAATAATGATCATGTATCCATATCTTTTTCTATAATAATGCTTGTTTTCATGTAGGTTGACATGGATATGGATGATCCTGTTTTTGATGAAAACAATGCATCTCTAGTACAAAATAGTACAGCAGAGGAAGCAACTAATCGTTCATCTGAAGGTATGCAGATCACTAAAATTGGTTTCCTAGAAAGTAGCAACAAAAAAGTTGCTGACTTGGATCAATATCAGAATGTTATTTAATGTGTAGTCTTAATTCACAAGGAAATCCCTATATTAAATGTGTAATTATCATTTGATTCTATATAGTAGTCAGTCTGTTGATTAGATTTTTGTTAAAAGGTGAATTTGAGGTTCCTGAAGAGTCTACTGCTGTAAAAGATTTGGGAAATAGTAAATGGCTAAAGAATTCTGATGATGAGATCGACAGTAAGAGTAAGAGTAAAACTGAAGCCTATCAGTGCACTAGTGCTCTTACTAAGCATGTTAAATCATACAGCTGGAGTAAGAAATCTGTTCATTGGAGTGACCAGGTGTGCCTATGTGCTTTATCAGATATTTCACATTTTCAAATAATATCTATTTATTTTGAAGAGCATGATAGCTTAGAGAGATCATGCCAAATTGTTTGTTTTTATTGAATCTGATCCACCACAATTCACTTGCACAATAGTTAATTTGCTCAGTTATTTTGCAATAATTTACATCTAACAGGTTGAAAAGCGAGGGTTTTCTATAGGAGCCTCTAAACATCCAAGTGTCTCATCTTTGCTAATTGGACCTGGTGCTGGGTATAACCTGGTCAGTGGTCAATACTTATATAATTTATATTTTAGTAGTATCGGTTAGAAATGAATGATATACAGTGCACATGACCTCTTAATTCATCTTTTAGCCTCTTAATCCGAAATGCCATCTTTCTATTTATAATTTGAATGAATTGATAAAATCAAATTTTAAAGTATTAAATAAGAAAACTGACAGTGTGGCATGTCGGTTTATGTTATTATTTTTGGTTAATTATCTGCACTTCTGGTTCTCAAGATGTTTTTGTTAGTAAACTACGGAACTGACTAGCTAAAATTATGTATTTGCAAAACCATTTGGAGTTTGATTCACTCTCATTTCACATTTTGCAGAAAACTAATCCACTCTCTGAAGAAGTAGATAATACGAATCATGTTCTTAAAAGTAGGACAAAGACGGATTCCACTTTCCTTGATCATCTTCGGGAAGAACGAGAGTCATTCAAAGCTGTGTTTGACAAAAGACGGCAAAGAATAGGTGGGCTGTACAATGCTGTAGATGATGATTAGTAAACTAAATGATTTCATCACCAGTCCCATTTTATATTCTGTACAACTGTGAAAATTAACCATTGTTGTAGATTGTGTACTAAATTTAAATGTATTGATAGAATTGTGATAGTAGTAATGAATGTACAATGTATCGAATATCGATTGTAATATCAAAAATTAAATTTAAGCGACCATGTAATTTAAGCTAATTGACTTTTATTTTGCCTCCCAAATTTCCAAAGCTACCCTCATTTAAAAGTTAAAACCATAGAAAACCTTTAAATTTAAATTCTGTATGCAATTCCTATAAAGGGCATCAAATGACACATGCAATTGATTTCTTATACAAATAAAGTTCAACTGTTTCTCCTCTGATTTCTCTCCCATCAGATCTAATCGTCAGAAAATCACAGAAGCAACAAATCTTTCTGGTCTCTTTGAGATACTTGTCGTATAAACGCAAGATGGTGGTCGACAATCTTTCAGAGTTGACCTAATATTTGGAGAGAAATGTTATTTTGAAAAGACAATGTGTTTCTTTAATATTTGAATAATTACAATTTAGTCAAGCTCTTTATTTATAAAAATTACAGACTTAGTTAGTTAAACTAATATAACAACTAAGCTTAATAGATAACAAATATGCTTAACAATTCTTGATAATTGATCTTTAATCATCCATCGTTTGGGCTTTCATTCATCTTGGTCTATTATATTAAGAGTATTAAGTGATTAAGTTAGATTATTATCTTTAAGATTAATACTATTAGATATAATCAGGCCCAACCAATGTTGGCCCATTAGCTTAGGTCATGATATAAATAGTCTTGTAATAAACTTTTAGTTTCAACTTTTTCAAATATCAAAAACGCTAAACCCTATTAGGGTTCCAAACGTTCCAAGCTCTCGTCCGGCGACTCTTCAACTCCGAACCCTAACTGCTCTAGCGCACACACCTCCGATCTATCATCTTCTTCATGGTATCAGAGCCTCTTGGCGTGCTGTGCTGCTACCGTCGCTGCTAGGGCTCTCAGTGATACAAGCCTTCAAGGTTTCCTCTGGTTGCTTCAACTTCGCGAAAGTTCACCAAACACTCTCTGGATCTTGGCTAGTCTGGTATATCTAAAACCCTGGCTAGTCTATGTGTGTTTTGAATACATGTTATACATTATGAAGGTTATTCATGCCTGTCGACTTGGATCTAAAAGATCCCTTGATGCATGTCATAGTAGGCTTATCCTTAGATCTTTCCTGAACTCGATATGCTATCAACACTATGAAAATATAAAACTGCTTGATCTTTCTACTAAATGTTATGAGTACTGTAGGTTCATGTTCGTATATTCTGCATGTCTTTACATACTCACTGATCTATCTTTAATGAAGACAAAACCCTATACAAAGGGGCAGTTCTACTTAGTACTAATGTTAATATTATTATTACATGTATACTGGAGTGTTTTAATCAAATATACATATAAATCGATGCATGTTATTCCCAATACCATGATAATGGATGCCATGCCTCCACGCTTAATCACATATGATACCTATCTACTGATACATACTTGCCATTACTGTTTAGCATTATTAAATAAATCAAATACTAGAATGATTCTTTTTTCAAACTTAATCTGTATGATAAATAGAGTAATCCTTCATTCCATACATACATGTCTGTTGACTGTGCAATGTAAGATCTATTTCATGCTATGCTTGGTTTTAGACATTCTTTGTTTTATTAACTGCATGTGCATGATCAAACTAAACTATACATTACTTCCGCTGCTACTCAATCACAAAAACAAAAGTGGAGTTATTCCCACTGACAAAGTCATTCTAATTGACTCAAAACTAAATATACTATCTCTGATTCATTCAAGATTAGTCAAACTAGTGCAATTTTACTATCATGTGAAATGCTACAGAACACTCATCATGTCGGGAACAGAGAATCCCCAGGCTGTTCAGAGTGTTGTGCAGAAGAAACCCCTGGGTGGCCCTCTGTTTGACCCCACCTCAATATATTTCTTCAAGTCCACAGACTATGGACCTCCTTCAATCATCAACATCTTGCAGGGCAGTCAAAACTATTATCCCTGGAACAGGGAGATGACCACAATGCTAATCACAAGGAGAAAGTTAGGCTTTGTAAATGGCTCTATTAAGGAACCACTAAGCTGTGATCTAGAGGAACATGAGGCATGGGTAACCTGCCATGGGATCATAAGACAATGGATATGGAGCTCTGTCTCTAAGGAGATAGCTTCACAGATTATGTACACAGATGATGCTTCCATCATATGGGCTGATCTTCGAGATCAGTATAGGCAATCAAATGAGACTCATCTGTTCCAACTGACCCAGGACATAGCATTGCTCCAACAGGAATCTAATTCTGTATCTAAATTCAGTGCTACCCTCAAATCCCTATGGAGAGAGGTAGATGCTTATGGTGAGGTTCCAAGATGCAGTTGTATCACATGTACATGCAATGTCAATGGCAGGATTAATGAAAGGGAAGAAAGGCTCAAAGTTAGGAAGTTTCTGATGGGCTTAAATGACAGCTACAGGCAAATAAGGTCAACCATATTGTCGATGGATAAGCTGCCTAACTTTGGAAGAGTTATCTCTATGGTCATCCATGAGAAGGCTCAGCAACAATTAATCAGCAATACCAATAACCAAGGCTCTGCCTTCTATTCAGTCAAAGGAAAAGCACCCTACCAACCAACCAATCAAACCAAACCAACTGATACTCCTTCCTCTTCTACACAAAGAAAAAGACCACCTACACCTACTGAACCCTTATACTATAGGAGTGGTAAACAAGTAAACACAAGGTATTATTGTTTCTACTGTGCTGCCTTTGGGCACAGTGATGAGAAATGCTTCAACCAACATGGGTATCCTTCTAGGAACACCTCCTCTGTTGCAAAGCCAAAACCTGTTACACCTACTCCTACTGTGGTCAACAAGGCACAGGGCTCAGCCAATTGTGCACACTCTGAACAAACCTGGTCTGCTTGGGACAGTGATGAAAAGAAAGCTGAATCTCCAGACAACCCAATTGGACCATATGGCTTTCCATTATATTCAGAGAAGTACAATCCAAGGCCCATACCCAAGCGCAGAGATTCAGGTAATGCTAATAATGTTCTTTCAAATTCCATTAACACATACTGGATTGTTGACTCAGGTGCATCAGAACACCTGAGTGGCAATGAATCCTTGTTTCTAAAACTCACGAAATGTGATTCATTTAAAATCTCACTGCCCAATGGGGACAGTCAGATAGTATCTCAAAAGGGTGATATTAAAGTTTCATCTGATATCACACTAAAGGATGTGTACTATACCCCATCCTTCCAAGTTAATTTGCTATCAATTAGCAAATTAACACAACATGATACTTATGAAGTTCAATTCTCTAAATCTTGTGCCCTTATATTTGACAAGGTTCAGATGAAGGAAGTTGGTCTGAGTAAAATGAAGAAAGGGCTGTATCTTCTACCACAAACCAGTGGTAGAAATTGTTTTGCAGGTGCCATCACTACAACAACATGGCACAGACGATTGGGTCACACCTCTAGTGACAAACTTAAAAACATTTTGAACAATACTTTAGATTTTAAGAACTTTACTTCTGTTGAACATTGTGATATTTGTCATCTATCTAAACAATCTAGGAAATCATTTCCATTACATGCTTCTAGAACTAAACATGCATTTGAGTTACTTCACATGGATGTGTGAGGGAACTTTCACACTCCAACAATCCATGGGAAGAAATATTTTTTAACTGTGGTTGATGATTATACCAGGTACACCTGGACATACTTAATTACTGTGAAGTCTGAGTGTTTCAGTATTTTCAGAAACTTGCATGCCCTTATCAAGAATCAATTTGGTAAGTCTATTAAGGCTATAAGGACTGATAATGGTGGAGAATTCTTCTCCTCATCAATGGATGAATTCCTCAAAGCCAATGGAATCATCCATTATTCTAGTTGCCCACACACACCACAACAGAATGGTGTGGTTGAGAGGAAACACCAACACCTCTTGAATGTAGCTAGATCCTTAAAGCTTCAATCCTCAATACCAATTGAGTTATGGGGATACTCAATAATTCAGGCCACCCACATTATCAATATGTTACCATCCAGGGTGACTGAAGATAAATCTCCTTATGAGCTCATGCACTCCAAGCAACCTGACTATGAAGGTCTGAGGACCTTTGGTTGCCTATGTTATGCAACTTGTCTTGTAAAAGAAGACAAGTTCTCCCCCAGAGCAAGAAAGTGCATATACTTAGGGAAATCCTCAACCCAAAAGGGTTCTATCATATATGAGTTAGACACCCATCACATCTCAATAAGTAGAGATGTGATCTTTTATGAAGATAGGTTTCCTTTAGATAAGAAAATTGATACATCTGAAAACAAATCAAATGATCAAATAACAAACAAAAACCAAAGCAAAGGTCAATTGAATGACACTGATCTCTCTGAGACAGACCAAATCGACTCAATCTCAGATGAGTCTAACACAAATTCAACAACATCAAATACTGAACACTCAGATCTAACAGAGGTGAATGATGTACCAACAATACTCCAAAATTCAGAAAAAAATCAAACACAGAACCAAAGATATCCAAGTAGACAGAGAAAACCACCAACTAAATTAAATGATTATTTCTGTTCATTTGCCACAAGCACAGGAAAATCTACAGGCACATCTTTTCCAATGCATGATTACTTAACATACAAAAGATTGTCTACCTCTCACACTGATTATTTAGACAAAATTTCTATCACAACTGAACCAACATCCTTCAATCAAGCAAGTCAAAGTCAGGAATGGGTAAAAGCCATGAATGATGAACTTGCAGCTCTTGAATTAAATGACACTTGGGAAATGGTACCAAGGCCAAAAGAAAGGAAAATAGTAGGATCTAGGTGGGTATATAAAGTCAAACACAAGTCTGATGGCCAAATTGAAAGGTTAAAAGCCAGGCTTGTAGCAAAAGGGCACACTCAAATAGAAGGCTTTGATTACAAGGAAACCTTTTCACCAGTGGCAAAGATCATCTCTGTTAGGACACTGCTGGCAGTAGCCTCAACCAAAAACTGGTCTACATATCAGATGGATGTAAGTAATGCCTTCTTACATGGTGAATTATCTGAAGAAATATTTATGTCTCCACCTCCAGGAATGCTACCCCCAGGTGACACCAGGGTATGCAAACTAAAGAAGTCTTTATATGACCTGAAACAGGCAAACAGGAATTGGTATGAAAAACTCACCTCAGCACTGACTAAGTTTGGGTACACTCAATCTCACTCTGACTACACATTATTCTTTAAGTCATCTACAAATTCATACACTTGTCTACTTATTTATGTGGATGATCTAATTATATCAGGTGATAATGAAGCTGAAATTCAAAAACTAAAGGAATACCTACATCTCCAATTCCATATAAAGGATTTGGGTAAACTCAAATACTTTCTAGGAATTGAGGTATCCCAATCAAACCAAGGTATATTCCTGTCACAAAGGAAATATGCCCTTGATATACTACATGATTTTGGACAATTGGGATCTTCTCCATCTAAAATTCCAATGTCCCACAACTACAAAAATCCTGAGAGGGATGCCCCATTAAAGGATCCTTCAATTTACAGGAAGCTAATTGGGAAATTGTTATATTTGACAATCACAAGGCCTGATATAGCTTTTTCAGTTAGTCATCATAGCCAATTCTTGGCAGCACCTAAACAATCACATTTTAACTCAGCAATCAAAATACTGAAATATATCAAAGGTGCACCAGGGAAAGGTATCTTATACAGAAGAGATGCACCTCTACAACTAGAGGCCTACTGTGATGCAGATTGGGCAGACTGCCCCAACACAAGAAGGTCAATAACAGGCTACACAATCTTATTAGGTGGATCTGCTATAGCCTGGAAATCAAAAAAACAAACAACTATCAGTAGATCATCTGCTGAGAGTGAATACATGGCTATGGCATCAACTGTTTGTGAAATTATGTGGTTGCATTATTTTTTGAATGATCTGCAGGTAAAACCATCAAGACAGACAACACTACATTGTGATAATATGGCAGCAATTCACATTGCAACAAACCCAGTTTTTCATGAACGCACAAAGCACATAGAGATTGACTGTCATCTAATTCGTGATCATTTACAAGCTGGACTATTTAAACTACAGCATGTTTCATCAACATCTCAAATTGCAGATATATTAACAAAGCCGGCAAGTCTTGAAGCTCTAAGAAATCTGCTGCCCAAGCTGGGACTCTATGACATACACTCTCCAGCTTGAGGGGGGGTATTAAGATTAAGTAATTAGATTAATGCTTTTAGATTAAATAATATTTAGATATAACCAGACCCAACCAATGTTGGCCCATTAAGCTTAGGTCATGATATAAATAGTTCTTGTAATAACTTTTACTTCAACTTTTTCAAATATCAAAATACAAAACCCTATTAGGGTTCCAAACGTCTCAAGCTCCCATCCGGCGACCCCTCGACTCCGAACCCTAACTGCTCTCGCACACACACACCTCCGATCTCTCACCTTCTTCAAGAACACACCATTAATCGACAATGTATGATGGATGACATTCAAAAATTATGAATCCTTTCTTTGCCGGAGTAAGTAGAGGAGCTTCATCATTGCCTGGTGACTTCGCGGATGATGATGATTAATTTGCTATGGTGTCAAGTTTAACTCGGTTAAATTAGAACCGAACCAGCGCTTTGGCTTATGACACCATAGTAGAAACCAACGGTGTTACAAAAAAGAGGAAGACGAGTGAAATGAGTTGGCAAACCACTGACAAAACGAAGGCACGTGTGGGTGGGCGTGAACAGCCAATATCAGATAAAGGAGAATCTCACTGTGGCAGTACGATTTTGGGCGTGATAAGTTTCTGTTTGTTTGCTGGCTGGTGCTGCTTGTACAGTACCGTACTTGGAATTATATCCTTATCTATTTTCTAATTAATTTATTAACCAACTAAGTAAATTAAATAAGTAGATCATTAGCTCTGCAACAGTATTTATAAATTTCATCAATACACCAAGTAATTTAATTTATCAAAATAGATAAGGCACTGTGCCAAGTGTCAACGAAACAGTTAGACAGGTCACCAACCCTATTGTGTGCACATCATAGTAGCATACTAGCATGGCATCTATGCACATGGTTTGGAATTTCGATAGAAACAGTCATACTTACACAATTTGTGTGTGTGTGTGTTTTTTTTTTTTTTTTTTTAAATAATTAAATTTCATTAAAAAATAAGGCTAATGTTTTTATTTCTTTCCCTACATTCTATAGTAACCACCAAGTAGAAAGAGAGTGATGCACTATTAGCCTAATCGATTGTATACACTATTAAGATTCGAGTGTTTACATTTTAATTTAATTTACTTATCAAAAGATAGTCATAATCATTTGAAAACGTTATGGAGATCTATTTTGTAAGATTGACTCATTGGTTTCAAGAAACTATTAAAGTTTATGAAGTCTTTAGACTAGATTCGAATCTTACTTTTTATATTTTTATTTAAATTTATCCGATGATATATTATATATTTATGTAATTATGTAATATTGATATCTCTATAAATGTATGTATAAAAAAAATGTAGATCTATTTCTTATTCTGAGCTGAAAAAAAATAGCAAGAGACAATATTAAATCTCGCTCAAATTCTGACTATTCTATATAATCTACATGTGTATTATGCATAAATCTCATATTATGAGAAAAGCTATTTAATTATTTATGTATATCATGGTTCATCGCCATCTAGGCATCTAGCTAGCTTATTCCATCATATATATAACTAGAAATCGATCTATTGGAAAAGATGGGATGATAGATAGTATCACAAATCAGTGGAGTCTCTCCAACATACGAGCATTATAACACATCGGCGAATTATGTAGAACCGTGCTCTTTGCTCCCTCACCATAAACTTGCACCTTATGCTCAATGTCCGACATGGGTCTTGCAAATGCTTTCTGCAAAAACTAACTTTTCTCTCCGTTGCCGTTGCCGTTGCCATATATGAAACCGACCACAATCGATCGTCTTTAATCTTCCTGGAATTTAGCTCCAATCTCGTCACAGGTTCCCTGAGTTGGGTTTGGGAACAAGGATGGAACTGGTTGATTAATTAATATTGCGGTTGGAGTTTTTTGGTCTGCACACGGATGGATGGGTAGATGTGAGATGATGTGAGATTCCTCTGATTTTATAACAGAGCAGATTCAGCAGAGTCACAGAGATGGTGTGGTAGAGTTATGGCAGACCATCACTTTATTCACATCCCTGGTCAGTTTGGTCACTTTGGTGGGTCTTTTTTCATTATCAAAAATTGACAATACATGATTTCAAGGAATAAATATCATCAAAAATATCTTTTAACTTTGTTGCTTCAGCACAATCAGCACAATCAGCACTTCAGCTACAAACACACGTATTTTTAATAGAGGGAATATATATTTGGTGAAATCAAAATGACAAAATGAGGTTAATGAAAATGAACATCGAAATCTCTCTGCCTCACCAAAACAAGGCCCAAATACTATTTTGGAGGCCTAGAAAGATTCCTTTTATGTTTCATATGATTAATCAAGTGTACTGCTCACCTGATCATTCAAGGCCCGACAAAATAGACTCTTGTGCAATTTACATTATTAATTCCTGTCATTATCTAAACTCTAAACCAATTAGTTCCAAAATTATATTGGACTATAAATCCAATTAGAATTCTTATACTGCTCCAGCTTAGCAACGGATCCCAACAAAAGGAGTCCATAAAAATAAGCCCATCCCACTCCCTGATTTGAACCATACCGCTAAATCAAATGAGAGTAAAAAAAGCTCAAACAAGAAGAGGAAAATGTCCCCAAGGATCTTGCTGCCATGCTTCTTACTGGACTTGACCAAGCTGGCAGAAGTTTCGATCATCAGGTGCACAATCGGTTCAACCTTTGCATTCGGGGTCGAAGGCCAACGTGATTGGCGCCGCTGGTCAGTGAAAGAATATATGATTGATATCGAGAATTAAGAAAATGATATATTTTCTATTTTGTTCATATTTGTTATCTTCTCATTGTGTATGAATATTAAAACATTTGTCCAATATCGTCGGAGGAGCTCAATCGGTCTCTCATTTGAAATGCAAATAATTACTGATATTGAAATCCTTTTTTCTTCATCAAAATTCAAGGAATTAGAAGTGTAGCGATCATCGATCATCCCGGAAGAAGCTTAAATGATTAGGTTTACATAATATAACCTATCTACGGTACAATTTTCATTTAATGATCTGGAATTTTTCTGAAAACGACTATTTTTTGTCGTTTGTAAGTTGTCCTTATTTTGTCTGGATGACGTCGATATTAACTGCAATAATGCTGGAATCAGTGGAATGAATGTATTGTTTCGAAAATATTTGTCGATTTCTGTACGTACGACATAGACCACATTCCAAATTAAAACTATTCGTCCACGTTTTCGACTTTGGAACCGTCTAATTTTGATTCCTTTTAGATCCATATAAGATCCGTTAATAAATTACCCCGATCCACATCTATGATCCATGTGACCATTTCTGATTCGTCAACGAATTGCCCCGATCCACATCTATGATCCATGTGACCACTTCTGGATTTATCGTAAAATCTCTCATTCGATTAGCTGTTTCTGACTCATCGTCTTCTATAAATAAAAACAGATCGATTAACTTCCCATACATACAGGAATTTTTGGTATATAGCCAACCAGACAGAACCGTCGATTGATAATTCAAAATGGCTCACTCCCTGCCGGAAAGAAACCTCTACATCGGAGACACCGACGACGAGATCGAGATCGATGTCGAGGAAGAAGGCGGAGGAGATGTGTACGACTCGGACTTGTCAGAGACCATTTCGAACGACAGTCATGATAGTGTTCACGATGGGAGCAGACCCGGTTCCTACACCACTTCATGGCCGCAAAGTTACAGGTTTTTCTTCTTCTCCGATTTTTTTCTCGGATCTTCTTATTCATCTATATGTTCACGTTCATTGGTTTTTTGTTCGTTTCAAGACAATCAATAGACATGTACACAAGTGTCACCCCAAAGAGCATTGGGTTTCTAGGAACGTCCACGCTAAGCAGACTGAGTGGCTCGTTCCTCTCGTCTTCGTTTCACGACAAGCGTGTGCCGGATCACGTCAGACCATTCCTGCAAAAAACCCATTCGCAAGAGGATCAAATCCAGAAACATGAGATAGTTGCAGAGGAGAAACGGAAGAGCTCTCACGGTGGTCTGTTTCCGCCAAGAGGGTCTTCAAGTGAGAAAACGACGACTACAGTAACTCATGACTACCATGGTGGATCTACCACCGCGTCCGGTGACTGCTCTTACGTCCAAGCTGCTCTCAATGGTATGTATTTAATTTATTTAACTGTAGTTTACATTTTGAATGGCGATTGACGTCGTTTCAATGCTGGTTTTATATCTGCAGGAATCAATGTTCTGACTGGAGTGGGGATTCTATCAACACCATATGCTATCAGAGAAGGTGGATGGGGAGGATTGGTAATTATGTTCATGTTCGCAATGATCGCCTGGTACACCGGCATTTTGCTCCGAAAATGTCTCGACAGCTCACCTGGTCTCCAGACATATCCCGACGTCGGGCAGGCTGCCTTCGGCACCATCGGACGGTTTCTAGTATCCGTGATCCTCTACCTAGAGCTGTACGCGTGTTGTGTGGAGTACATAATCTTGGAGAGTGATAACCTTTCCTCCCTGTTTCCTGGAGCAGAGCTGAACATTCTGGGATTATACATAAACTCCAAGGTAGTCTTTGCCATACTGACAACTTTGGTAGTCCTCCCAACAACTTGGCTCCGGGATTTAAGCCTCCTTAGTTACTTCTCCGGGTGTGGTGTGGTGGCATCAATCTTGGTTGTATTGTGTTTGTTGTGGGTTGGAGTGGTAGACAAGGTTGGGTTTCACAGTGCCGGGAGTCAACTGAATCTTCCGACACTCCCTATAGCAGTGGGTCTGTATGGATACTGCTACTCTGGCCATGCGGTGTTCCCGAACATTTACACTTCATTGAAGAAACCTGGGCAGTTCCCTTCTGTTCTTTTCACATGCTTCGCAATCTGCACGGTGCTGTTCGCAGGAGCTGGCGTTCTTGGGTATTCGATGTTCGGTGAATCGACGGAATCACAGTTCACTCTGAACCTTCCGCACGAGCTTCTTGCGTCGAAGATCGCAATTTGGACTACGGTAGTGAACCCAATTACGAAATTTGCACTCACGCTGACACCACTGGCTCTGAGTTTGGAGGAACTCATACCATCAAGCTACGCTAAATCTCATATCTACGCAATCATCATAAGATCGATACTCACAGTCTCCGCTCTAGTAGTTGCGCTTTCCGTTCCCTTTTTCGGTATGTTTTTGCCCTTTTACTATATTTTTCACCATCATGGCGTCATTTCTCTCTCACTCAATCTGAAATTCTGAATGATACTGTTTGTTCTATTCAGGTTTGGTGATGTCATTCATTGGATCGTTTTTTACAATGATTGTGGTAACTTTACTCATTCATTCTTTGATTCATTCATTTGTATGAATAAAATTTAATGAATGGATTCTGTTTTTCCCCCCCCTTCTCTTTGGTTGCAGAGCTTCATACTTCCATGTGTGTGCTTCTTAAGGATCGTAAAGGGAGGAGCGTCTCGGTATGAGGTTTTGCTCTGCTCATGCATCTCTGTTCTGGGAGCAATCTGCTGTGGATTCGGGACCTTTACTTCAATATCGACTATAATAAAAAGCTTAATAAGCTGATTGATTTTTTTATGACAAAGATTGAGATTACTTATTCTAATTTCTAGTTTCGTAGATTGCTCCGATCTTCAGTCTGTCTGGTTGTGGGAATGGGTAACAAGTATGCCTGTAAAAATTGCACAAATGCAGATCATGGGTTTAGGTAGGGTTTAGATAGAACAGCATTATTTACAAAGATTATCATTTTGCAGTCTTGCCTTGGCATTTCTAAATCATCAACCATGTCAAGATCTCTGTATTCTTCGTCTGACCACTCTGTCGATGATTCATCTTTAACTGATCCTTCAATCTGATGGATTAAGCCGGAATATAAAACAAGGTGATTGGAAAAAGATAAATAATTTATAATTACTACCTCTTCAGTGATTTCCATGTTATCATCTATGTCACTAGTACTAATGTCCATGGAAAAATCTGTTTCTTCCTCGCTGTCAGCCACAGACGATTCCTCTTTAAGCTACCAAAAAAAAATCAATGGGACCATTCTCCAATATTCAAATCACACCATCAATATAAAAAAATACCTCCTTTGAAGGTCCTTCTGATATCACTGGTGAACTGCAACGGGAAAAATAGTGTCGGCTCCCCATTACAGAATCATCAATGCTTCCAGAATAACTGGTGCTACAGGTTTCATTAGGCCAGGCACTAATTCCAAAACTACCAAATTGAAGATTAACAGGTTCCGATTTCCCAATCTGACTGCCTACGTTACTGTTGGCACTGGGACTTACCGGCCATGTTTTCGCAACAGACCCGTCTGTGTTTACAAGTGCCATCAGACGTCTAGAATCCTTTCGCTGGATTAATTGAAACATTCCATTGGAAGACAATGAATTGGCAGCACGTTGGTTTCTGTACTCTTCGTCTATCAAAGGGACTGTGTTTGTTATTGGGTCATAAAGACACTCCCCTGATCCTCGCCGTCTTAGGCAGCTGAACACAGTGGCGTGGATTGCTGCTACACTTTTATCGACGTTAGTGTTGTTTACTTTGGGTACAAGATGCTTATCTGCTCGGTTACATAGATACTCCTGAATAGCTCTGATATTACGGATGTACTTGACATATTTGTTTTTCGACGGATCCAATGTCATGTACTTGGCACGTACAGCGAATCTTTCCATGTGTTTTTCTTCGTTTGATATGTAAACCATGACTGGTATTATTGAAGGGTGTTTTCTCATCAGACCCATCTGAACGCCAAAACTACCAAGATTGTTCAAGCCTTGAAGGAATATTAAAGTGAAAGAGATATTGTGGAGAAAGTACATACATACATACCACGAAATTTAAGCTCAGGTGAACTCCTTCAACGACAACAGACTCCTTTCTTTCTTCCCATGCAGTGATGAGTCGATCCAGATTCTCAATTACCATTTCACTTTGTGCTTTGAAGCCCTCGATAGCCATCTGCTTTTCTCCGATAGAATAATCACCGTCCAACCCTGTTTCAGGGGCTTTATTATCCGGATAAACACTGTATTCTGGCTCTTTAGATAGTTTATTTGCTCTGCGTCTAGCCTTTGCATTTGCCATGGCCACTGGGTCCAGGTGTTCTCCAGCATGATACGTAGAAGACCAGAGGAGATCATTTTGCTTTTCATCATCAAAACTTCGCATCATGTGTCGTATTGAGTCGGTAGAAACCACAGTTGTCACCCCCAATCTGCTTCCCTGTTCAATAGATACACGAGTTGAGAATAATGTGCATGGAGAAAAATTAAGCAGCAAGTACCATACCAGCAATGAAGATAAAGTAGATTTGCCACAACCACTGGTTCCACAGAGGAGAATTGTAACGGATTCTTTTCGTTCTCTTATTCTGGAGAAAAAATAAAGAGGAAAATATTTGATATCATCTACAGACTACAAACATAAGCAAGAACTGTATCGAGAATGAAGAGTAATTAAACCTGCAAGCCAGAGCAACATCTTCCCTTTGTTTTGGTCCCACGTAGTTATATTGGGCAAGAGTTTGACAGACAATATTTAGAAAATTCTCTCTAGGGATGTAGACAGTATCACTTCTGTTGTATTGATCAAACCATGTAGAATTTTCAATTTTCAGATGAGAAGCACTGACAAAAGAAGTTTCAATTTTCATAATCTCAAATACTCTTCGAGTGATCTGGAAAAAAAATATATAGTGTGGTAAAAGTGTAACTAATTCTAGCTGACTGCGTGAAAAAAAAAACTCAAAAACCTAGAAAATCACCTTGAAAGCAGGACGCGCCTTGCATCCCATAAGCTGCAATGTGCTCTGGAGCGCCGATCTAGTGTATTTAACTGACGACGGCACTGAAATTTGATCTTCATCATCCACCACCACTATATACAAAACAGTGGGGATGTCGTCGACCAAAATATCATCTAACAACATCATTCAGCTAAGAACAATGTTGCACACGAGCAGAATTCACTGCTGATAATTGCAACAATCCTAACAATCGGAATCTGAAGGACAATGTCGCTCTGGACGACGAAGTTCGATTCCACCTTATCTTCTTCCTCCTTCCGTAATCCTGTTTAGTGTTCACCTAAATATAACAGTATAACGGCATGGGGACTGTTTTTATAATGAAATTTTCTCGTAAACCCTTTTCACATTAAGGATGTTATCGTAAATATATTCCATCAGATCATTGGAATAAATAAAGAAGTTCAAAAAGAATAAAAAATGGAATTTTGAACAGAACTCTAGAAACAATAGTGTGTAATGAAAAAGAATATTTCAGTGGGAATTTCACGACTAATTTATTATTCCATTTGGGGATTAAAAGAAAAAAATAGTGGTCCGGTCCATTTTTTTTCTATTCCCAACTCTGAATTCTCCATCCTTTATTCTCATTTCGATAGGAAAACAACACACGATGAGAAAGGAATCGACACCCAAGTTCAAATCCAGATTACAAAATTGTTTACTTAAGTGAAAATCATCATGATCATGGCTACAACACAATAAAGGATACCTACCTAAACAGTAAGACCCTGTGGCGGCGCAGCAACAGGAACCTTTGGTTTAGGCTTCTCAACAACGATGGCTTGCGTCGTTAGAACCATTCCAGCAACAGATGCAGCATTCTGCAAGGCACATCTCGTCACCTTAGCTGGGTCAATAACTCCAGATTCAACTAGATTCTCGTATTTGTCTGTCATCGCATTGTACCCAATTTCCCATTCGCTGTCTCTCACCTTCTCGACAACCACCTCTCCTTCAACTCCGGCATTAGCGGCAATTAAAGATGCTGGGGATACCAAAGCCTGCAACAACGACAAATAATTTTTTATGTTATGATAGTAGATTTGCCACAATTAGTCATTAAATCATAATACCGTTCCATACTAACCTTTTGTATAATGTCAGCACCAAGTCGTTCGTCGGCATCTTCAAATAATTCCTTGATGGCAGGAACACAAGTGGAAAGATGAACATATGCAGCACCACCACCAGGGACAATTCCCTCCTCGATAGCAGCAAATGTAGCATTCTTAGCATCCTCAATACGAAGTTTGCGATCTTCAAGCTCTGTCTCTGTTGCAGCTCCAACCTTGATCACTGCAACACCACCAGAAAGCTTGGCAATTCTCTCAGCCAGTTTCTCCGAGTCATAAACAGAATCAGTTTCGGCAAGCTCATTCTTTATCTGGCTAATTCTTGCCTGAATTTCATCCTTGCTTGCTGCATCTGCAATTATTGTAGTACTGCTCTGAGAGATGGTTATCTTCCTTGCAATACCAAGGCTCTCTACAGATGCATCTTCTATGAGAAGGCCAAGGTCCTTAGCCTGAAACTCAGATCCTGACAAAAGAAAAGTTGAATCATTAGATCAATAGCTCCTACGAAAACTATACTAAAATAGAATGGCCAAAAAATACCTGTCATAATTGCAATGTCCTGTAGAAGTGCTTTGCGTCTCTCACCAAAACCAGGTGCCTTGATAGCAGCGACATTGATGATACCTCGCAACTTGTTCACAACGAGAGTAGCCAAAGCTTCCCCAGTTATATCTTCAGCAATAATCAGCAACGGGGCTCTTAATTGTGAAGTCTTTTCCAACAAAGGGATGATTTCTTTAATTGCTGAGATCTTCTGGTCGGTGATAAGAACTCTTGCATTCTCAAACTCAACAATCAGCTTCTCTGGATTGGTAACAAATTGAGGAGAAATGTAACCCCGATCAATCTGGAATAATAATAATAATAATAATTTTTTTATAAACACACCAACAAAATCAGAGAGATTTAGCTAACAAAAGTAAACAAAAAAAGGACCTCCATTCCTTCTTCTACATCAACAGTGGTTTCGAAAGAAGATGAAGATTCAATAGATAAGACACCATCTGGTCCAACTTTGTCAATGGCATCAGCAATCATTGTACCGATTTGGTCATCATTTCCAGCCGAGATAGTTGCAATAGCTGGACATAAAGATTTTCAAACATTAATGAAAAAGATGAATGCAACATAAGAAATCTAGAGAACATACCTTTGATGTCATTCCTTCCCTTGACAGGAAGGGATTTGCCTTCTAGCACATTAATAAGCTCAATAACAGTTTTGTCAATTCCCTTTTTGATAGAAACTGGATTGGCACCAGAAGTAACATTTAATAATCCTAATCTGATGATTTCACGAGCTAGCACTGAGGCAGTTGTCGTTCCATCTCCAGCAGAATCATTGGTTTTGCTGGCAACCTAGCAGATATACACAGACACGATATGATTAAATATTCACATTTGAAAGAATTCAGCAATCTATGGAAAACTGGAAAACATAACAGAATACCTCCCGTATCAAGGCTGCACCGGCGTTCTCCATGGGATTGGCAAGTTCAATGGCACGAGCGATTGTGACACCATCATTGACAACCTTAGGGTTTCCAAACTCATCCAAAACAACATTCCTCCCTTGAGAAATAAAAAGAGATGCATAGCATTTATCAGCAACAAGAACATGCGTAATTAACATTCATAGCAGAAATTAGATCGTGTAGGAAAAATCAACATATCATCAGAAATATCAATTGAACAATAAAACTAAAAATTGAGAGGGGTTAAAAGTTTAATGTTACCTCTAGGACCAAGTGTGACGCCAACAGCATCAGCAAGCTTATCGATTCCATTCTGCATAGTGCTCCTAGAGATCTGGTCGAACGCAATCTCCTTCGCAGACGACCTCACAACAAACCTACTCTTTCCGTTCATCGACGAGGGCCTGTAGCTGACTCTCCGTCCCTGTGCACCGATTCTCCTTTGAACCTCTGGCTGAAACAGAATAATAAACAGAATCGAAAAGTTAGCGGATTCCCCATCGTGGGAGAAAGATAGAGACGATTCTAAGGATAGAAGAGATGCAGAAACAGGTTACCTGACGAGGAGAACGAGGGATAGCGGTAGAGATGGCGTTGGCAGAAGCCATTGCTCTCGGATCTAATTCGAATAGGGAAAGAAGAGTTTTTTAGGATAAGGTGAAAGGCAGGAAGATTAAGGGTTTGAGGGGTTTTGTTACCCTATTTATAATATCTAGGGTTTCGGCGCATTTTAGTGCTAATATGAGCTACAACATCTACATCTACATTATTTGGCGTTAAGATAAGCGGTTCCAATGAAGCTGATTAGTGATTAGTAATTACCGAATGATTACATAACATTATTTAATCGCTAATATTTATTATTCAAAGAGAATTTAGAATTTAGACGTTTATTTTATTAAAAAGTGAAACACATAAGAAATCTCTTTCAAAAAGATAAAATCATAAGTGATTTCTATGATTGGGCATCTCCATTAGGACTAGTCGGGCATGAAGGCCTTATTCATGTTCTACCCGATTTGATAGAGTAAAAGTTTTCGGATTCAGTTGATCAGGTTCATAATATTAAGTATATCCAAATCCCTAAATATAAGTTTATTTTTTTTACTTTTGTTTTTGTTTTTATTCTATATGTAATTGGGGTATTGTCTTTATTTTTTTAATAAAATTTAATTGTTTAAAAAAAAAATATATATATAACGATAAAATTAAGAGTCTAAAATATCAAGTATAATCCTCGTAACTTCAATACCATTTCTTTGGATTGATAACAAATTTCGTCATTTCCTTTCTTGATCAATTTGAACAAGGATGGAGAATTGGAGATGGATAAATGATCTCAAACCAAATACAGACAAATACCCAACCTCTTTTATATATTTTGACAATTTATTAATTTTTAAAATGTAAAAAAAGAATGCAAAATGAACATGCTACTCCCTCCAAACTTTTTGGTAGATAAACATTTACCCTCCAATTCTAAAGTTTACCTACAATGTTTTTATTTCATATTAAAATCAAAATACTAGATGATTTTTCAATATGACAATATTCACATATTTGAAGTATGTAAGTATAAGTGAGAATACCTAGTTTTACAAATTATATCATGTGAACATATATGACATTTCATTATTTCCAGACATGTTTATTTACAAATAGGCAACTAGAATTGCGCTATACTCCGTCTTGAAGATATAACATGTTTGACATGAGAAAAAATCCGACCGTCTGTTAGGTTCAGCTCTTCTTCTACTGTAATCGTAATCACATCACAGCACAAGTGGTAGGTAAATGTTCCAGAATAGCAGTCCTGATAATATTCAGTTATTCACACATTCAGTCAGAAATCAGAGAGAGATTCAAATTGCAAAGTGGTGTGTTATTCTATTAATTTTAAATCTTAATATCTATTATTTTTATATTAATTCACTACCTTTTCTTGATTTGAATTGGCATAGCCGGCATGTCTGCACCACAATTTTTTTTTAAAAGGCTGTTTTAGATTTCCTGATAAAATATAACCGATGTGAAAAATAAGTGAGGATTAAGAAATTTTGTACCTCCTTCGGGGTATATTGAGTTGTAGTGTACCTCTGCCCAGAAACTCAAGAAAATTACTGCAAGCATATCATACAAGAAAAACACCATCAAGAAATAAATTTATAGGGCATATTACCAGATGGATAAATTTACTGGGACACGGAAGTAAATTCACTAAACACTTTTGTGTTTCAAGAACTTAATTCATAACAGTGCTTTTATTTTTGAAATTTGACATTATAAGAAGGATTAGTAATCAATAAAACAAATATGTATCCATATATTCAGAGTAAGAAGACTACCACGCTTTGATTTCTCAACATTGGGAAGAATCTCAATATAGCACGTATCCTTAAATGATGTTATAACAAATATTTTAACGCCATACTGCAGCACCACAATGTCAGCATAAATAATCATCATATTTTCATCTGCTAATACAATGTGCTTATTAAACAAAATGCAAGGTTTGATTTGCTTATTTCTTAATTAACAAGTGAAAGAAAGGTAACAATACAGAATCTGCAGCAGCTTGTAATGTAACATGATCCCCCCATTCTCCATTCCTAGTAAATAAGATGCAAAGAAAATTAACATGTTACGTAAAGCATGAAAGAAATAGTAAATAAGAGGATAGAGAGAAAAGCGTGCACTTTGATATTTTCTTCAAATAATCAGTATAGGCCATGGGAACATAACCCTCGTAAATATCAGGTTGAGACTTCAACTGAAATTAAATAAAAGAAAATCAATGTCAATCGGAAAATAACCAATAAAATTACACCAAAGAATCACAGATGTAAAATATAATAATATTTCTAGTGTATTAAGCATACCTGCTTGACAACTTCCTGCCTCACAAATCTGTGATGGTTAGTAGTACGATAAAACTGATCTGATAATGCCCGGAACTAAAGATTTGAAATTTGGAATTAAACATCAAAATAATTATTCATTATTTCATAGCTCACAAGTAACAGAAAAACAGTATGCAATGAATGTGTCGCCATTACGATAATCATACATTATTCAAATACCCTCTAAAAAATCCAAAGTTTGTATGATTCAGAGTATTTTCAAAGTTTACAGGAACCTAGATAGGACAAAAGTTAACAACAGTATAACACTAACCTGACAATTACCGTCCCCTTCAATCTTGAGCTCATTCAGGTCATATAATTGCAATCTAAATAAAATACAGATATGTAAAATCAAAACTGTCATTGAACTGCTAACCACATATATAATGTTGCAATTTATCAAATAAAAAATATACAATCATTATTTCAACCAGAAAAAAAAATTCTAAGAATTACACTTCAAAAATTCTTAACAGACAACAGGGGAAATATTGTTGGGAAAAGGTATGGTTCAGTATTTGTTGATTTTCTTAAAAATGTGCTCCAGATAGTATAAAATCTATAAATATATTAATGATAAAAGACTATAGAAGTAGGACTTTATAGGGGAAATATAGTGTAAAAAATAATTAAAATCATACATCCCATTTATTGTAGATTTGCAGGATTTACCAATTCATCGTTTATAAAAAACTCAGGTTTTCAAAGAAAAATAAGAGGTTACATAAAATATATAAATCAAAATAATGCTTATGTGATGCGTCCCTTTGATCAATTCAAGGTTATATTGGCAATAAAATACTCAAACGGAAATAATCAATGTACCTTTCAAGAAGTCTTTGATGATCAGACATAGCTTCATCAATAGAGGGGATCTCTCCATTTATCTTTGGAACATGCTGCATATGCAAATTCAAAACGATTTTACACCAATTTTTTTGCAAATGTAAATATTTAATACTTTGGTATATGTGGGGTGTTCATGATCTGTTGCTCACTAGTCACTACCTAGTATGTTCTATTGTTCTAAACTTCTAATGCTAACTCGAAAATTTAGTTTTACATATTGAATCATAAAAACACAGACCAATGAAATTTATATCTCAAACGATTTGATATCTTATTTTTATCTCATATATAATATCTTACAGGATCTGGCCTTAAAGGTATACGATTATGAAGAAAATAAAAATATATGAAAGGGTATAAGCAGACTGACACTAACAGATCATATCTAATCAGAAGAAGAGAAATTTTAGCTTCTCATAAAATAGAGCACATGTTATAACTTACTTGTATTGGAACCATTTTATTCAGCCTCTTCTCTACCTCACCATCCAAATCAAAATGATCATCTATTATCTCAGATGGGGAATCTTTTTCCTCACAGCACTCTTCTGTATTTGAGCTTGTGGTGGAAGATAGAACATCTTCTTCCTCGTGGTGGCCCTGATTCTCTGAAATTGATGAGATCAAAATTCACCTGACAAAATTAAAAGACAAAAAATAGACAAACTATTCAGTCTTAGATAATAGTATAATACTATACCATCGTTATCGAATTTGTCCCAAACTTGTGCCAAAACAGACGCATGTAAATGATCAGAAGCCTCGACAGAAGCAAGTTCTGAAAATTCTTCTTGGAGAGCGTGAGCAATAACCTCATCATTCTCTATTGTACAGTTATCAGTGTTATCGATACTTTCCGTAGTGTAATTCTCGTTGTAACCGATGTCATCCCTATGAATTATGGTTTCAGAATATTCAGAGTTATGGTATGGTGGGCAGCCACTTAAAAGGTCAAGGCCCCACGCAACAACATCAGGGTCTTGATCATACATTGCCATCAATTTTCCCACTTTGAAACAAAATCCTGCAAAAATCACCAACATCACCGTTAAGAATCTTAAATATATCATTTGAAATAGCAACAAAAAATAAACTAAGCAACTTAATTCAATTCTAAATCACGTGTTTAATAAAATTGGGGAAGAATGAAGGGATGGATCTAAAAATCATAGTAGATTGATCGAAAGCGATCAAGCATTTTAATTTTTCATAAAATATCTATATTTCATTAATTGTCGATTAAAAACAGACAATAGTAAAAGATAGAGAGAGAAAAGAAACACTAAATTGCACCGAATGAAACACAAAATTAAACGAAACAAACTTCGATCAACAGAAATTGCACATCAAAAGGGATACAAATCTAGTGAGAGATAGAGGAGAAAAACTACCTTTCCGATCAATCCACTTAACTGTTACCGAATGGAAAAAACGAATCTTGCTTATCCCTTTCCTCCTCCTTGAAGGTTCGCACACACCAGTCACGCTTCTTCTAAACCCAAACAAAAACCAAACTAAAAGGTATTTCCTATTTCCGGCGAACCGATTGGGTGATGACGGTTTGTATTTTGGATGAGATCACAATCGTTGATTTCATGGGTCCCACTGATCGGCCATCTACAATAGCATCACTCCATCTGGCCTAAATTTGTAACTGTTACTTTTTGTTATTGTTATTAATTATTTTTTATCATCTTAAATAAAGATTAAAATTTATTGATTAGTCGGTAACTTTAATTCGCCCATAATATGATTAATATCACGTTCACACGTATATACCATCTGACCCAATCTGACATGTGGCCATGTGGGTGTGACTTATATAGTTATATGACCTCACATTTGGGACTATTTAATTCACCTAACTCACTCAAGTAAATTACTAAAAAAATTGAGGTTCAAATCGTCATTATTTCATTTTATTTTACCAAATTAGACTTTTATTTGCTGTTTTTCGTTTTAATTTGGGATTGATCTTATTACTGGGATTCCCGGCTGTTGTGAGATATGAATTTTCAAAAAAAAAAAAAAAGAAGCTAAATTCCACACCATTCCCTCCATCGGCCATCGGCAACTTCCCCTCTCCTCCCCAACCATCCACGCCCCCAATTCTTTCATCCCGCCCCCTTTTTTCTCCCTTCCGCAATTCCCTTCCACCCCCAATTCTATTCTCACAACAACATTCTCTCACGATTTCTACACAATAACTCACTCATGTGCAATGCGATGCCGCCCGCAATGCTAAGGTCGGCGACCGTCGTCTTGGTCGTATCCGTGGTCTTTATCCTCCTATCCGGGATACCGACAGGGAAATGCCAGTCACCTGACGGAGCGGTTGCGGCCAACGACGGTATTAATAATGTTGTCACTGGCGCTATCTACAATAAGCTCTCGAATCTCACCGAGACCTTCCACGGTGATGTCGGCGACGGGCTCGATTATTGCATTCTCGACAGGCAATTGTTTCTGATTTCTTTCTGGGGTATATGCATAGAGTATCGATCGATTATTTATTTTGATTGATTGCAGGGATCGAGATTGGGATGAAGCTTTCAATTTCTCTTCTAATTTGACTTTTATGACTCAATGCTTCAAGCAATCTGGTACGAGTCTGATTGATCACATTGCACATTGAAGTTCAATTGATTGAATTGGTTGGTTGGTTTGTTGGCAGATGATCTTCTTCAAAGGATATGCAATGCAGCAGAAATAAAGTTCTACTTCAGTGGATTGTACGGAAGTGGAGAGAGGGGTGATTTTTTAAAACCTAACAAGAATTGTAATCTGAGCTCGTGGGTGTCAGGATGCGAGCCAGGATGGGGATGCAGCGTTGGAGGACATAAACAAGTTGATCTCAAAGATTCAAAGAACACGCCTTCTAGAACAATGGATTGTAGGCCTTGCTGTGAAGGTTTCTTCTGCCCTCAAGGCATTACTTGCATGATACGTAAGGATTTATTTCATTTATGCAAATTTTAATATCTCAAATTCTCAATTTTATCGATCCATTGTTAAATTTAATTCGCATTCATCCCCTGATCTTTAATCCCCGAATGAAGCATGTCCATTGGGTTCATACTGTCCAAAAGGAGAGCTAAACAGGACGACTGGTTTATGCTATCCGTGAGTTATTTTTATCCTCCAAACTAACCCAACGGAATAAACATCCGAATCATAAACTGTGCTAGAACAAAAAAAACTATGCAGGTACCGTTACCAGCTTCCCCCTGGACGACCGGACCATACATGTGGGGGAGCAGATATTTGGGCAGACATCAAAACCGACAGTGACATATTCTGTCCAGCAGGGTACTACTGTCCGACAACAACAAAAAAACTTCCTTGTGAACCTGGGTATGAACCGTACTTCGTTACATTCTGTCATTTCATTTATTCACATTTCAAACATACACGATCTAACTATTTCTTCGCATCAGATATTATTGCCGGAAAGGGTCGACGACGATGCAGAGTAAGCAAGCTCTGACATTTTTATATCTTTACGTTCAAGATGTTTAGGAATAAATCAACAAAGTAAACTTTTCGTGCACCGCACAGGATGCTACAAAAAGAGTTCTTGCAAAGCAATGTCAGACAATCAAGACATCACTCTCTTCGGTGTTCTGCTCATAGTAAGTTATAACCGAGTGAGTACATTTGGTAGTCCGCAAATGTCTTCGTTATTCCGAATATATGGATTGTCTTGGTATAGGTGTCACTGGGATTGTTGCTCTTGATCATATACAACTTCTCCGATCAAGTTCTGAGCAGTAGGGAAAAACAACATGCGAAATCCAGAGAAGCTGCAGCAAGGAGTGCTAGAGAGACAGCACAAGCTCGGGAGAGGTGGAAAGCTGCAAAGGATATAGCTAGAAAACATACCACTGGACTTCAAACGCAGCTGTCTCGTACATTCTCTCGTAAAAAATCTTCAACGCCGGCAGAAGCTACGAAAGCAGACACGACTCCAAGTTCTAGCTCGACAGAAGATGGAGAGACGGGGGAGAGCAACCTGACGAAGATGATGCGTAATATTTCAGAAGAGGGTGAAGAAGGGTTTAATTTGGAGATTGGAGACAAAAACCTGAAAAAACACATACCAAAAGGTAAAGAGATGCACACTCGCAGTCAGATCTTCAAGTATGCCTACGGACAGATCGAAAAAGAAAAAGCTTTGCAGCAGGAGAACAAGAATCTAACCTTCTCCGGAGTGATATCAATGGCCACTGACACTGAAATGAGAACAAGGCCTGTTATAGAAGTTGCTTTCCAAGATCTAAGGATCACCTTGAAAGGGAAGGGGAAAACACTGATGAGATGCGTCACCGGAAAACTTATGCCCGGTCGTGTGGCTGCAGTCATGGGTCCATCAGGGGCCGGGAAAACTACATTTCTCAGTGCACTCGCGGGTAAAATTACAGGATGCGAGATAACTGGAGCCGTTCTTGTAAACGGAAAGCCAGAACCAATCCATTCCTACAAGAAAATCATCGGGTTCGTCCCCCAAGACGATATTGTGCACGGTAACCTGTCGGTAGAGGAAAATCTCTGGTTCAATGCAAGATGTAGACTTCCGGCCGAGTTTTCAAAAGCAGATAAAGTTCTGGTGCTTGAAAGGGTGATCGAGTCCCTAGGACTCCAGGCCGTGAGAGACTCATTGGTCGGGACTGTTGAGAAGCGAGGGATTTCAGGAGGACAGAGAAAAAGAGTGAATGTGGGACTAGAAATGGTTATGGAACCTTCTTTGTTAATTCTAGACGAACCGACGTCTGGACTGGACAGTTCCTCATCGAACCTGCTTCTGAGAGCTCTTCGTCGAGAAGCTTGTGAAGGAGTGAACATTGTGTTGGTGGTTCACCAGCCAAGGTCCGTATTTCTACATTTCCTGGGACTTGTATGTTTGTTTATGCAATAATTATACTGGGTAGTTGACGGTGGTTGTCTGTTGGGTGTAGTTACGCTTTGTTCAAGATGTTCGATGATCTGATCCTTCTTGCAAAAGGAGGCTTGACTGCATACCACGGATCCGTTAAAAAGGTGGAAGAATACTTCTCAGGTATCGGCATCAACGTCCCTGATCGCGTCAACCCACCGGATTATTACATCGACATTTTGGAGGGTATAGTAAAACCAAGTGTGAGTTCTGGACTGAACTACAAACAGCTTCCTATCAAATGGATGCAACACAATGGCTACGTGATACCTCCAGACATGCTGGATCTTCTTGGAGCTGAATCTGCTGCAGATAAGTCGATAAAATCCAGCCCCGAAGAGGCTCCGCCTGAATCAGATGTGCATACGATTGTTGGGGAAGTCTGGGGTGATATAAAGTGTATTGTGGAGAAAAAGAAGGATAACATCGGCCTCAACTTCACCAAACCTGTCGATTTATCCAATCGCACCACTCCAGGATACTTTCGCCAGTATAAATATTATTTTGGAAGGCAAGTGCTGGTTTTCGATCTTTCTCTCTTTGATTATATAATTTCAGAATACACATACCTGTTTCCTTCAAATTTTCAGTCATTTATATTCTGACGTATAGGGTTGGCAAGCAGCGTCTTCGAGAAGCAAGAATTCAGTTTGTCGATTTCATCATTTTATTACTGGCCGGAGTTTGCCTAGGTACACTCGCTAAAGTGAGCGATGAATCTTTTGGTTCAGTTGGTTATACCTATACTGTCATTGCTGTCTGTAAGTTGAAGATCGATGTTGTTCTCTCATACATATTCTTTTCTTCTTTAATTACAACTGTAAGAGTTTGGCCATTTTCTGGTGCAGCCCTGTTGTGCAAGATCGGAGCTCTGAGATCATTTTCACTTGAGAAGTTACACTATTGGAGAGAGAGCGCCGCTGGCATGAGTTCATTGGCCTATTTTTTGGCAAAAGACACAGTCGATCATTTCAACACACTCATCAAGCCAATAGTCTACCTATCGATGTTTTATTTCTTCAACAATCCTAGGTCATCAATCTTAGATAATTATATTGTTCTGGTCTCCCTAGTGTACTGTGTCACCGGCATTGCATATTGGTTTGCCATTTTCCTCCAAGCAGGTTCAGCTCAACTGGTAGGTACTAATTCTAAATTCTAAAAAAATCAACCAAATTCACTCAATTCTAAATCCTCAGAATTTCTTCCAACTTTCCACGCAGTGGTGCGTGTTGCTTCCTGTTGTTTTGACACTGATAGCAACTCAAGAAAACAGCGGAGGAAGCATGGAGTTATTGGCTAATCTGTGTTATACAAAATGGGCTCTGCAAGCTTTTGTCATCTCAAATGCGGAAAGGTTGAAATCCCTTCATTTCTTCATTCATCCCCCCCTCTCTCTCTCTGATTGCATGCATGTATACATTCAGGTATTCTGGTGTGTGGTTAATCACCCGTTGCGGAGCACTTAAGCACAGCGAATATCACATTGGCGACTGGGGGTTGTGCATAATTATCCTCTTTATTTACGGAATACTGTTCCGCTTCCTGGCATTCTTCTGCATGATAACATTCAAGAAGAAGTAAAGTAAGCTTCTCAAGTTCACCATACCATCAAACACCTCATTCATCGCCATCATTCTTATTCTTCTACTTAGGAAAGAAATCAGTCTGGGATGATTTGGTTTTGCATATTGCATGAGAGTAAGCATCCCCCGGAAGTATTTTATAATCATTCTATATATTTTATATGAGATTATACGAGAATATGAGACTAATGAGAGAAAATGGACAAAAAACTCCGTGTCTTTGGTAGATTTATGTAAATTATGCATTTTCCACACATACCAGATGACAGATGTTGTTGTAGGCTCGCTCATGTCACTCTTCTGAATTTTGTTTATCAAAAGTAAACCTGTTCCTCTTCCCCCCTTCCCTCTTTCATTGTAATAGAACTACATACCTAATTACCTATACTATGAATATGGATTGAGTCATGAGTCAAGAATCATCTCATAATGTATTTGCTGTGGATTGTTTCTTAATTCACTATCTAGTATCTTCTGTCTTAAAAGAAAGAAAGAAAAACAGATAAATAGTAGATGCTGAATGATGAATTAGTATTTACCTTGAAGAACAGGTAGGTATTCATGTCTTTGTTCCTGTTCCTGCAAGATCTTCCAATGTCAGATTTATGGTATCAGCGGATCCTTTCTTCACTTCCTCCCCACGAGCAGCCAACAAGTCCTCAACGCTCCCTGGCTCTCCAAACCATCCCAGTCGATCAGCCATTAGATGAAGATTATTGCAGCCGTCGCATCTCGCCACAACCACGCCTTTCTCGTATGACTCTCGGCAAGCGGTTTTAACTGATCTTGTTTCACATACCTTGCATGTGAACACCATGGCAAGATCATGTCTGCTTGATGTCTTCAAGCTGGAAACTGCCGAATGGGTTTTGGGGATTGTGTTTGACGATGGATGTGACTTTTTTTCGTTAGGAGAATCTTCTTTTTCAACTTGTTTATTGACAATTCCGATCTGAACTTCGGATGAGAACGACGAGAATACTGCAACCAAAAAGAAAAACCCTAATATTTTGAAGAACAAAACCCCTAATTTTAGAAACAAAGAAGAAGAAAATCATTTTTATTTTATTTTATTTTCAGATTATATAGTACCCCTGGAAATGGGATTGGAAATTCTCTGGAAGGATGAGACGGAAATCCGTCTGAATAATTGACGAGAAGACATGGATAGAGCTGCCAAAGAACACGAGAGGCACAACTGGTTTCGTCAAATCGCCAGCAAGAACCTTCCTGGAGGGGCCTCTTTTTCGTCGAGACTAGATTGGCGAACTAATTGGGCCAAAATTCATCCGACTGACGTATTTGCATCTAAATCCTCGTATTCGGTATAAAATTCACTCTTTCTGTACAGGCATGCCACAGACAATAAGAAAAGAATATAGACGGTTGAGATTGTCGCATTCACTATGTATCAAACATTTAGACGGTTTGTGTGTCCATATTCAATTAGTTTCCTACAAAAATCTCTAGTAATATGTTTAACTCATGTGGTGAAATTAACCAACCCCATTTATTAAATCTACACCAAATTTCAGGTGAAAACTAAATCGAAAACTCTGATTTTAGTCATTACAAAGCGCGTATCATCACTCATATATTGTTAAAATTGAAAATAAATGAATAGTTAAGATGTTCTAATTCTGGATTATCATTTGAAATTTACCTCATTTATTAAATCTACAACTTCTATTCATGTCAATAAACCTTAGACTTCCATTTTTTTATAATGTTATTGGTAAAATTAAATGAAATGTTCGACAGTTTAGTATATGATTATGAATAAAAAAATATATCACAGTGCACTAATTATTTGCGGTGCCCATCCCATAAGATCATGAACCTTTTTTCATCGCTCGATCGCATCACAGTGCGTCTGTAGTATTTCTTTTCTGGACGACGAGTCTGTCTGCCTTGGCTCAATTTTGTTGAGACTCCTACCTTTAACATACTTAGCTAGTCTACATCCATCTCGCCCACACTCTACTCTCTCGCTAGATTCTGCTTGCACGATTCAGAATAGAAGCATTTTGGGCAATGGCATAGTCCTGAAACCCTATCCCACTTTCTTTTCTGGAGGGATACCATACTCGATCACGTACGCTACTTCTTTTCGGGTTCCCGACCCACATAAACTTGTAGGTTAATTAACGACTACTTGATCACATCGAGAGTGTGCTTTGGTATTGTTGTACTTTGCATAAGATAGGAAAATGTCCCTCCGAAGACCCATTGAGCTGAAGGCGGCGGTCTCCATAGAATGTCGCTTTTTTCTTCCATCTTTCTACGAACACACTTAGGTCGGCAATTAGATAATCGTAGTACTGCTGCCTAAGCTTTTAAATGGTATACTGAAATTCGTATTCGAATCCGCATTCGAATATGACTATCCGGATTCGGATACCTGAATTGAAATCCGTCGATAAAATCCAAATTTATTTAAGAATTCCGGATTCGGATATCCGTATAAATATATAATAAATTAATATTATTATATTTATACATTATATATTTATATTATAAATCATTAAATACTTAAACCTAATTACCTAAGTTATAATTATAAATCTTTATAACTTATTGACTTATAATTATTAAATTCTAACTCTAACCCTAATTAAAGTTATCCGGATTTGGATTATCCGAAAATCCGGATAATTTATTCGAATTCGGATTATCCGGATTTGAATTTTCAAATCCGAATTTTATTCGGTCGGATTCGAATACCTGCATATCCGATCCGAATCCAACCGATATACAGGCTTACTAATGCCGTACCTAACGACATGTGACAGCTAATTGACAACGAGCGTATCTGGAAACTAAGAATTCCGGAAAAAAATGAGCACCATGCATCATTGACCTTAGATGAGAATATTGCATAGCTCTTGATCCCACTAATTTCGAGCTTGAGAAGCTTAAGAACTCTTAGGAGAGTCCTAGCTCTCGAACAGCCGCAGATCCTCTCTTGCTAGGTTATCTCAGCAGCCAATGATCCCCTAATTAAAGCAGTAGTCCACATCTACAAGTGGTAACTGGTGAGTTACAACATCAGTGACAATTGTCCTCCAGTAATTTCAATCTTACTGATCAGTAAATATCTGTAATTTGTGGTTTAATCAGACTATGAGATAACAAGTTGCTTCCAATATGGGAATTGCTAAAGGTAAAATTAGAGATCAAGGAAAAAAATTGTTGTCATAATTCACAAACCCTAAGAATATTTATCTATAGATCAATTGATTGATTGATTGATTTTGCAAATCTGTCTTTTCCTTGAGAGAAAGATTCAGGTGTGCACTAATTAAGGATGGTGGGATGAATAAGTCTACTACTGTCTACATATATGACTGCATTTAGTACGTTGTCTATATATCTACAAACCCTAAACCCTAAACCCTAAATTTATTTTAATCAAAGGTGTTCACCTGATCATTCATCCACCCAGGAACTGCATACATTAGTGTTTTAATGCATTTTTACATCATCAAACCAAAATTACAGTACATCCTCAATATAAGCATCGATTCATTTTCGATAATCGAATCGCACCTCGCACTATGAGTCGACTATATATATATACTGGATTTGCAGTCCTCCATCATACAAATAATCTTAATTTCAGCCATTTCTTGGGTAACAATCAACAGCTCTACATTTTTTTTATCTACTTAGCTTCAATTCCTAGATTTTATTACTTATGATTTTATTCCTGCATGCAGGTCATATATATACTGCTACTGTCTTGCTGACTGCTGATCAGTAAATAGAACTAAAGAAGAAAATGGCCAAGATGGCGATTGGTATCGTTATGGTGATGATGATATCCATAGCTACATCCTCCTTTCTAACTGCTGCTGCTGCACCAAGAAATTTCTTGCAGAAGGATGAATTTGACATGGTAGATAAGCAGATGCCTGATCAGATGGTAGAGGACAAAGAAAATTATGGTGGTATAAACATTGAAAATCATCATTCCTGTGATATCCCATGTTATAACAACAGGTTCAACAATCCTGATGGTATTAAAAACTGAGTGAAATACTGAATGCACGCAAATACGAAGCTAAAATAATGCCTAAATTTATAATGAAATAATTCAGTGATACACTAGTAAATAATGAGTTGTGAGAGTTGGTAATTAAATAAGTGTGCTAGCCAGAAGAAGAATCAATTAAAAAAATTGTATCTTATCCTTCACTGATAAATGATGATGCTAATATTGCAGTGATTTGATACCAAATGAGTTTCGAACATATCACTGCTAATTCTATTACAAATCTATAAACCAGTTAAATTACATGCAGAGCCACCCTCTGCTTCTTGCTCCTTGTATATATGGAGGAGCAAAAATTCTTCAATTTATCAACAAGCTTTGGCTCCTAACATACTTCATCACCAATCCTTACACTATTGACCAACGAAAGACTGAGATCAAAATGTGTCAAAGTTATTACTTATTAGAAAAAACAACAAAATACAGATGATGAAGATTAGGGTGGAAATAATCAAGTTCATTGTACCTTGAAGCTCAGCGGAGGTGTTCCAGTTGTGCATGTTGTTGTGCCTCCAAAATCATGCCTTAGTTTCTTTTCGGAAGGTTTCAGAATTTGAAACGAGCACATCAGACTATCATCTATACTCATCATAGCACCGGCATTATCAAATTCCCCACAATAATTGGGAGCAGAGAATATCGTAACAAGTTTTCTTTCTGCAAAGAACTCATAGCCATCTTCTACAACCTGCGGAAAATATACAAATTATATTCTCTCAAGAATAAAAATTACACAGATATATGAGATAATAATAATAATCACATAATTAAGAAGGTTGCTGCCTCAAACCTGATGAGCACGACATACAAGGTCTAGATCATGCTTCTCAAGGAACTTATCGACAGTACTAGAACCAAAGGTATAAGAGACGCCCCTATCATTCATTCCCCATGCTTCAACATCTTTGCTAGGATCCGACCAAAGAAGATCACAAAGGAATCCTGAGTCTGGCACATCGGTAGGACGTAATAGATTCCTTATTTGATCCAAATTATGCAAATCTGGAGAAAGACCTCCATGCATGCAGAGAATCTTCTCATCAATCAAAGCAGCCACAGGCAAACAATTAAAACAATCTGTGAAAGATTTCCATAACTTTACGTTGTATCTTCTTTTGCATTCATCATAAAACCCATAAATCCGATTGATAGATGCACATTCATGATTCCCTCTAAGAAGGAAAAAGTTATTTGGGTATTTGATCTTAAAAGCTAGAAGCAAACATATAGACTCCAAGCTCTGTTTTCCTCGATCAACGTAATCCCCTAAGAATAGATAATTGGCTGCAGGTGGAAACCCACCATATTCAAAAAGCCTGAGAAGATCAGAATACTGTCCATGAATATCACCTGTCGTAATAAAACAAAAATAATCTGTCAAGTTAGTAAGTTACATACATGCAAACTGAGTCTGAAATTTTTTGCAAAACAAAAACTGAGTCTGAAATTGTATCAACTGAATTTAAAACCAGTTACTTCGATCATTATTAAAATAACACGGTTCAGTGGATGACGAGGAAATGGTAGAATTAGCTCATAACCTAATGGATGGAAAATATCAAATGAAGAATTATATAACAAATGAGTTGTGAAGAATATCAAATAATTATATGAGAAAAAAAGGGTCACCGCAGATTTTCATAGGCGCATTGAGTTCGAGTAGATTGGGCTGATGCATGAAAATATCCTTAGAAGCAAGACAAATCTGTATTATCTCTTCTTCAGAAAGCTGCACTGGTTTCCCCGATCTACTCTTCCTTGCTTCCAGCAACCGCCGGATGATGTCGTCCAAAACAACAGAATCCATTCCTGCCCTCTTCTATTTTCACCTATCAGATTAAATCAAAGAAATCTAATGCATTAAATATAAATATGGGAGATTTTCACGATGGCCATCGTCTTCTTCCCTTTCTCTTCCCGTAGTTGAGAGAGGACTTATGGGAGTGACAATGATCTAAGAGATAAATTTAAATAATCCGACTAATAAAATAACAGTGTAATAAGAAACACACAGCAGACATAGCACCGAATCAAACATTCAAGTACGTCTTTTATTTTTGGATAATACAATCCACTAACAAAAAAAGAAACAAAAAGGCATAATGTTTGCAATTATTAAAATAATTGAGAGAAAAATATAGTCTGAGAAATTACAGGAACTAGGATTTGAGCTTCCACCTATCAATGAGAAGTTTGAAATATCAATGTATTTCAAATAAATCCTATAAAACAGTCATCCTTTCAAACAACTAATCGATCGCCAACTCTATACTTGGCATAATTTTATTATAAATACCAAAATTAAATCAACATACCTAGAATAATATTGAAATTGAGGAGATGCTCAAATTGATAACAATCACTCGATCAGAAAGGAATTTCTGAAAACAATTGTATGCATATTGCATAAAAACAATAAGTGAATGATCATAATTCATAAGTGACAGTAAAAAAATAGAAAAAAAGTAACAATCTTTTAATTTGTAAACGAATAATAAGAACATAACAATCAAAATGAGTAACAGCAGTCATAAATCTAAAATTTAATAACCTTGTCTGAAAAAAATTTAATAACCTTGTTTGAAACTGATTGCTTGTACTTTGAACAATAACTAATCTCCGGTAGAAAATTAGAACCGTCTGTTAGAACTAAAATGAAATAGCTAGTCTGATAGGGAAGAATAGGTGAAGAAAGGAAGACAAAAAGTAGAAAATGGGAGGGGCGAAGAGCAGTAGAGAACGAAAGTGGAGACTTAGAGGAAAAATAAAAAACGAGGAGATGGGGGAATTTGGATTTTGGGTTTTTCTAATTTTCTGTTTTAGGGATTTTAAGTTTTAACCTTCAAGCTGCAGATGGTTTGTTTATATCAAATTATTTAAACTCTGATTTCATTATAAATTAGTAAACCCTAAACGAAATTCCCAAGTAATTGGTAGGTCGACCAAAAGTAATCAATTCTAAATATTTTTGCAAAATGTCAAAAAGATATGTGAAATTTAGTAAGAAAATATTTCTTTTATTTACTATTATAAATGGATCCTAATTTACTGTTGTGACTTTGTGAATTATGACCCTTTAAATAAATCTATTTAACTATTTATAGGATTTTATTATTTTTAGTTCTATTTCATAATCAATGATTCAATAACAATAAATCAATAATCATGAAAAAGGACTAAACCAGTTTCTATTGAATCATCGCTGATTCGCTTAGCCGTGCAGTAAATATTAAAATGAGAAGAACTGGAGAGATGAATGGGAGGAACAGAGGTGATGGCAACCATGGAAGGG
Source organism: Zostera marina (assembly GCA_001185155.1). Lineage (NCBI taxonomy): Eukaryota > Viridiplantae > Streptophyta > Magnoliopsida > Alismatales > Zosteraceae > Zostera > Zostera marina. Next base: position 99,059 of record LFYR01000391.1, on the reverse strand, counting down.
GTGTTCTTCGGAATCCATGTATAACGATGCATCAGCCTTGGGCATCATTGCTTCTTCAAGGCATCAAAAGGATCGAGGGACGATCCTGGCCAGCTCCTATTACAGGTGTTTAAAGAACCTAGTTTTGTAAATGGTTATTTCTTTTATGGGATTTGCTATATCGTATACTGTGTATAGTTTGAATTTCACTTCTTTATGATGCCGGTGTTTAGGGTTTGTGTTTTTGGGGATTTCTATTTTTGTATGATGATTTGGTAAAATCTTTTCAGGGCGTCTTTGGATACATGCTGCTGGAAAACATCCTGAACCTGAAACAATTAAAGCAATGGAAAATTTCTACAGTGAAATTTATAGTTTGAATGGGATCACCGATCTCAAATTTCCAGAGCATTATCCTGTTTCACGACTCTTAGGTGCACGATAAATCTCTCATATTTTGAGTGTTTTCATTTCTATTTGAAGTATAGCATCTGATTGACTAATTGTTTCTCATATTAGTCAAACACCAAACACTGTTTGCAAACTTATTCTAAGATTGGAATTCTTAGGCCGTTTTTGAGAAAATTCATAAATTTGTTAGTGATTTTTGAAATCTGACATTTTAAACATCAGTTAATCTATTTGCAGATGTTATGTTTTTTATTTAAATGATATGCTTTAAGATTGAATCTTCTTTTTTGTTGTCGATTTCAATTTCAGTTGATATTTTCATTCACTCTTGAATCATTTGCGTTAATTCAAGTCTTTACTTTGCTTGAATGGATTGTTTGTTAAATTATTATTGAACATTTGAATGAACTTTTCTACCTCTACTCCTCTAGGATGTGTTGATATAGTTGGTTGTGTGACATGTGAAGAGCTTGTTTGCTGGGAGGATGTGCCTGAATCGGTAGGGACATATTCTCTTGTTGCATACTTGTTTGGTATCAAATAATGTTGGTCTGGTCTGTCTTTCTGTATATCTTTTGCATTTTGATAATAGTAAATAATTTATAGGTAAGATTGGAAGGTCAGACGAAGTTCTGCTGGCTCTGTGAGAACCCAAAGGTATGCTTCTAATTCTCTTCCCCCCCCCCTTTCAATATCATGTCTTAGTACACTTCCAAATTGGCAACTTAATGATTTTTCATTTTCCAACTAATGAACTTTTTTATCAAATCTTGCATTTTTACAATGGTTTTAAATGTAATTTATCAAATAATGTAGAAATTGGTGGTACCCTTTGAGATGAGGGGATATCAACGTGTTTATAACTTGGAAAATAAGGTATTGATTTTTTAAGTCAAAACATAATATACAAAAATTGAGCTTAATCTTCTGTACCGATATTTTGGTGCCATATCCTATAGGTTTTTGAAGCAGCTGTTAGAGGCCTTTATCCAGTCCAAGGTCCTTTACCAGTAAAGTTCCCATTGTCCAACCCTCAAAATTCCAGTGCCGTCTCAAAATCATCAAGAATTGAAGGATCGTCTAGTCTTACTGCGGCCATAGCTGGTGCACGAGCTGCAGCAATGCAGTTTTCAAATAAGGATCATAACAGGAATATTGTAGCGAGTTCGGCAAATTTATTTCAGAAGAATGACAAAACAGAAGAATGTCGAGAGACCGATGATGTTGGAAAAAACATGATGGAAAATTGCAGTTCCCATGGTGAAGAAGTTGATATAAAGTTATCAAATCGTCAATAAGAACTTCTCCAAAGGTTAGTGACAGTGATTTTGCTCACAGAACACTTTAATGTCCATGCATTTTCTAAGTAACTTTTCACCCCTACCTTAATCATTCATTAAGGATTTAAGGCTCTAGCTTTTTTTTTTATGGTGCACTTGATTAAAATATATAGAGGCTAGAATTGAGCTGAAGTTTTCCTGTAAAGCTTAATTATACTCTTAAATTTACATTCATTCTTGAACTTAAATTTGATCGATATCTATACTGCATTTATTTTCATATTTAGCTCCATTTTTTTGAGTTGCGATATTTCAATATTTTATTCAAATGTGCATCCCTTCTCACTAATTACGCTTTTTACTGCAGTAATGAAAGGATGCCAGTAGATGTAAACCATGAATTTGGATGAAAACCATGAAGGCGACGACGCACTCCGGCCAGTTTAAGTCTTTAATTAACATAGATAGCATTAGTTAGAGAGTGACTTACTCATTAGTTACTGTGTGCAGTTGATTGCGAATCCTGTAATTTGAATATCTACATCAAAAACTCAATTTAATTTAATTTATTTATTTTGAAACATAAAATACATACATGCTCTCGATCTATATATAATAATAATTCATGACATTTAATTATTTTCTGTTTACATCAATAAATTACGTTGTATTGTAAATTGTAATAGTATAAAAACACAAATCACCAGAATTTAAGCAAACAAACAACACAAGTGCAGTGTCTATGTCGCAGTTACATTACAGTTAACTAACAACACCCAGAATTAAAAGAGAAGCTCATTGATCCCCATGGCCAACAATACAATCTTAGCCATGTTGGCAACAACCTTGGAATTTCCACTGTCGAACGGAGTGCTGTCAACAAGAGGCTGTCCACCATAGCTGCCGACACCCGGCTTTGGCTGAAATTGCTGCTGTGTATTTCCGCCAAAGGTTACCGGTGATCCAAAGTTATTCTGTCTACCGGTGTCAACTGGAGAGGCGAATGGAGGTAGAACATTAGCCAAGCCTGGTGATCCAAGTGAGCCACACTCCTGATAGAGAGCAAACACATGATAGTTAGTAACGTGACTACGTTGGGGAATTGAAATTACATCAATTCGATCATTATTCATACTACGGTACAATCTTACAATCATACCTGGTTGCTACGTGGATCGTCGCTAGCTTTCCACACCAACTCGCCACTTTGATCTCTGATCCTCATGTCTCCCTCTTCGACAAGCTCCAAAGTCTGCAAAGGATTATCAGCGTCGACTCCAGTGTCCCATGCCGATCGACTCCCATCGAACACCTCCAACCCCTGGTCGGAGAACACTAGAGAGCAAGTATTGACAGTGGTTATCGGATTGCACTCCGACTCCCATACGGATTGATGCGTTCTGGTGTCTTGCACCTCAATATAGCAGAAGTCACCGCCGAATCCCCCAGCACCGGGAACGGTGGGACGGCGGAGGAAGTACACAGCGTAGTTTCCCAGTGAAGAAGTCAAGATGGGTTTGGGGACAGTTTCATACGAATTGGGTTCGATAGTAGCCAGGATTTGCTGCTTAATGGTTCTCTCTATCGACCCCACTGCCGCGTCCGCCTCCGCCTCCGCCCTGGTGGTCAGTGAGAGGAAGAGGAAAAAGAAACAGCAGTACATCAAAGTTGCAGACTCCATTTTTATCAAATTTTGATGGATGGTCGATCGGGTGGATGATGTACTAAAGAATCGGATCAATCGATGAAATGGAATGGAATGAATTGGAATATTATATATTGGAAGAAGATGAGAATAATATTTATAGAGACTTCATCAATGGATTAGGAGGAAGAAAGAGGAGCAGATCAAAATAAGTCTTTGTTGTCTTTGACTCTAACTAACCCAATTACTTAACTTGTACTTACGTATGCATGCATGCATGCATGCATGTTCATTAATTGGTCGTCTAATCATTTGTCAACTGATTTTAGTTATTATTAAAATTCCTGATCATGTTGTAACATTGAGACAATATTGTCGTCCTTGTGTTCGTTCTACTTGTGACAAGAAGGCCTAATTAATGTTTGAGGAGTCCGGTGCATCTTCAATCACAATTCTCAGATCGGTTTTGAGTCGATCTAATAAATTGGCCAATTGTTATACTTTTTTTTTGATAACGGGTCAACATTCTACATGTAAAAAAAAAAACCTTTGATGACATGTCAGAACAAAATAATATATCATCGATCATATAGATTATATAGGAGTGAAAATTTATATTGATAGAAAGTAGTTGATCGGGAATTGGAATTATACACTTCGAGAGATATACTGATAGAAAGTCATTTAGTCTTTGCAGACGATATCGTTTTCTTCTACCGATCATCGACGAAAACCTTAACCAAATTGAATGATATACTAGAGGAATTTTCATTTTTCTCGAGACTCCAAATTAATAAGGAAAAGAGCTCGACGTAGTTTTCTCGAAGAGAGTAAGAGATGGAGCGACTCTAACTGCGATACTAGAATTTTAACAAAAACAGCTGCCGCTAAAATACCTGGGAGTACCACTCACCGAAAAGTCCATTTCAAATAGGAATTGTGATCTTTTGATAGCGGATCTAATGACATTCTAACAAGATGGAACAAAAAAAAATTATTGTACATGGGAAGAGTACAATTAGTGGATTAGGTCTTCCAAGGAAAATTTGGATATTTGAGATGCAAACTAGTAGAGTTCCGCAGGTTACAATCCAAACAATAAAATCCCTAGCTTACAGGTTCATATGGGGGACACCAGAAGGAAGTCGTTTGGTCAATGATGATTAAACATCGACCCGAAAAGGTGGCATAGGGGTAAAGGACTTCCAATCATTCAAGTGCCCGCAACAGTTGACAAACTATGCAGGTTGTGGATGGACGAGGGCATATGGGGGGGATTGGATGAAAATAAGGGACACACTACAAGAAAACAGGGAAACAATCACGACCAAGATCACTGGCTAAATTGATTTAGCCACGAGAGGCGTCGTGGCTGTAGGTCTGGTGGCTACTGATTTTTTGTCACGGAAATGATTTTTGGCCACTAAATTAACTACGATCATTTAATTTTGGTAATCGATGATCAGGTAAATTTTTTAAAAAAATTAGCCACGGCATAATTCAGTGGCTAATTTTTTTGGCCGTGGCTATTTTTTGTGGAATGAAGGGTCACGGCATAAATCAGTGGCTAATCTTTTATTGGCCGTGACTAAATTTTTGAAAGGTCACGGCCAAAATCAGTGGCTAATTTTTTATTGGTCGTGATTAAATTCTTGAAATAGAGAGAAAAAAGAAGGGTCACAGCCAAAATCAGTGGCTAATTTTTTATTGACCGTGGCTAAATTCTTGAAACAGAGAGAAAAGTGAAAGGTCACGACCAAAATCAGTGGATAAATGGAAAAAGGCAGTGGCTAATTTCAGGAAATATTTAAATGTTAGAAGACGCCTATTGTAAGGTCTTACACATTCATATAACCTGAAAATTTCATTCAAACATATAATTTTCATTCAAATGTATAAATTTTATACAAATTTCATTCATACAACATGGAAATTTCATTCAAACATACAAAAATATCCATACAAATTCCATATAACCAATCATGCCATTCAATTCAATTCCATACCATTCAAAAAATGTATATAACCAATTCATACAATTAATGTCATTCAAAAGAAAACCAAACCAAATATAAAAAAAAAGAAACCTATTTGTTGGTGCCAGTCACGCTATTAGTCGCACTTTTGCCAACATTTTCAACATTCGAATCTCTTGTAATAGACGTGATTATGTTGTCGTGTCCTTGGCTCGACTGACCCTAATGAAAAAAAATTGAAATTACCAAGAAAATATGAATGATATATATATAAATGCTAATTACCTCAATCGTCTTTCAACGTAAGTCTTCCCCTTACTTCCTTAAGTATATTCGGCATTTGTTTTCGAATGATTTCTTGGACTGCTAGATCAAACTCTTCTTTATTTTTTTGTCGTTGAATTTTTATAAAATCTGACGTTTGTGTTATGTGAAGTCGTCATATTAGTACGTAGGATTTGGTAATGGTATTGGATCACTTGCTTTGGTTCCAAGCACACAACCTTTTTTTTCCCTCAGTAATTTTCACCCATAATTCTAAATTATCAGGAAGTGTGTGATCCATTTGATAAGTTGATCTCAACACTAGCGGCTTCCATAGCATTTCTTTGGAGCTCATTATAATTAGCCTATAAAAATAAAAATAAATAATATGACTTAAATTTGTTAAAATACTTAAAACGAAACGTAGCCCTGTTTTCTTGTAGTGACATCAAAGAAGAAGCCTTAAATAATATCTCGAGACGCTATAATCATTCGGCCATGTGGAGGGAGGTCTTGCGACAACGTGAAAATAACATAAACAAATGTGTGGATTGTACATCAAAACGAACAGTTCAGTGGAAGAGGGATGGCAGTCGGCCATCATTTGCAAATGCAATAGATACACTAAGGGAGACAAACGGAGGGGCAGCATAGCAACAAGGGATAGACTGAGACGTAGAGGAATGAGTGTGGCAGAAGATTATGTATTATGCGGTGAAAAACCTGAGGCAATTCTCATGATTTTTTCAAATGCAGGTTCGCGAGGTGAATGCTAAAGGAGGGCTTTCATACAACGGGTGGATTGATGAATACACAAGACATTGAGGATTTTGAAATCATGGCTCATGAAATTAAGAAAATCACTCCTGGATCAAAGTACTGGGGATTACATTGGACAATAATGTTTGGTTTCGTACTGTTTCACATATGGAAGGAGAGAAACTAACGTCACCATGAAGGAATCTCAACCTCGTAGGAAATGATCATAAGGGAATGCATCAGATCGACGGAAATCGGTTTCAAAGAAAATAAATTTAAAAAGTCACACAAGAAGAACGCGAAAGAGAGGTTATTGCATCAATGTGATGTTTTTCAGTTGCTGATCCACAACAGAGTGAAAGAAGGAAGTTAAGATTGATTAACTGTCGGGCAAACCCGTCTTTTTAGATAAAAGGTAAATAGAAAGTAAGTATAACTATATTTAAATTAATTATTTTTGTGTGTTGAACTTCTGTAGACTTTAATTTTTTAATATATAAAACAACTTATTTAAAAAAAAAAATAGTAGCAGTGAAAATTAAATAAAAATTACGTACATGACGAGAATAAAATTTTGATCATCTGCAACCTAATTAATAATTACCGTGACCAACTGATCTAATCTTCTTGTGTTTCTGATCATGTATGTGTATAGTTGAAATATCATTATTAACAATAGACATTGCAATGAGAGCGATTCCCCCTTGTGGAAGAGATGGATCTTAGTGGATTGTAGTAACAAGGTCAAATACTATAAAACAAAGAAAACTATGAGGTGAAAATAAAGAAAAAATCAAAAAATATAAGTCTAAATCTAATGCATACTGTAATATATATAGAGTAATTATTAGGTGTCTCGACGTTGAAATACGTCAAATTAATCATGTTTATTAGATCGACTTTACGTTGTACAATACATTCTTTTGCATCATACATGTATTAATGTCTTGTGTAGTATATTATTTTAATTATTGAATTAAATATTAATGGAAACGATTTGATAACGCACAGAGGCACATTTAAAGTACGTCTGAAATACGCCCAATATATATATATACACTAGGCACGTGGCAGATATACATTAAACTCTAATTTGAATTCATGGACATACAAGATCTGATACCCAATTCCATGGGTTCGAATATTGAAGATATAAGGATCCAGCCGCATTCTATCATAGAATTTTCAATGACTGGATGATTCAGGTTACGAGTTACAATCAATTTATTTTATATATTCACAAGCTTAGAATTACAGTGCATATCTATGATCTATCTATGAAGTATGAACAAGAAGTGAAGAACAATCGAGTCAGAGATGATGATGTACATAAAAAATAAGAGCAAACAAGATAAAAAAAGTCATCGAAAATGTACTCCATCAATGACATCCAAAATATTTCTCCTTTCGAATCGAAGTAACATAGATAGAGTTCTTTCTCTGAACTCTCTCATTGGAGAACTACCAACACTCCGGCTAATCTTAAGGCGGGTTTTCTGCATTAACATGTCCGTTGTTTGATCACTAAAATCGACACTTTTACTTCTTACCAGAACAGGTTCTTTGATGTATTCAACAGCTTCTAGAAGCTGAGTTTCTTCTCTGGAAATCAGGAGTGATTTGGTGCTTTCTGGTGATGACAAGACGGATTTTTCGACGGTGCTCCCTGCATAGAATCCATATCCTTTGTTCTTCACTTGGTCGATGAGGTGATGAAGATAAACAGCTAGTTCTAGTATGTATTCTTCGGTTTTCTCCTTGTCGGCGTGATGTAGTGTTTCGATACGGGACATACTGTTCTGTTCCTCGGACTTCATGTCAATTTCCTCAAAGCTGAAAAACATTTATTCATAGAATTATATTGCTTGCCGGTTTTCTCATTTTTAAAAAAATGCAAGTGACGCAAACCTTTTGTTTGCCCATTCTCCAACCCAACCAAATCCTTGCTGTGCTCTGAAAATTTCAGACCGGAAAAAAGTATAAGAAAAAATACGATGATGAAGAAAACAATTAATGAGATGATTACCTTATCGTGTTCTCGGCCATCGGAAATATCCAGCGAAGAATTTTCTGCATTTGAGCTTTGATATTTGAAACAGAAAGCTACAGATTTTTGAAATAACCAAAGTTATTAGGAAGGGAAAAAACATTAAAAAACAGAGGGAATGCCCGTGTGTGTATACCTACCCTTTCATCATCATCATCGTTGTCAACATGAAATGAGAGTAGACGTGAACGAAGAGAAGCTTTTACACCTACTGGCAAACCACGATACAACATGTTCCTTGTGTTTGGAGGTAGAGCCATTGGCCGAGACACCTGATAATATACGGACATAAGTTTCCGGCCAATATTTATTGATGATATAACTTTGTCAGAGAAATCGAAAAATAGTTGAAACTTACAATACTATCGATCTTGTTGATGATATTAGCATAGTGTAGTGAGAGACCGCAATAACCCAATCTCCGCAGATTCTGATTTACCTCATCATCGATGAAATTGCTACTGCTGAGATCAAATGCATACAAAATCTCTCTATGTAGGAAGACAACAATTTCGACCAGTTTTTCTACAACCTAAAATCAAAAGAATTTCCACATGAACATCAATCGAACATAAAAATTCATTTGGGCATTAGGAAAATCTCAATAACAAATCTATAGTCTACCTCTTCCAAGGTCTTAGACCAAAGTGATTTCTTTTTCAAATTCTTCACAATCTTTTTCTGTTGTTTCAAATCACTCTGCAGATCAAATGAACACTCTTCTTTTTGACTACTCGGAAGAGATTCCACCTCCTTAATCCTCAATTTAGAATCTTGCTCTAATCTGTCAAGTTCGTGCAATTCGTGATAAAGTTCCTGGTAAAAAAACAGATGTTGTAGGCCAAATCCCGGTGGTAAAGAAGAAGACATTACTCTCTTTCCATGGAGAACTACTTAGTACTTACCGAGGTATTCTGGCTTAAAATGATGAGTTGTTCCATGGTTTTCTCTGCAACTTGTTTTAACTTTTCTCTTGGTGTTGGATCAGAATCTAATCTGCATTATATATGAATGGCAAATTCATTATGGAAAAAAAAAAATCTCATCTTAGTATTTGAAAATAAAATGATGATCTCAGACTACCTTCTTACTTTTCAAAATATCGACCCAAGTTATGCCACTGAGGATCTTTACACATATCCCCGAATCTACCGACTTCTACCGAAAACATACGAAACTCGTCTCTGTTAAATGAAACAAAACACTGATCATCATAATCATCTAGTTTTCTCAAAAACACCAAAAAAACAGCAACTCACAGTTTGTCGGCAGCGGCAATGGTTAGTAATTCCTTGGGATCCTTGGATACGAGACGTTGAATGCCTTCTGACGGAAGAATTTCGGTCTTCAAGATGCGGATGTTGTTCACCGATAGGGATTGCATAAGATTTTTAGCTTTGCCAATTGTATTTGCAAACTCAAATGCTAAAATTGACACTAGTTTGTTCCCTCTATATGCAACTCCATTTAAAAATCCAGAGTTTTGTGTGAAATTAATGCTGGTAATACTACTACCAAGTGTGTCCAAGACATCCACAGCTTTGTCCAGACCAAAAACGCCAGCTCTCCCTAGAATCGACGAGGTTTCTGTAACCTTGAAGATTAAAAAAAAAATTATACCCAATTCCGAAATAAAACCAAACGAACAAACTCCCAGCTGTTGTTTGTGATGATAATTGATGAAAGTGGACATATATAGCCACAACCCAGTAAGAATAGAAATAAATAAGACTAGATAGTTTTGTGTTAGACCACTCACGTGAGTCTACAAGACTGGATAGTTAGTTAACAATAACTAACAGACAGTTAGAGATTAGTTAGCAATTAGATTAGTTGGCAATTCCTGTAATCTCAATCAACTATAAACAATACTCTGTAATCACAATAAAGATAACGAAATTCAGATTTCCTATACGCCAGCTTTCTGTAACCTTGAAGATTAAAAAAAAAATTATACCCAATTCCAAAATAAAACCAAACGAACAAACTCCCAGCTGCTGTTCGTGATGATAATTGATGAAAGTGGACATATATAGTCAGAACCCAGTAAGAATAGAAATAAATAAACACAGAAGAAGAAGAAAACAAAACCCTACCCTTGCCGATCCGGGCTTTCCATGATCGATCAAAGCAAGCTCGTCGGTGTTATGCTCTTTGCAGGCCTGATCACTCACCACCAGATGATTGTCATGCCCATATCGTCTTCCTCCTCTTTTCTGAGGGAAAACCACGTCTTTGTCAGCTTCTAAGAACTGGGTTCTTCTCGAAATACAGCAGCCCATCTTCCAACCCTTCTTCTCCAGCGACGGGGACAAAGATAAACAAGTATGAAAAGGTGCAAACGCGGGTGAGGGCACTACTGAAAAGGGGGTGGAAAGTCTTTAAGTTTGAATCAGTCTTCTACTGTTTGCGTTTATTTTTGACTTTTGTTTGATTTGCCTTTTATTTAATAACAAATGTTGACCGGATAAAATAAAATAAAATGACGTGTCATGATTCCATTTGTTTCAACCCGTATATTCTGCTATTACTTGAATATGACAGGAAATTCAAGAATCCCACTCGATGTTTTAGCTGTACGATCGTAATCGCACGATCAGGATTGAATGCTCATTTTCCACAATCCCACCCACCGGCCACCGCCCAGGTGTGCAACCAGCAACCCCAATCAATGAATGGGTCAACAACTACGTGTAGTCATTATCATCTATGGTCTAAAAATAACCATTACATATTTACATTATTGTAAATACCCCCAATGTTTGAGGGTCGTAAACGAAAATAACCATTTTATTTTCAACTTGCTCTTGCTTCAACTCTTTCTTATTCATTAGGCGTAAATTACATCTACAAAACATTATTTAATTCCTGTTCATGATTAAATTATTGATGAATGAATGTTTGCTTGGTAAAATCTTTAAATCATGCGTCAACTATATTATTAAATATTAATACACGCGTACAGGCATACAGCGGTACATGTTTAGCGGTACATGTTTACCGATACACAATCTGGATCCCAATTCCCAACTGATATTACTTGTGCTATTTTAATCCTAAATAAGTCCAATGGGCCTTGTTTCAAATAATTTAATGGTTGAGATGGCCCATATTCCATAATCCAACTAATATATATACACTTTGCCGCAGGCCCGCAAGAGATGTATGTTTGGGCTGAATTTTTTTTTCATAACGGATGGTATCTCTCTTAAACTTGTAAATGGTATATCGAAATCTGCATTTTTGAATATGAGTATATGACTATTCAGATTCGGATATCTAAATTGATATCCGGATTTTATTCGGACGAATTCGGATATCTGGAAAATCCACCGTTAAAATCCGAATCCGTTTAAAAATTCCAGATCTGGATATCCAGACACCCGAATAAATATAAATTGACTTCCGCATATCTGAATTTTAGGCGATTAATTGACTATTAATTAATTTTATTATTAATAATGATTTTATATTTTTAGGCGAACGGAAATGCAAGACATTGTAAGATTAATTACCCATTAGTCAATTATATTAATGAGTGACTTTAATCAAGGTGATGTGATCAAAATTAAATGATCATTCATCCACTCTAATAAGTAATAATTAGAGATTTGTATTGTTTTTCATGCTTTAATTAAGATGAGTTTAATGTCAACGACCAGCAGTTAATTAACTCTCTAAATATATATTGCAAAGTACAACAAGAAACATTCGATCATTTCATTTTTAGTGATTCATAAATTATCTACTTCTATAATTCTATTTTTTTTTTTTTTGAATTTGAAATCAGTTGACAATTTATTAATTTTAAAATGTAAAAAAAGAAGAATAAACATGCTACTTTTTCCCAATTCTAAATTAAGTTTACCTATATTGTTTTCATTTTATATTTTTTTACTCTATGTACCCTATCTCGATCATATTAATCTTACGTATTTTTATATAAAGTACTAGCTTTTAGTATATGAGTTGGGAAGAAAAACCTAATTCAATTTTGTTTGAACTTTGTCAGCCTAATTCAATTTTTTTTTTAATTCTCAATTAGTAGATTTACATTTGTAATTAAATCCACTCTGAAAGTGTTAACGAACGAGCAAATTGAATTGATAGATAGATAGATAGCTAATTAAGATGGATCATTGATTATGCAAAACAAAGATAGGTGAAAAATAAACTGTACATACACACATAGATGCCAAAGCATTACAGAATGATGATGAATGGCGATATTCTGGATTGTAATAAATAGGTACAACTGGAGAGGAATCGAATTAATCCATGGCTGATTTTAAGCTTTGACAGCCCGAAATGACCAAACGCCCATCATGGTATGAGTATATATGGTCCCTTATCTCCATCCATTGTAGCAATTTGTCACTGGCAATTGTCTTTGCATTTATGGGAGGAAATTAAGAGAAAAAATTCAAAAAACAAAGCATATATTAATGAGTGAAACAAGTTAGGTTTATTCCGATCATTACTGGCTCACTGCACACTTATCAATTCATCATCCTGATTTACCCATCCAATGAGTAAAAGCTGAAACAAATTAATTAATATCGATTAAATACATCTAATTTTGCATATAAATTAGTTAAACCGATCACAATAATTTTATTCTGTTTGTAATTTCCATTTAATTTTCACGATGATATAACTAACCATAGATCGATACATAGTATTGGATAATAATTGGATGGGTAGTTGAATCATCACCTAACGGTTAATAATGAGCGTAGCCATGGGTGGGACCTTGCCAACTTCGTAGTTCGTACGTACCCTCTATATACATACTTCCGCATCAACCCAAACCCTTCATCCACTCCAAAACTTCCCCCGTCTTCTTCTTGGTTCCGACGACTTAATTACGATGTGGAAGACCGGGTTCTTCTTGTTGGCAGTGACGCTGCTGATCGTTACTGCCGCCTCGGCGATCCCTACAGACAGCGACAAGGTTGCCAAATTAGTGGGTGTTGCGGAATGCGTAGATTGCAGAACCAACGATTTCAAAGGTTAATTATAATTAACTTAAATTAGAGTTTAGGGTTACGTTGACGCCTACGTGCATGTATGTAATAATGTATTATCATGCATCTGGGGTTTTTCATGGGGTGTAAATTAAATGCAGGGATTCTGTTGGCGGTGGTTTGCAAATCTGAAACCAACGAGGAGGATTTCAAGGAGGTGGCGTTCGGTGAGTTCGGTAGAGATGGAAAACTCAGTGTACAACTTCCGACAACACTTGTCGACAGACAGTGCTATGCTCATGTTCGTTCCGTGTCAAAGAATAATCCATGCCCAACCTTGCGACACCCAGATAATTTCACGCTATCTCTAAGCTCCAACGACCAATCAGTCTATGTTTTAGGCACTGACGCCGGTAAAGTTCCCTTCTCTCGAGCTGCATGCGTGCAAAAGACCTTCTGGAATGGTTATCACATCAATTGTCCTGACCACCCATGGTTCAAGTATTTACCCTACTGTAAAAAACGAGACCACAGAGAACACCACAAGAAACCATCGCCGTGCAAACCACCACCAGTTCATAAGGAACCTCCACCGTGCAAACCACCACCAGTTCATAAGGAACCTCCACCGTGCAAACCACCAGTCTACAAGAAGCCACCGCCGTATATGCCACCGGCCTACAAGGCCCCCCCGCCGTACTAAGTAACCACGTACCAGTGCATGTACACTTCAAATTAAGCACCCTGGATTAATCCATGAGTAGTCATTAAAGTGCATGGTCTGAAACGACTCTGAATTTATTACAACCAGTGTGTTATGTTATTTATTTTATATCTATTTTAGTTTGTCGAAATAACCATATAGTCACCGAGCTTGGTGTCTCATATATGCCTTTTTTTACCATAATAACTATATTAAATTTCTTCTTTGCCACTTTGGGATAGATTAGGTTAATTATTACAAGAATAATTAAACGATAATCTCTTTGGATATAATTGGTTTATCACAAGCTAGCTAGAATCTGTATATATTTCATTAATTTACCCCAAAACGTACACTTAATTAAATCAAGTTTAAATCTTCATGTTAGAAACGAATCCATGATTAAAGCACAATGAAGCAAAGAGGATGAAAATGGAAGAGACGAGCCTAGTTTAGGGTATGCGTGTCAACTGGATTCAATCTTATGACTTGTTAGATATAGTTAGTTAAGTAGTTTTTGTATTCCTATAAATAATAACATGTGATATCATGTATTACTCAACTTTTGGGATTTGTGATTAAGAGAATAAAGACTTGATTAAGAGTAATTGCATTTGATTAATTCTTCAACATGGTATCAGTTGTGTAATTGCGATTTTCTCCTCAAGTTTTCTTTTTTACATTTTCCTCCTCAAGTTCTTGCAAGTTTCTTTCCCTTTCTTGACCAAAATTACAAGAAGAGAAAAGCTTCCGCGTCCGCGTCGTCGTCAAGAGAAAAGTTTCCGCGATCCGGTCGAGATTCCAGCCAGCGTCGTCGTCGTTTTCCAGTCGTCGTCGTCCTGCGGTTTTTCCGGTCGACGTCATTACCTGACTGCATCGCGATTCCGGTCTTCTCTTCCGCGATTAATTCCGCGATTTCCCGGTCGTCGTAGTCTTTGCGATTTTCCGGTCGACGTCGGTTTTTTGATTTCAGACCTAGCAATTTCCTCTTGCGCGATTTCGTCGTCGTCGTCTCACTCCGACATCGTCCGCGATTGCATCGTCTTGTACTCTGATTTCATCTTCTCTGTTGCGATTCACTCCGGTCGATTTTGACGATTTCAGACCTAGCGTCGTCGATCTTGACGATCCACTCCGGTCGTCGTCGTCGCCTTGCAGTGCATCATCGCCGTCCGTGGTCGATTTCAGATTGCAATTCCAGATTTCAGATTTCTTGTCGTCGTCAATTCCAGATTTCAGATTTCAGTTCCGGTGATCGTCGTCTGTTGATTATTCCAGATTGTTATTTCGGTAATCTCTGTTGATTTCTGTTGATTTTTTCGTCGCTGTTATTCTGGATTTCGCTGCTATTCTTGATTTCGTCGTTGATTCCGTCGATTCTTGGTTTCTTCGATAACGGTGATATTTTTTCCCCAATTCATTTACTGTTGTGTTGGTGATTGTTGCGGCACTCGTTTCCGGTGATTGTTTGTGTTTTTCAGAAAATGGGCTCCTCTTCATCAAATCAATTTGATGATCTTCACAGGTGCAATGTTGCACATTGGATTAGGGTACCTCTTGAGAGTGGAGCGACATTTTTATTTTGGAAGGCTCAAATTGAGAATTTATTCAAGATTCATGACATTTCTGACATTGTTGATCCCAGAACAACTCCTCCGGCGAAATTAGAAGCGGATGGAACAGAAAATCCTCTTTATCGTGTTTGGAGGAAGAAGAACTTTATTGTTCTTGGTTGGATTCAAGCTGCTGTTGGGCCGTCGATGTTCTCTCTGGTTATTAATCACGACTCTGCCCGAGCATGTTGGGAAAATCTTGATCTTCATTTATCACCGAGGAAAATTTGTCATTCGCAAAGCTTGAGGGATGAGCTCCGAGTCTTGAAGAAATCCGACTCTGTGAGCATGACAGATTTTGTTATTAAAGTCCGAGCCCTAATCGACAGTTTGGCCGCTGCTGGAGATAATCTTGCCGATAGGGATAAAATTGATTTCGTCTGTGATGGGCTTGGATCTGAGTATCGGCCTTTTATGTCTTCGGTACATTCACAGCCGAATCTTTTGTTTGAACAGTTTATACATCTAGTAATCAGAGAGGAAGCATTCCTCAAGCGTCATCTTCAAAACAACCCCAAGTCCGATGATCCTCCGGTTAATGCATTTGCTGCAAGATTCAGATCTGGACATGATT
>LFYR01000391.1:0-55139 GCA_001185155.1 Zostera marina | reverse complement strand
ACTTAGTTAGTTAGCTAATCTAGTTAGAAATCTGTTACAATAAGTCCTATATATATATATAAGGACATGATATCATTAGTAATAATCATCAAGTTTACAACACAAATCTATTTCTCTAGTTTGTGATAGGGATTCGATCTTGTCTAAGGTATATTTCGGGATAGAGGAGCTTTGCATGAAGTATGAGAATTTTTCACCAAATACCCATTGGATTAGTTGTTGTAACACGGACTTGGATGGTGATACAAAAGATCGCAAAAGTCGAACCAGTCTTCTATAATATACTTAGACGATACTCTAGCTAATATCGTCACTACAAAAAAAAGGACCTTGTATGGCGGCCTTTAGATGGCGGATTTCCGCCATCAATAATTCAGTAATTTTGATGACGGATGTCCGCCATCTATTTTTTGAGTCCGCCGAGGAAAGGTTTTGGCTCGACGGCGGTTCAAAATTATTTTCGATAGCGGTGTTTAGATGGCGGATTTCCGCCATCTAAACTATCCCGTCCAAAATTTCAATTCCCCTCCAATATTTAACCCGATTACCCGATTAAATTGACATAACATGGCGGATATCCGCCATGTTATATTTTCGGGCAGTCGGGCGGAAAAAGCCCGCCCAAATTTCGATTGGGCGGACTTTTCCATTCATAACGTCGAAACTTAATGTACCTTACATGACGGATTTCCGCCATGTAAGGTCTGGGGTTTAATAAAAACCTCAAATCTCAGACAGACGCGTTCCTTTCCTCCCACTGCCGCCGCCGACCTTCCAAGCGTTCCTCCAACTGCCGACTCGCGCTGCTGGACTTCGACGCCGCCGGTTCCAGAGTCGCCTCCGGCCAGTTGCCACCTCGTCCGTCTTTGCTCTCGTCTCTTCGCCGGTCCGTTTAGGTGAGTTTTTGGTATATTTTTTTTAATGGGTTTGTTTAAAATTTTGATTTTTGATTTTGTAAATGATTTTCGCATTTTATATCTATTGTAATAATATTGATTTAGATTTTATATTCATCTATTAATTGTTTGTGTAATATCTTATTCTATCTATCTATCTATCTATCTATCTTTATCTATTTTTCTAAATACCTATTTAGCTCTATTGTTTAGATAAAATTTTCTATTTAATTAGGCTTGATTCAATATTTATCTATCTACTGTTTAGGCTTAAGTTTATGTATTTTCTGTTTATTTTCTGTTTAGATATAATATTTTTCTATGTATCTATTTATCTATTATCTATTTTGTGCTTGAATGAATGTATGGAATAAAATGCTTGTTTTGTGTTTAATTCATGCATCTTATTGTTTAATTTTTCTTTTATGTTTAATTAGTTATCGTGTTGATTGTTTTTGATAAGTGTTAGTTTTTGAAATGGATTTATGGGTTTGATTTATGTTTTTATTTAGTTATTGTGTTGATTGTTAGTTTGATATCTTTTACAATAAGTTATTGTTTGTTGATTTTGTTTGTTTGATATCTTTTACAGTAAGTTATTGTGTTTATAAGTGATGGGTTTTTAAAATGGGTTTTTGATTGACTTGGGTTTTTGATATACTGATTTGTGTATCTATTGATTTCGATGTGTTATAGTTTATGATTATGGGTTTATGTTTATTTGAATGGTTTTATGTTTTGATTTCAAGGTGGATTTGTTATAGTTTATGATAAAGATGCATGTGTCTACTATTTTAGTTTTGATTTCAATGTATGAATAAGAATTTCTTATGTTGGGTTTTGATATGTTAAGAATTTCAATGATTGAATAAGAATTATGAAATGTAAAGATTTTGTTTTAATTTCAATAATAGCCGTCCGCCGACTGCCTCGCCGACGTCGGTTCCGAGGTCGCCTCCGGTAGCCACCACCTCCGTCCTGCCTTGATTAGGTCGCCTCGCTTGTCCGTTTTGGTGAGATTTTAAAAATATTTTTTATGAAATAGTTTGTGTGCTTGTTTGTTGTATTTTTTAATTTTATATAATTAATTTTACATAATTTATGATTAATTTAAATAAATAATTACTGTTTCTAATTTAATTAAATAATTACTGATTTTAGATAATGTAGAAATTAATTAAATTAAATATTTTATTTACTGTTTTTAATTAAATAATTAATTTTTTTTAAATAAATGAATAATTAACTGTTTACTTTAAATTAACTAATTTTATTTTAAAATTTAAATATTTCAGATTATGTTTACTTTTTTCGTTCGATCGGTGTTATAACACCTTTCATGGCGTTGACGATGGTTACATCCCGTCGCTCTTTTGAAGAGTCAAACTCAAGTGGTCAGTTCATTATTCATATTTTAAATATTATTATGATTTTTATTAAATATTAATTCTTAAATATGTAAATTAATTAAATGCGATGTCATCCGTATCGAATGTGCCTCCAAAGAAGAAGGGTTGTGGTCACACAAAAGATCACCCACATAACCATCCAGAAAAAAGTACCAAATGAAAGGTCATGTTTGACAACACGAACCAAGCGACGGATGAAATGACGAAAAAATTAACCAATTCATGACGTCGTTGCGCTAATCCTTTTGAACCAGCGTGATGTGTCATTTGATTCGTTCGGTTCGCGGTATTTATCTCGGAAATTTGCTGAAATTATAAAAAATAATAAGTTTTTAAATTTATTAATATAATAAATATATATATATACATATACGTACCTGTTCTCTTTCCGATTGATGTTGCCTCAATTTATTCAGAAATTGAGGTTTGCTGACATACGGTGGAAGAGTCGCTAAAATATTTTTTTCTCTCATATTAGGATCCGAGCCATAAGTTTTAACCAAAGAATTATGGTTGCTCCTCCAGAGTTTGTTCAACCTACCATTGATATAAGTTTGTGCAGTTTTGCTTCCACTTAAATCATATTCAGCCTATATATTCAAAACTTATAAGTTTTGGAAAATTAATAAATATTATAAAAAATATATATACTTACAGTTAATATTTTCAACGCGTTTTGAAAATTTTGTTGTGGTTGATGACGTCACTCAATGTCGTACGGAAGATAATATGGTTTTTTGATAAATGACATATAAGCGAAGCGATAAAGTTGTAAGTCTTTTTTTAAAATTATTTATATTTTATAATTTTTATTATCATTGTTTGATTTTGTTATTCTTTCAGCTTGAAGTCACGGATTTTATCAAAAGTCAAGAGGCAAAATCGTATGCTGAATCTGAAGCAATGACTCCATTTGTAAGTTCCATTGATTATTTTAAACATATTTCGTGTTTACTATTTATTTACTTTTTATAATGCAACAATTTATCAAAGCAACGGTCAACAAGACTTTCGGAAAAAAGAATAGGATCATAGGAATTGGTGAGCACAACGAACGAAAGATGAGCTTCTCCAAATTGGAAAGGAAAAGAGCCGATCTTCGAAAACACGACTACTAATGCAGCACCATATGCAGTTTGGTTGGAAAAATTCAAAGAATTGGAGGTATTTTAAATATATTTCAATAATTTTGTTGATTATCAAACTCATTTTTGTTTTCATTTTCAAAACAAGTATAGCGAGAGTCAGAAAGACGTCTCCAAATACAAGAAGATGTTCAATGCCATGAAATCTTATATCAAAAAACTCAATAAGACTTTGAAGACTTCCGGACTCGACATGACGCACATGACTTCCACTTCATAGTCCACCATACCGTCTGCATTAGAATTAGATATTTCGGATTCTGATTCAGAAGACTCGATTTCAGACGAGTGTTGATTAAACTATTTTTATATTTGCTTATTCAAACATCGAATATTCAACGATTCTGTATTTTAGTTTATTTTCAATAAAAACATCGATTTCAATTTCAATTTAAAAATCGTTTTTTCAAATATCGATTTCTAATTCAAAAAACAACGATTCGAACGCAAAATATAGAAGTCTGTTTAAAAAAAAAATTAAACAAACATTGTATGGCGAATTCCCGCCATTCATACTCTTCTACTAAGGTTTAGATGGCGCATAAATATGGGCACAACCACCCTCTCCCAGTTATAGATGGCGGTATCCGCCATCTATAAATGTAGGTAACCGCCTGACGTATTTTAGATGACGGAAATCCATCATCTAATGTTACAAAGATAGTCGACGGACATCCGTTATCAATAAAATTAACCGTCATCAATGAATTGACGCCAAACTTTTTTCGTGCCATATTTTAGATGGCGAAAATCCACCATCTAAAAATTTTCAGTTCCCGCGAAAATTTTCAGATTAGATGGCGGAAATGAGGATGGATAATAGATGACGGTCTTTAGACGACGGTTATGAGGTTTTAATGGCGGTGTCCAAGATGACGGATTTCCGCCATCTAAAGACCGTCATACAAAGTCTTATTTTTTGTAGTGCGTGGTTATCAAAGAAATATAGCACGAGGTCTTCCACCAAAGTTGAATACAGGACGTAAAGTGGCAACAACGACTCAGAAGATAGAATCAGTTCGATGCACACTTCACGAACTCGGAATTTAAGTCCCAATTAAAACCCATGGTGATCCTCACGGATAATCTTGGAGCCATGTTTATTGTCAAAAATTCGATTGTTGATAGCAAACTCAAGCACGTCGTATTTGATCTGCAATTCGTTTGGGAAAAGACCGAGAACGAAGACATTGTCATAAATCAGGTTTCGAGAAATGACCAATGAGCGGACAACTTGACAAAAGCGTAGCCTCCAAATTAATTGTTCCCGATACTACAACCAAAGCTCATTGACGAGACGGAGCCTTTTCCTTCAGTTTGAAAGAGGGCGTATTGGACCAGTGTGTTGACGTGTTGGTCAAAGAAGTTAAAGTTAGTTAATAATATAGTTAGTAATTTGTTAGTTTAATTAAGTAGTTAATAAATTTTATAAATAAGATCAATGTATAATAATAATTGACAAGTTTTAATACATTTAACTGATCCAAAGGGACTACAATATTGAAAGGAATGTGATTTATATTTTATTTGTAAAAATTATAAATGTCACTTCGTATTGGTTTGTAACTAGTAAGGTTGATTCACTGAGTTTTTGAAATACTGAGTTCGAATTTTACTTTAAGGTATAAAAAAAAAAGTTTGCAACTACCCAATTGCAAGTACAGATTCCCGACATGACGGTACAGTGTAACTAATTATGTACTATCCATATTAAAGCACTTGGTTTATCTTCATATACAAAACACAATATAATAGATGATTGATCGTTTTTAAAAATAAATTAGGAGATAAAAATATTAGAAAATTGAGGGGGTTCGATAAAAAACCGACAACTTATCACACCATGATTAAAGGATCTCTGTTTTTCGATAACGACGTCGATGTATAGATATGACGAATTCTGTCGTGTAAGGGCACAAGGCATGGGTGATATAAATTAGGTTTGGGGAAGTGAAAAATGGTGCAAATTAACCTCCAATTCGATCTTCTTCTTCAATCATTTCTTCTTCTTCTTCTAAGTAAGTTCCAAACAACATTGAATGAAGGTAAGCCATTACAGGTGAGGAGTTGCTGCACTACGACCTAGAAATTCATGCTTGCATGTGAACTTTTGCATGAATACTTATGAAGTAATGGGTCCAGAGATGACGGAACGGAGAACTTGCAAATTAGTATTTTTTATAATTAAATATACTCGATCTCTATATATAGTTCCCAAATTATCGTCATTTCTCAATCCAGATCGATCCAGTTAATTTCTTCACTGCTTACCTTAATTAGCTTCCTCGTCGATCGGTAACTTAATTAGGGCTGAGTTTGGGATTTGATTCTAATCATGAGGAAGATAACGGCGAGCTTCTTCCTCATTCTCACACTTGCTGCACTTGCTTCTCCAGGAGATTCAGCAGATTCCGCCAAATTGATCGGTGTTGCTGAATGTGCAGATTGTGGAAATAATGCTTTCGGATCGTTCAAAGGTATTTATTAATACATGCATGTGAATGTACGTACATTTCAAAATTCCATGTGTGTGTATATGTATTGTTCTTTTTTTGGAACCATGCAGGAATTAACGTAGCGGTGGTGTGCAATTCTGAGATCAATCTAGTAGATTTCAAAGAGGTGGCGGTGGGAGAATTCGCTGGAGACGGAAAGCTCAGCCTTCAACTTCCGACCACAATTGTCGACAAAAAGTGCTTTGCACATGTTCGTTCCTTATCAAAGACCAATCCATGCCCAACCTTCCAAAACCTTGACAATTTCATACTGTCTCTAAGCTCCGACGATCAATCCGTCTATGTTTTCGGCAATTCTGACGGTAAAGTTTCATTCTCCCGAGCTGCATGCGCCCAAAAGACCTTCTGGAAATACCCCTACTTCAAGTGTCCTAACCACCCATGGTTCAAGTATTTGCCTTATTGCAACCCACCGCCCTCCAATCCACCACCGGTATACAAGAACCCACCACCGGTATACAAGAACCCACCACCGGTATACAAGAACCCACCACCGGTATACAAGAACCCACCACCGGTATACAAGAACCCACCGCCGTGCAACCCGCCTCCATACAAGAAACCAGTTTACAAGAGTCCACCGCCAGTTCACAAGAGTCCACCGCCAGTCCACAAAAACCCACCGCCGTGCAACCCGCCTCCATACAAGAAACCAGTTGACAAGAATCCTTCACCATACAAGCCACCAGTGCATAATACGCCACCAATGCACATGAAGCCGCCGTCGCCTAAATACAATCCACCGGTTCACAAACCAGCTCCGTGCAACACGCCAATCCACAAGCCACCTATGTTCAAGTTACCACCGATCTACAAGCCACCAGTGTACGTTCCAAAGCATCCTAAAACCACGACCAGCAACTAGGTCGCCAGAATGGTCTGAATGATTGATTGACATTTATTACAACAGTTTGTAGTCAACACTCCGGTACAAAAATAAATCAAATAATAATATAGCCGCTACCGCCATCACGCGCCATGTCTTGATGGCAGTGGCAGATATATGTCGTATTGCCGTGTATTATAATTTATAATATATATCTTCTGTGAGATTTGAGAAGCGTTGAAACTTGAAATAAAAAAAATTGAAATATTATTTGAATATTTAAGGTGTATCAACATTTTAATTTTAGGACAAATCGATAATAAATAATATGGATTGATATTTAATTAATCAAGAGCCTAATTGTGAATTGAACGGAGAAGATCGAACATTAATTAAGTTTTGTCGGAGGGAAACAACCACATAGGCAGCCGGCGGAGACTTATTTCCTCTCGGCTAACATTTTGACCCCAACATACCTTCCCAGCATCATGACGGTGGCCTGCGGATTGGTTCCCGGGGAGTATCTGAAAGTGGAGCCGTCAACGATTCTGAGATTATCCACACCGATGACTTTGTAGTCTTTATCGATGACGTGGTCAACCTCGCAGCCGGCATGGTAATGCCAAATGCTTTTGACGGTGTCTCTGCAGAAATTCTCATAGGAGAAACTTTTGAATATCTTGGTGAGCCCTGATGTGGCTTTTGCATTCAAGGTGAACACGCTGTTTCCGGTCACCATCGGCAATCTGAAGTCAGTGAAAGCCTTGGAGTCGATGACTCTGGATATGACCTTACACCCAGCCACGCACTTATCTAAATCCGCTTTTTCTTTGAAATAGTTGAACGTCATTTCCGGGGTGTCATCGGCATTTGTGTTCTTCACTTCCATCCATCCCATCGACATCGTCTCCTTGATTTTCTCCAAGATCACTCCACCCCTGAACAATGGGGTTTTTGTTATTGCACTCGGTAGAAGAGAGGGCATAATGCCTTCGAAACCAGGCAGGTATCCGCCACTGCTACCCTCGATGAAGCCCACATCACCGACAATGCCCACCGTGTCCACCAGAGACATCTCCACGTCTCTATTTGCGGGAATAGCTACCGCGTTCATCGGATTGTCGGACATATTTTGCCCGACCATCGGCTGTTCCAAAATCACATTCAGGCCCAAACGATCAAGTTGATGTTTCGGTCCGATTCCGCTTAGAATCATAAGCTGAGGGCTTCCGATTGCACCGGCGGAGAGGATGATTTCTCCTTTTGGCGCTATGTTCGCAGTGTGGATCCTTCCCAATGAATCTTTGAACATAACTCCGATTGCGGTCGGTTTTCCTTTGTCATTTTTGTCGAAGATAATCCTGTGCACGATTGCAAAGAGGATGACGGTTATTTTTTCGTAATTGGCGTAACTCGCGATTAAATCGGCGGCGGTGCAGCGGTGGTTTTGCTTGTTGAATATGGTGCCCCCGGTCTTGGTTCCCTTGAGATGTTTCAAAGTAAATCCGTTGTCCGGTGTAATTCCGACTTCCAACAGTCCTTTATACATCGCAGTCTGCCACTGCAACCTCTGTGGTTCGAACACGACTGCCTTTTCCACCCACTTGTAAGATTCTTCCACCAAATTCTTGTCCAATCCAACCCTCTCCACCCACAAATCCTCCGCACGGCTGTAAAACCCGGCATTGATAGCGCTACTTCCACCTAAAACCCTTCCACGATGGTTTTGAACACCATCTGTGCTTTTAAACTGCTGCGCCGGCGATGTTGGAGAACTGTCCATCAGGTTGACCACAAAGTTCCCAAGCCTCTCCACATTTCTATTTCCGTATGGCGATCCACCTCTTTCTAAAACCAACACATTGTATTTCTCTGAGAGTGTCGCTGCCAGAGGACACCCCGCTGTTCCCCCACCGACGATAATGTAATCGAAGGTCAGGTTCTTGGGTGCATTTTTCGCGTCTTTCAGGTATGAAAACCTGAATGGTTCTGCTCCACCCAAAACATCACAACACATATACAAACATAAACATAACACACTTCACTTACTTTCTTTGTCGTGATGTTCGACGCGGACGAAGCCATGACAGAAGCTCGACAAGTACAAAATCCCAACAGAAAAACCCACGATCAATCTGACTCCGTCTGTCTTCATAAATATACAGCTATAATATAATATAATATATGTACGTATGGCCTAGATTTTTAATACTGTACTAGTAGTATAGTAAAACGATTGTGGTTGCCGGCGGAGGCCCTCTTTACAATATAAAGAAGAAGAAAGGAAACAAAACAAAAAATCAATGTTTATTTTAGGTCCCTGAAAAAGCGGGTGCTCATGTGTAATTTAAGTGTCGGTTGTGAAATATTTCTAAACAGAGATTAAAAATAGAACTCAGGATAACATAAAAACCTGCTCAATTGGGTTCTGAATTCTTATTATAATGTAAACTGATAATGGAAGTTAGTTTGGTTAATTAACGGTTTTTGTAAATTAAGAGCATTTGAATTACATGTAATTAATCAGTAAAGGGAGTTGTAAATGAAACATGTTGCTACAATGGAAAAGATGCATATTACAAGTGAGGGGATTAGAGTAATATTTAGGACCATGCTCACACCCAAATAACCAGTGAGTGTGATGGTAACATCGGCTGCTACTCGTGCAAGTGTTCCAGCTTCTGTTGAGAGTAAACCACCATTGTAGGTTCCTTTCGATAGCCGAGAAGACATAACATGTGAAAGAAGTGATAGATTCACCCCTGACCGTGAGCCGTGGCAAAATGAGGTTTAATTAGTAAAGTTGATCATCTAGATCTAGAATAGTTGTAAAACGATGGTTTAGATAGTAGCAGTAAATTTAAGTACCTTCCAGTACTTCAGCAGCGACAAATGTGATAAGTGCAGAGATGACATATTGTGGCACACTATATGAACTTGTAACATTGAAGCTAAGCAAAATTCCAATCATTACAATGATTTCAGATACCAGTAAAATTTGCCTGCAACACACAGACCATGTTAAACTACCTAAATCAAACATCCAAACATTCAAACTAGATGCAGCTAGATCCATGTTCTTCAATTTTCCTATTATTTAATCGATCTTAATTACCTTTCTTTGAATATGTTGCTGATGTAGCTTCCCACAAAGATATTCACTGGGAGGACTGTAAGTCCAAGTAATGCAAGAAACACAGCAACATTGCTCACAGTCCAATCAAAGTAGAATGTGGTGATGACACTCGATGCTGAGAGTAAAATTTCCAATGCAAATTTTAGCATGAAATAAATCAATAATTGAACCTGAAATGCAAGAGAAAATAAAAGATTATTTCTGGTATATATACAAAAAGAAATCCTGTTGTTCAGAAATATCATTACCTTCACGGATGGAGTCAAAAGCCCATAGGCAGATGCGATTGAAGTTACTGGTCTATGGGAGTCTTCAACAGATTCTTCACTGTCATCATAATCCCGATCCTCATCTTTCTCTTCTATCTTTTCATCTGAATTCCAGAGCAAAGGTTGCGCAAGACCGCCATTTTCTAGATTAGGACAAAAAATACTTCATTGTTAGAAAATATGGAAATCATCGGAGACAAATATTATCATCATACAAACTTCTAGTGAACATATATATAGTTAATAATGCAAATGCAGCAACATTGGATTAGATCCAAGACCTCCACCCTCCATTTTGCATCGAGATGTGGGTAATTTAAAATGGAGGGTGAGGATCTTAGAGCTCATCCGACCAATGCATTAATTATTAATGGTGTTCACTAGAAACAGATCCTATTATGATCAGACATGTTCTAATAATGATGCACAAGTATTTGAATGTAAAATCACCAGCATCTCCTTCAGGAAAATAGTTGTCTTCGGTGTCACCACGGTCCGGTTCTTTAAAGAAAATCCACAAGCAAGGTAAGTAAACAAGCCAAGCAAGAGCCATTGCCCATCCTGGCAATGTGTTTGAGTTAATTGAGATGAAATAAATATTAAAATCAGCTTGGAGCAGGCCAGCCAGAGCAGGGCCACAAGCCATCCCCAGAGCACTTGCACTCACAAAACCTGCTGAAGCTTGAATTCGTTGTTTAAGAGGCACACAGTCACTGATATAACGCCTATTAACAGCTCTCGCCGAACCTAATCTGCAAGATAGACCGGTAACTTGGTCAGGATTTTTGTTTAACAAACGTACATATTCAATCATAATGGAACGTACCCACATAGAAGCCGACCAATCAAAAGCAGTGCAATGGAATTAGCATCATAGGCAAATGCATACAAGATATTGCCAAACATAAGTGTGATGCTGCTGAAAACAAGTGGATGAAAGTAGGATTTATTTGACCATGCACTAAAATAAACCGAGGAAAAGATCTGTGCAATGGCCATTGACCCGATGATGATACCACAGGTTGTTGCTACAGCGCCGAGGCTTGTTGCATAGTCATCTGCTGTGGGGACTATAATATATGTGTTTATCATGTAGAGGAAAGCATTAGCTAAGTTCAAAAGAAGAGATGGAAGATGATATGTTTTTTTGTCAGCAACATCTCCATCAGAAATTGGTAAATCCTCTTGCATAATCAGTGCATGTTGTCCCAAAAATTGAATTAAGTTTGTTGTATTTGACACCTTATCAACTGCTACTATTATCGCTTCTATAATCGGATCCTGTAGATGATATAAACATGAATTACAGACTAAAAAAACAAGGCAAATTCGGAAAAATAACAATATCAATCGATCTCTATCTACCTTTAAAGATTGAGATGGTTGATCATAGATAGATAACATGCTTCCTGGGTTGTCTTGGAGATCGATAAGATTTCTAGTCAAAGCTCCTATAACAGCACTTATACCCTGAAAAATGAAATTCAATACTGTTCTTTTTAATTACATGGTTGATATTTGAAAATCAGAAAAATTATAAAATATTACTTACCACATGTTTGAATACTTGTTGAAGTTGAGAATAAGGATGGTTTGCTCGAGTTGTGACATAATGATCAGTAAATTTGTGCTCAAGGCGTTTGTCGAATTTTTTCAATATTTTTCTAATGGCAGTGGCATTCATGTCAACAAACATTATAAGTTTTAAGAGGTCTTCCCCGATTTCCCTAAACGCCTGGCGTAGTAGATATATTTTCTGTTGATCTGCTGGCTTCTCTAGAAGAACCACGCGCTGTTCGCTTAATTTTTCAATCCTACTTGCAAGCAGCCCTTGTTGTTCCAGTATAAAGAGAACGATCTTTTCAATCTGGAACAATCAATCTAAAGACTGATATTAGGTGGAAAATGTATGTAAGATAAGAAACATCGAACTTGGCTACTTCAGCATGAGCATTATTAATTAATAACCTACAAAGCTTCACATGCCTGATCATCAAGCTTTCTTGAAAATTCAGCCAAAATCTCAGATTGACCCAGTGAGCCATCCTTAAACGAAACTGCATGCTGTTTTACCTTCTTTTTCATCAACATGTAATTAATATAATATCTGAAGAAATTAAACAACACAGCATCGAACCAATTAGGGTTGCCATTCAAGTTTGAAGAAAATATACAATTAATTAACATACCCACTCCATTCTTGAACTTGACCGGCCTTCAAACTCTTCCCAAAATTAACCATATTTAAATAGTAAAAGTCACTGCTGTAGAAAAATGTCAAGACAGAGAAATAAGTGAATAACTGATTAAAAAACAAAAAACAACCTTTATTTTGTCAAAAAGGGGCAGAATTTTTTGACGGTTGTTACAGACCCAATCATTGATTCACGGTGTGTCGATATTGTCACAAATCAAAAAAAGTTGAAATTTTATTAAAACCCAATTAAAAAAAAAGATTTTCTTTCTTTCTTTCAAAATACCCAACTCCCAAGTGAAGATCGAAAAAACAGTACAGACAGCAATGAGGAAAATAACCTCTCTTTCGTCGAACAGGGTGAAAAGTGGAAGTCAACACACTCCTCCTCCCTTGTTCAGTTCCAATGCGTTAAAATTCCAACGAGTTCTAATGATTGGAACAATAAATAACAGCCATCAGAAATTGAATAAAAGAAGAATGACAGATGCTATGCATAGCAAAAACATACCTTACCATCCATTTGCCTTTGTATTTGGTGGAGGAGTATATATGCTGGAGAATGAAGCTCCCACATGTGCCCTCCTTATTATATACACACACACATGAACTGGATGCTTGAGACGATGAAGCAACCGAAGATATTTTTTTAATCTCATTACCTTAGGTAGGTGAAGAAAACATAGAATCAGATTGAAAATGCCATCCAACCATTTTTTGTAAGGTCTGTATTTGAAATCGTGAGCCAAAAATAATTTGACTACAAACTGGAGGTCACAACTCACTTGAATCTAAGATATTTTGTTAAAACCTCATGTTCTGTTTTTTTGAGATCAGGTATATTTTTTCGAATATGCGCCAATTCGGTTTAATTCTGGAACCACATCGCCATCATCATTAATCATTCCATGATTTTCATTGTAAGGACTGAGGACTGAGGACTGACTGACTAACATATTATGGCAATAAAAGTTGGTCGCTGCTAATAATATAATTATTATTTATTAGGACCAAAATGAAATTAACCCACAATACCTAAACAAATATCTTCTTAGAGATATTTATAAAAGATTATACGGGTCGACGGATCAATCCAGATCCACTGACCTAGTTGAGTTGGACCCGCTTCGATCATCGAGAGTTCTCAACCACCAACAAAACAAGAACCTAACTCAAACCAGAATTTTAATAAACTTGATCATCATTCGTCAAGATCATAAGGAACGATCTGGATGACAAGACCGGGAAAAACATCATCAGGATCGTGAATGTGTGGATTACGGTCGACGATGAAAGGATCACCACACTTGTCAGTTATCGAACCAAGTGTTTCGCCTTCTCCGACTACATAGATCTCTTCGCACGGACGTCTGTTTGATCCACCAAGATAATGATCAGAAACCTCCGCAAACTTCACTAGACGCCCATTTTGTTGCCTCAAGGAGCTTAACAAGATGAGAGCAAGCAGCAACAAAGAACAATACCATGATGCAGTGTCAGCTACCGCTACAATGGCGTCTATGAAACTATTCTCCCTCTCTCCTCTGTGTCCCCTTGCCATTTATTTTAATTCTAAATTCTAAATTCTAGATTGATGAATGATGATATATATAGAAATTAATGTTAGCTAAGTAAGTTAAATTAAATTATTATTAAAATCGGAAATGGTTTTGGCACGAACGCATGATGGAGACTGAATTAAGAGGAGAGGTTGAATTTCCAAACTAATCTCACTCAACATTTTGGTGGGACATTAATGGCTAGACCCTGTTGAAGTCAAGAAGGTGCGGACCAATTTGAAGGATCATGATTCATGATTGATCCAACTAGTGTCATTTTGGTATGAACTCATGAAATATATATTGTTTAAACATGATTATTGTTGGTACCATGGACCGCGGACCGCGGCCCATGGACCGAACCGGACCGGACGGCCCAGGCGGACGGACGGGCGGGCGGACGAGTGGACGAACGGGGCTGACCGTACAAGCCCACGAGGCCCAATACCAACAAGTGAAGGCTATAAATACCTCCCCTGGCCCAACGGGGGAGGGGGGTTGACAATTCTGGAGAGTGAACACTTGGGAGAGTTGAGGTTGTGAGCTTACACCGACGAGCCCACACACCAACAATTATGTTGTACGATCATACCAAGTTCAAATACCATTTTCATTTAGATTCTTTTTTATTACATTTTCTTCTTAAAATGGTGTTTGAAGTTTGAACCACACACACTGTCTGTCCTAAAAGACCGAATTGACCATGGTTCGATTACACAAACCAAATCAGACGGTCAGGTCAAATGATTAATAGTCGGTTTAATAATTTCCCGCTATTTATTTTTACAGTTACCGAATTGTCTCTAATTATGAGTTTATAATTTTTTTTTTTTTTAAATTTAATCACAATTCGGCAATTTAAAGTTATCAAACTCAAAATTTGGAAACAACAAATTAATATATAATGTGGATTTAATTACAAATATCACGGATTAAATAACTTGCGAGTTGCGCCCCCTTTTTTTTTCTTTAGTTAAACGAAGAAGCACGTCGTTCTCCGTTGCGCCGCCGTGTAAAAACTAGAATCTGGGAATAACGCTGTGTCTAACTATCTTTTTTCCTCACCGATTCGATTGTTAGGTATTATTAGGGTTTTTTCTTCTTCTTTCGGTTCAGTGCTCTCTTCCGATTCGATCTTCGCATCTTAGCCATGGACGTCGATTTCATGGAGCGGAATGGAAATAAGAGAGGAGTGAACCAGCGGAACGTAGGCGGCGGAAGGCATTATAATGGCCCTGGTAGTGGGAAAGTTTGTGCTTTCTGGTTGGAAGGAAGGTGTAACCGAAATCCGTGCAATTTTCTTCACCAGAAACCCGATCAGATTCACAACCGTGAGGAAGTATCACAACAGAAGAGGGCGCTTGTTTGGAGAAACCCTAACGGAAGTGGAGGTAGTAGTAATCAAAATGGTCCTTCGAAATGGGGAAAGACTAATAACGGTGTAGGCGGAGCTTCTTCTGGTGGAAGAGCATTGATTCCGACGACGAGCGGTAGTAGTGGGAAAAGAGATAAGATTTGCAACTTTTTTTACAAAGGAAACGGGTGTAAGTTCGGGGACAATTGCAAGTTTATGCATTCGTGGTTTGTTGGCGATGATCTTGCACTGTTGACACCTCTGGAGGGGCACAAAAAGGTTTCTATCTATTTTTCCAGAGATTTTTTTACCATTTCTATCTTGTATTTGATTTTACGTAAGTTCAATGAAATTGTTGTTTTGCAGGCGATTACGGGTATTGCATTTCCTTTGGGATCAGATAAACTTTATTCGGGAAGCAATGATGGATCAGTCAAGGTTTGGGATTGTCAGACCGGAAAGGTATTGTTCTCATTCTTAGTCACTCTTGCAATTCTGTAGCTTCAGCTGTAATTTTTATAGTAATTAGTAACCAACCAAATATATTAAACACAGTGTATTGGTGATTTTAATTTGGGATCTGAAGTGGGGTGCTTGGTTAGTGAAGGGGCTTGGCTCTTTGTTGGAGTTTTAAATGCTGTTAAGGTAATTGATCATCATTCATTAAACACTAATTTTACAGTTATACTTTCTCATGTGTATTTTATTAGTTTCACTTTTATTAAATTTCTTTTGAAAATTTAAACTACCTGTTGTTTTGCTTCATTGGTGATACTATTGTAGTAAATTATCGTGTTTATTTTTTCAGGCATGGAATCCTCTGATTGGAATTGATTTGACACTTGATGGTCCTGTTGGAATAGTCTATTCTTTGGTAATCGGCAATGATTTTCTTTTCGCTGGAGTGCAGGTAATAATGACATTACTGATAAAAACTTTTTAAAACTGTAGCTAAGTCCATTAGAACTTATTGTTGGAATAAACTCATTCATTTGTTCATCGTTGGTTCAAAATCGTTAACATGAAGAAAATGATATTGAATTTGGTAATTTACTCGAGTGTCAACTTTAACCATGTAATGATATTAACACCTAATGTAATGGTGTGTAGAGGAGGTTATTCGGTGAGGGATACCTATGACCGGATGGTCTTCTGAAGCCATTACATTTTTAGGTATTTTCTATCATATCTGGTTATTTTTTCTTCTGTTTTTGTTCAACAACAAAATATTTTTTTATGTTGTTGCATATCCATTTTGGATATGCATATCACATATCCCCCAGTTTACACTTCACACATGTGATTTCTTAAACATTCACAGTTATTGGTTTGATACAACTTCAACTTTACAAACAAAAAAACTGATAAATAAATAAAAAAACAATTTTTTTTTCACATATATAAGGAAAAAAAATTTTCCAACTAAATTTTTTTTAATTTAATTTGGTCTCATGTAAGGAAAATGCTTTGTATTTATTGTGATGATGAAACTGAATGGATTAGAGTATGTGAACAGAAATGAGAATGGCAATACCAATCGTGCTTATATTGAACCCCAGCCTATAGTTTATATAGGCTGAGAATAACAGAAAACGTTACCACTGCCTTAGGTAGTGGTAACGTTAATTACAAAGTTAATTACAGAAATAAATGCTAAAAATAACTAGGGCTAATAATTAACTACAGCTAATTAGTTAATTACAGAAACTAATTCTATTCACTTTAACAGTCCCCCTCAAACTTATGTGATTGTAAACACAAGTTTGGGCTGCAACTTCATGAAAAATGTGGGTCTTAGAGGCTTGGTCAGGATATCAGCCAGCTGCCTTTCACCCTCTACATGCAACACCTGTAATGAACCCATCTCTGTTCTTTCTTTAATGAAGTTGAAGTCGATGGCAGTATGTTTCATTTTAGTGTGACATACTGGATTTTGAGCTATGAACGTAGCACTTAGATTGTCGCAGTACAACTTCATAGGCAATGGAACCTCCACTCCCAATTCTGTAAGTAATGCTCTCACGGCCTCAACATGTTCTACTGTGGTGCCTACAACTCTATATTCTGCCTCTGTGGTGGATCTAGACACTGTAGTTTGCTTAGTTGATGCCCAAGCAACTAAAGTTCCACCTATGAAAATCAAGAAACCAGTCTGACTTTTTCTATCACTTATATCTCCTGCCCAATCTGCATCTGATTATGCTGTAATAGAAAAATCAGTGGTTTTTCTCAATATTATACCAGTGTCTTGTGTTCCAGATAGATATCTTAATAATTTCTTGACTGCCACCCAATGAGTCTTAGTTGGAGCTGCAAGAAACTGAGAGAGTTTATTCACTGCAAATTGTATATCTGGCCTGGTCAGAGTTAAATACTGTAGTGTGCCAATAATTCTCCTGTATTCACCGTGATTTGATACTGGTTCATCTTCTTTAAAAAGATCTTTTAAGTCTCCCATAGGAGAGTGCTTGAGGGTTTGAGATGCTCAAACTTGCAACTCCTCAACAGATTACACAAATACTGTTGTTGTGAGAGAAAAAGACCTTCTTTGACTGGTTTAACTGAAATGCCCAGAAAATAATTCAGATCTCCAAGTTCCCTCAAAGTGAACTCATCACTCATCTTCTTAATGATATTAGTCACTGTCTCCTTATCTGATCCAGTGATGACAATATCATCCACATACACAAATAAATATGCCTTGCTCTCTCCATGAATAAGGATAAACAAGGATGGATCTGTGGAACACTCCTTGAAATGAATGGACACCAAGAAATCCCTGAGTCTTCTATACCACATTCTTGGAGATTGTTTGAGACCATATAGTGACTTCTGCAACAAACACACATGATCTGGAAGCTCTGGATCAATGAAACCAGCAGGTTGTGACACCACAATCCTCTCATCTAGCTTTCCATGTAAAAATGCGTTGGAAATGTTTAATTTCTTCAAATCCCAGCCATTAGAGATTGCCAATGTTAACACAATCCTTATGGAGTTAGCTTTCACAACCGGGCTAAAAGTGTGTGTGTAATCCGAACCCTCAATCTGCCTAATGCCATTTGCCACTAGCCTAGCCTTGAACCTTTCGACAGTGCCATCATCCTTAGATTTTACTTTGAACACCCATTTGGTATTAATTATGTTATCATTGGGTGATCTAGGAATGAGCTTCCATGTATGATTCTCTATTAGCGCATTAAACTCTTCTTGCATTGCTTGTTTCCATTGAGGAACCTTAAGAGCGAATTTTGTAGACCTTGGAACTGGGATCTTGCTAGCTTCCACAGAGAGATTGAATTTCGGATTATATTTCAGGGATTTAACAATCCCACTGGCTGCTCTGGTATGTCTCATACTTACTTCTGGAATCTCATCCTCATCTCCACTGTCAGAAGGAGTCGGAGAAGGGTCATACTCTGAACCGGACACAATAGGAGAGCCTTCCAAGGAGGGAGCAATGGTCTGATTGAGTGAAGGAACCCCCAGAATATTCAGACTTGACGAGCTCGGATCTGTGGAGGAACTAAGGACTATATCCTCGTCGGATGTTGAATGACTCTCCCTACTTATGATGGGAGGCTCCCCCTCGACGGTCATCGGAGAAGAGATTTCGTCGGAGATTTCCACATTTTTACCCGAGTTTTCCTCAACTGCCGGTCGAACTTCGTTTGAAGTTGGTTCAACCGAGACTGAAGCCGGTTCAACCGAATCTGAGCCGCAACTATACACTCCAGGAGCTTGTTCTACCACTCTCATGTCCACTGTTACCATGGGATGTTGTTCATTCTGTGATGAGCTCTCCCTGAGATATTTGCTCAACGAAAAATCACCTTCGACAAATGTAACATCTCTTGAAGTGTAGATTCGTGATTCAACTGGATCGAAACAAAGATAACCATCTTGATTACTTGGATAGCCAAGGAATATGCAAGCTTTTGACTTAGCAGACAGCTTGTTTTCCCTGTAATCTCTCAGACAAGGGTAGCATTTTGAGCCAAAGACTCTTAGCTTATGGTAATTCGGAGCAACCTGACTTAAAACCTCCATAGGTGACAATTCCCCCAATGTCTGTGAAGGATTCAAGTTGTATAGGAAACCTGCTGTTAGGACTGCAAAAGACCAGAATTTATCAGGCAAAGAACAGAAATCCAATAAGGTTACAGCAGTGTCTATAATATGCCTATGCCACCTCTCTACTGATCCCATCTGTTGGTAGTTGTATGGAACTGAAAATCTGTGCTGAATTCCCAATGTAGAGAGATGCTTGGAGAGTTTCTTGAACTCCAGAGCATTATCAGTTTGTAGTTGCTTTATAGGGTGACCACATTGAAGCTCAACCATTTTCCTGAACCTTTCAAATACTTCTGTAACCTGAGATTTATTTGTCAGCAAATATATCCAATTGTAGCCACTGTAAGCGTCTACAAAATTAATGAAATATTTGAATCCATCCATAGAATAAACTGGAGAGGGACCCCAAATATCCGCATATATTAATTCCAAAGGGCAGTTGTACACGGATTTTGTAGTTTTATGTGGAAGAGCATGTGACTTGCCAATGTGACATGACTCACAATCAACTACTTTATTACAACTGGAATTAATACTACCCCTTCGAATTAAAGCTAAAACAGATCTGAAATTCAGATGCCCCAGGCGGCAGTGCCAAACTTCACTTGAAACTTTAGACCTCTCCACCATAGAAGCTTCCAAAGGCTGTTTTATTGAAAAAGAAATTGGATAAAAACCATCTTCCTCCTGATCCACAGCAAGTACCCTCCTAGTTTTTCGATCCCTGACCTTGGCTTTCTGTTCATCAAATTCCACAGACACATGATTATCCTTGCAAAAGTTTTTAACAGAAACTAGATTTCTATTTGCATCAGGTACAACTAACACATCTTTCAACACAAAATTAGAACCCTGATGTGTGAAAATAGCATCACCACAGTGAGTGATCTCCATACCTTCTCCATTCGCTGTCCTCATACAATCAGATCCTGTGTATGGCCTAATAGAGTGAAGATTATTACCTGATTGAGTCACACTAGCAGTAGCAGCTGTGTCGTGATACCATCGGGCATTGCCTCCATAACCAGTGCTGATCATGTTGACCGAAGACTCTTTGCTAGTGTTCTCATAAGGACCATTTGGAGACAAGGTTCTGCGATGATCTGGAGGGTATTTGCTAAGGTTAATCCTGTTGTAGCAATTCTTCGCAGAATGTCCCTTCTTAGAGCAAATTTGACACCATAGATCTCTTCCACCAGATCTGGAAGATCCAACAGCAGCTCTTCCCACAGTATTAACCTCAGGGTTGGGAACAGCTACAATATCTGGTTTATGATCGAGAAGAAGCTGCTGGAAATTAAGGAAAGTCATATTGTGATCAAACCTTGTTGTGATCGAAGTCTTGAATGCATGAAATTCAGATCCAAGACCACCCAGAGCAATGAGAATTATCTGAGAATCCTTCATTTTCTCACCGGCACATGCTAACTGATCTCTCATCAGTGTGATCTTTTTCAGATATTCGATCACAGATAAATTCTCCTTCCTGATTGATTGAAGACTGTGCTTCAGGAGCAGCAATCTGGTCTCAGATCCAGAAGCAAATAGGGATTGCAGCGCATCCCATACTTGTGCGGATGTATCGAGGGCAGCAACCTGAGGCATTATCGTTGGAGATAATGAGGTGTAGATCCAGTTCTTGATCAACGAATCCTGCTGTTCCTCGAGGGAATCGGCTGTGATAGAAACCTTCCCCTGAATGTATTTGGTCAGTCCATGACCCTTCAGCATCGTCAGAAACTGAGAATTCCAGCTGAAGAAATTAGTGCCGTCGAATACCGGACACTTGGGACTCTTGATCTTCGTTACCGTGAACGAAGACTGCGACAGAAGGGCGCCATCCTCGGGAGCAGCGGAAGTAGAATCGGTGATATTGGCGGATGATACCATATTGTGATGATGAAACTGAATGGATTAGAGTATGTGAACAGAAATGAGAATGGCAATACCAATCGTGCTTATATTGAATCCCAGCCTATAGTTTATATAGGCTGAGAATAACAGAAAACGTTACCACTGCCTTAGGTAGTGGTAACGTTAATTACAGAAATAAATGCTAAAAATAACTAGGGCTAATAACTAACTACAGCTAATTAGTTAATTACAGAAACTAATTCTATTCACTTTAACAGTATTTCCCAGTTTCACTGATAAAGTATTATAAATCTTACGATTCTTACCAGTGACTTAGTGTACTTTATTAGTGTCTAATGAAACAACCAGAGAGTGTAATGGTCTAATAAAAATGGTCCAAAGAGTATATCTTCTTTATATTGCAATTTATTGCATTAGGTGCCATATTTAGGCAGGTTCTCTCCATTTATAGCCAATTACAAATAAAATTAATTAACATACATCTTAGGGGTGAGAACCGAGCGGGTCGGCCTTGACCTGAAGTCTGCCCCGGTTTAGTAAACCAGACCCGGGTCGTTAATTCGTCATACGTACGACTCCTGACCCAAGCCTGGAAATTCTACACCTATAAAATAAAGTTTTAATTTTCAAATTTTATATTATAATTAGGGGTGAGAACGGGGTGGGTCGCCCCATTCCGCACCCCGGTGGTAACCAGAGACGAGGCAGATATTCTGCCCCGTTGCCCCGATCATATTCCGGGGTGGGTCGCCCTGTTAATTTTTTTTTAAAAATAATTTTTTAATAAATTAAATTATATTAGATATAGGATTATTAAGATTAAAAATTTATTACATTTTTAAGCTTAAGTCTTAGCCCTTAAACCTTATGTCAATTTTAGATTTACTTTTAAGAATTAGGGTAAAAAGTTTACCCATTTTAAATTTTAGGTTTACTTTTTTAATTATTTTTTTATAATTTATATTTATATATTTTTTAATTTTTATAATTCCAGGTGGTTCGCCTCGGATCCGCCCCAGCCACCGGGTCCGGGGATCAGGGTACCCGACCCGCCTCGTTCCGTTCTGGCAGATACCGGGACAGAGCCGTTCCGCCCCCGACCCGCCCTGTCCTGTTCTCACCCATAATTATAATACCTTGATTTTCCAAATAAAATTTAAAAACTAATTACGTTTAATTTATTTGAGGCTATTAAGTTACAATTATAACATTTATTTTAGTATTTTATTGGGTTTATTTAATTATTTGGCCTTTTAAATAGAAATACTGATAATAAATATTATAAAACCTGGGTCAGACCAGGCCAAACCCGACCAGGCTTTACTCTTTAGACTGACCCGGGTCCAACTTGAAAAATGATCGGGCTATCAGGTTTCGGGTCACTGGATCATTTTGAATTTTAAGGTCAGAAATTAGGCTCATGACCCAATCCCAACGAACAACAACCGGGTCACGGGTCGGACCGGGTCCATTCTCACCCTAATACATCTTCAAGATTTTAGATGCCAGCCGACTATCTTGTCTTGATGCTCTTGAAAGGGCTTTGGCTCAATTAAAAAAAGAATGAATTTATACATTGGATGGATTATTGGTAGTCTGACTGCTTTATTTTCTTTTACATTTTGCAGAATGGAAATATATTAGCATGGAAAGTTCATGTTGCGACAAATAATTTTGAGCCAGCGGCTTCTCTCAGTGGGCATCAACTTTCTGTTGTTTCATTAGTTGTTGGAGGGATGCGGTTGTATTCAGGTTCCATGGACAATACCGTTAGAGTAAGTTATTTACTTATTTTCAGTTTTCACTAACTATCAAGTTATAATCTTCTTAGAATATTCAATAAACTTTTCTGATAGAAATATAGAATGGCCATAATTTTATTTAAGAATTCATATATGATGGAAGCTACTTAGATATTGAAAATATCATGGTAGGAAAATTGAGGGTTTGGGAATATATATACATTTTTGTTTGCAAATTGCACGAATTACTGAATAATATTTAGTTTAGTTGTTAAGTCTGTCACTGTCAGATCAGGGTTTAGTGGTTTACTATTGCTATATCCAGTGGACAAGAGCTTTGTCAATTGTCGAATCAATATCTGCAATTCTCTTTTACATGTGCAGTTGGAAGAGAGGATTGTCATTAGGCCTGTCAATGGATACGAATTCGGATACTTAAAATACTATCCGAAACTAAACGAATTCGAATACCTCTAAATGAATTTGATAATTATCCGAATCCGAATAAATATTGAATATATAACAATTTTATAATTTTAACCTTCTATAATATAATATTATAATATAATCTACATGTAAATATTAAATATTTTAAACCAATAAACCATATTAGTAATAAAATATTAAAATCATAAAAATATAAAACACTAACAAACCATTCTCAAATAATAAAAATATCAAATATCAAATCCCTAATAAACATTCTTATTTCTTATTCCCCTTTCTTAAGAGTTAGCTAGGGTTTATTCCCCTTTCTTTTTATGCACAATCACACAAGTTAGGGTTTAGTTACTCCTCATCTTGGCCAACGTGTATTCTGTTTATCGAGTTCGTTAGACGACATTTTGGTAGAGACACGCCACAAATGAAAAAGAAGAAGAGAAGATGCTGTCTTATATATATAAGGACTGAACGACGCAACCATCCTCACCGACATCTACCGCCGCTGATCGTTGTCTACTTCTCCATCCCCATTCTACAAACGACGACCACCGCTTCTTCGCGTGCATTGAAAGTCAAAAACCAGCAGAATAGATCGAACAGAACAGATCTATCCCACTTCGTTCTGCATTGCGCATGCAATCCCACTTCGTTCTTATGTCACTTTTATGTTTTTTTTTATTATTCTTGCTAGGTAAAATTGCAAAATCTACCCTCCTCTACCTGAATTTATTTATTAACTAATTCTGATATTTACGCAATGATATATATATGATAGGAGGAAAAAGAAAAAATGACAAGTGGATTGTTTTTGGGTTTTTTTTTATAAATGTTATTCGAACCAAATTCGAATACGGAATTTGAAATTCAAATACTAATCAGACGAATTCGGATTATCCGGATACTAAACGAATTCGAATTCGGATACATGGGTATCAAGACCGAATTCGTCTGATTGACAGGCCTAATTGTCATAATAGTATAATACAACCTCTAGGTTTCATTAATGAGGGTTTCCCTAATTATGCAAGTCTACTGAATAATGCTATGTATGGTTTAAAACAGTTTTCTAGGATGTGGTTTAGGAGGTTGAAAACATTTTAGATTTCATTGGGATTTGGCTGGAAATGTAGCTGATCTGTCATTGTTCTTATATGTTGGAGATTATACCATCCACATGCTGGTTTAAATAGATGATATTTTAAGGTCCAACACTGATATCACACCAAGGCTGGTTACATGATTTTTCTTGGAAATATATGAATATTCTGGTGTTCCAAGAAGCAAAATATAGTTACTAGGTCCAGCACTGATTCTGAATAAATGGTAATTGCTGCTGTGGCTGAACTTGATTTGTTGAACTCTATTATGATTTCTGACTGAGTTGGTCTTCACAGTTGATTTACCATTCACTTTTTGGTGTGATAATCTTGGAGCAATACAATTTGCATTATTTCTGACTGAATTGGTCTTCACAGTTTATTTACCATTCACTTTTTGGTGTGATAATCTTGGAGCGATACAATTTGCATTATATCTGATTTATTGCACCAAGATCAAACATATGGTCACGGGCATTCACTTTGTTCTAGAGAATTGAACAATGGAGATTATCGGTGAAACACATCTCAAATGTGTTTATAGTATTATCAATATGTAATTATTGCTAAGGTTCTCAATGTCAAATTGTCAGTATGTAATCAGCCATGGAGGTGCTTATAGTATTAATATATAATTATAATAGTAATCGGCCAGAGTTTAATTAGTTACGCATTTATTTTATACTTCTCTATTGTAGGGTATTCTGAATTCGTTGATGTAATTCAAGGTTTTACATGCAATTGTCTTGACCACTTGTAAAAACTTGATGTA
Organism: Zostera marina; assembly: GCA_001185155.1. Taxonomy (NCBI): domain Eukaryota; kingdom Viridiplantae; phylum Streptophyta; class Magnoliopsida; order Alismatales; family Zosteraceae; genus Zostera; species Zostera marina. The sequence continues at coordinate 29,831 of LFYR01000391.1, read as the reverse complement.
ATTCAGAAAAATGATTATGCAATTTGTATTTACTTTAATGGGTTTTTTATTCTCATTTTATTTTTATTTTGTTCACACCCGCCCTTCGAAGTATGATGATATCTATATTCCATTTCATTTTGTTGCTTAACCGGGTTATCGGTCGGGTTAGGATTTTGATCCGCCCAATTACCCTATTAGTAATAGATTAATAAAATATTAATTCTTTTAGTTTTTTTCTTCCTTTACTATTGTACCCCTCTCTTTTAAATTAAAACATCTCCTTCTCTTGCCACCACCTACCAAAACCTTATTTTCTTACTATTGTATTCAATATTATTTTTTAAGTTGGAATTATTTGAAGGAAAAAAAGATATAACTTGCTATTTTAAACTCTTTTTTTTTTGTAAAATTATAATAATACCCCTTCCACTTTAAGTGTGCTAAAGCGCCCAAAGCAAAAAAACACCTTCTGAAAAAAGCAGGTGCTTTTTTGAACTATGATTCTATTTACATCACATTAAGATCTTTTATTTGGAAGATTATGTTTTACCCTGATTTTTCAATTTTTTTTACAGTATCACATTTGAAAATTGAAATTGTGCACTTAACTACTTTTTCAGTTATTCACATTGTTAATATTTCGGCACTATTTATTCAATTTTCTACTTTGTTGTTTATATTTCAGGTTTGGGACCTTAGCAATTTGCAATGCATTCAGACCCTTACCGCTCATACTTCTGTCGTGACGTCAGTATTATGTTGGGACCAGTTTCTTTTATCTTCTTCCTTAGATCAAACCATTAAGGTTAGCTTTTTATCTTATTTGATAATCATTAAATATTAATATATGGCGAAAGTGTGATTCACCTTTGTCATGTATCTTATCTTTAGTTATATTTTCTTTTTTAGTAATGTCACAAAGACAAGAAGGGAAAAAATCCAACTCTGAAAGTCCTCAATAGTAAGTGTCGAGCAGTAGTTAGTGGTAACAACTGACAATGGCTCAACTTGAAGGCAAGAATATGGACTGCTTCAGGAATTTACTCAAAGCAGTACCTAGACTTTCCATAGTGGCTTTTGTTAGATTCCCTAGATTTGTTTCACCTGTATGAGTAATGAATGATTGGCTCATCAAGTAGATCTTGGAGGAGGAAGAGGTAAAGGTCACTTTTTCTCATTCCAATTGAGAAAATCTTTCAAATCACTGCTGATTTTTTCAAACAATTCCGGCTAGAGATACACCCATTATTTTGGGTTTTCCCATTCAGTTCTTTAGAGATAAGCCACTACTTAGAGAAGCGAACAACACTTTCCCTCCTCTTGTGCTAAAGTCTAACACTGCAAAAAATGTGTTTGACTACAAGGCTTCAAGCCCATTGCCTGTTTTTTTTAACATGATATATAAACTATCGACAAAGTTCCTTGTGGATAAGGTTTCTGGAGAACTAATTTTTCCTCATCCAACAGCTTTTATTGTAGGGAGAAACATGTCATAGTGTTGGCAGATGAGATGGTCTAGGGTTTTGGCAGGAAGATCTCTCCTTGAAGATGTTGCACAAGCATAGACCTAAAGAAAACTTTTGATATCTTGAGATGGGACGTCAATCATGCCATCACAGCTAATATGAGGGCAATGGGTTTCTCTGGCTATGTATGCAAGGTTATGCACAACTACATCTCCATGGCTTCTTTCTCAGTAATGGTTGAGGCCTGAGAGATCTCCTAATCCAATATTTCAGAGAGGGATTCAGTGGAGCACTCCCCCCCTTCTCCCATCCTATCTGATACGACGATGAATGTATTTTCTAGACCTACAAGGTGAATAGAGCTTCATCCTTCAACTATTTAATATATGCAGAGTTGCAGACGACATTACACTCTTCTTCAAGATAAACACCAACATCCTGAAAGCTATCATTAAAATCCTATCTTGTCATATTCTCTTAACCAGTAAAAAGAAAGAAGATATTTTTGGGCAGTGTTGAAAGTTAATTCAGTCTATCAAACATACAAGGGAATGGGAGAAAGGGGGAGGTTCTTATCATACAAGGGAAGGATACAACTAATCAAATGGATCATTGCTGGAAAATACACCTACTGGACTCAAGGAACCACCTTTTTTGTGGCAATAATCAAAAGGGAAATGTAATTGGCATATCAATTCATTTGGCATGGAAAATGTTAGTACTATGGAGCCAAATGATCTTCCCAAAATTGTAGGACCAGAAATCAGAGATTTTGACACATTAGCTAAAGCTATCTCAGTGAAGAAAGCAACCAAGTTCTGGGTACAAGGAGAGTCTATTTTAGTTGACTGGATCAAACAAAGGTACGTCAAGAAGAAAGGTTTAACCAATCTGAAGATCTCCCAAACAACTGATTCTGCAATATGGAAACATATAGCTGCAGGAATATGGTAAAAAATGTCCGCAAAATTCTCAACTGACCTATGGATAATTCAGTGGGGCTTCCTGACTACTTTCAGAAAGCTAAGACAGTAGAAGATCCAGAGTTCCAGACCCAATCTCTTTACCTGCTCTGTGAAAAGGAGACTATTTGACATTTATATTTTAATTGTAAGTGCTCAATTCTGCTAAATGGATGGTTTTGAAAACACAAGTCCCCAGCATCTCAGATGGGAACCGTAGAATTGGGAATGTCATTGAAGATTAGAAGCCATCGAAAGATTTACCAAAAAAGGTAGCTGTGATTACCTAGATTATTGTACAAAAAAACTAGTCACTGTACAACTAGATTACATAGCTAATGGGAGAGAGTCAAATGAGCTTCATTGCTTATTTTTTATATTTTATGTATTTTAAATTTTTGTAACTTGTAATTTGGCATTGCCCTTCATTTTAATAATGAAAAAAGTTATTTGCTTAAAAAAAACTAGCTGTGATTGGCTGCTTGTGCTGGCATATCTGGTATTAGAGGAACAGGAAATTTACCTCTGTTTGTAGCACATCTTCAATGCTAAGCTAACTCCAAAAAGTCCCAATCAAACTCAGATCGAAGCTAGTCCTATGAACTCATGAGACTTCTACCTCCTGATTCCTGAGGCATCAATCTGTAGCTATATGATGCTGTAGATGGAATTGTAGAGAGTAACAATGGGTTTGCCCATCTCCGGATCTCCCTAATTATATTTGTATTTGAGTTCTTTAATTTTAATGAAATTCAACTTAACTAATCTTTCATTAGTTTAATTTTCTGTCAACTCTTTATTCGTTTGCAGGTTTGGGTTGCAACTGAAAATGGGTCATTGGAAGTAACATACACACACAAAGAAGAACATGTATGACTGCTCATTTTTATTTTCTAATGGAATAGATAAACATATAATTCTTCGAACTTTACATTTTCAGAGTTGATTTATATTTTTACCAATTTGTTGAAAGCAGTTTATAAACAGTTGAAAAATTCCTACATCTCAGGGTGTTTTGACTCTCAGTGGAATGCTTGACACACAAGGCAAACCCATATTACTTTGTTCAAACAACAGCAATACTTCCCATATCTACGACCTGCCGTCGTAAGTATTCACAGACATGATCATTGTTAATAATTAGTTAAATCATATTTCAATATCATCCTTAAGTTTCTCTCTTTCATTATTAGATTCAGTGAGAGGGGCAAGATTTTCTCCAAAGAGGAAATCAGATCAATACAGACCGGACCCAATGGTCTATTTTTTACCGGGGATGGTTCAGGCGAGCTGAAAGTGTGGAAATGGTCATAAGATCCTTCTCTGTAATTTTATTCATTAATTTTTTTTCTTTTCCGACCATTATTGTAAAAGTTTTAGATGTGGAAGAAGAAAAAGAAACGGTGCTAGAAGTAAGATAAATTATGTAATACTCATTGTTTTTCTAGGTACTTTTGAGGTTCCAAAATTGTTGTGTGATTGATGGACTCCGAAGAAAAAAAAACAAATTGGATTTTATTTCGACTATACATAATAGAGGGGGAGAGAGAGATTTAAATAAGATCGGATCTTGTAAGATTTCGTGAGAACCCAAATCGTCTAAATCTCAGATGTAATGTTAGGATTGTTGAAATAAATTCGTCCAATAACTAATATAATTCAATTCCAATAGGAGAAATTTCAAAAGAGCTCGTCTCTTACTTTTTAAAGGTTGTTTAATTTAAACCATTAAAAATAAAAAATAGTGATTATAAGATCATTTTTGAGATATTTCACATCTACATCTGATGGTTAGTTAGATCCGTTAGGAATGAATTAATTTTTATTTATTTATTTAATTAATAAACAGAGGGTTTAGATTAAAATATCTCACTATATCTCATCCGAGGTATCAATAATTTAGGTAAAAATTATCCTTAGATTTGAATATCATTAGTGGACGGTGGTATTGAAAAATCGCTATTGGTTTTGACTTTTAAGATAGTTTTAAATATTTAAATAGCCATTTAGTATTTTTGCACTTCTCAATTAATATGCATTTTTTTTGACAAATCTTATTTATATTCTAATCAAATTTTAAAAAATTGAGATAAGTCAAATTTAAAACAACGAAATTCAAAATGCTCAACATGAAAATGATTAAAAATTAAATTCCGAACCCAACCACATATTTTTATTCATAAAAAAATAGACAACTTAATCCTCTTTCAGAGAAATGGTATATAAAAGTACACAGCATTACAATTCAAAAAGTGTAAAATTTAATTTTTCTGTAAGTTGATTTTTTGAGAAGTGTACAAACTATAAATATGAGAAGTGCAAAAAAATAGAATTAACAATAGAACCATATTAAACAAATTCCAAACTAGACCATATCTAATTGCAAATTACATATAATATATATATATTTTTTAAATGAAATTAATTGGAACACGGACGACAATGAGATCTTTTGAATGATATATGGATAGAACCATAGAGGAGTAAACGATAATTTTCAAAAATAATGTTGTTCCAGAGAAGTGTATAATAACACAATCGAAGAGGTCCACAATTTAATTATTAAAAAAAAAATCGATCCCCCCCCCAACCCAACCTGTTGATTTTTTGAAAAGTACATAAACTAAAAGTGAAAAAAGTAACAAAAATCAAAAAGTGATTTTGAAAACTAAACCTTTAGATTAAAAGAGGTTGATAATATTTTCTGCTTTTTGATAATATATACATATTATATACGTTGATAATATTATACTAATATAAGGTTAATTCAAAAAAATCCAAACAGGAGTAATAATTAATCAAATAATAAACCCCAAATTGAAATCAACAATTTCTTTTTTTGGTGAAAACAATCGTCTCCACCAGAATTCAATCCTGCTACTCCCATACTCAAATCCTGCATCTGCTAACTGCTTTTGGTACATTCATTGTTCCAGACTTCCAATTTGATGTCTTCAAGTCAATCATTACAGACAAGGAGATCAATATTATCACAGCTTGCAGAAAAGAATAAATTAAAAACAATTAGAGAACATTTAATACAACTAGAAATTGGAATCCACTTAGATTAGCATGGAACTCTTGCCAATTGATTACAAGAACATCATCTAAGGAATGTTTTTTTTTTATAATTTAACACGTTATCATTTATCAAAATTATGAATGACCATCTATCTGGTAACCACAATTCTTAAATTATGCCAAGATGTTTAAGATGTTGGAACACATTCTTCAATTGTTTCGGCAAGTTTTTTTACTTCTTCCTCTACTTTCGTTCTAAGCAAATATGTGCGGGGCACCACTGCAACATCAGTTTTATCTTCGACTCCACCCATGTCCCCATTTCCCTATATCAAGTGATTCAAGTGAGAACACAAGAAAAATCAAGCTATGGAGTGAATATTCATGTAAAAATAATAATCTTGTTCCCATTGGGTATTTTGGATGTAATAGGCAAGAGTTTCAGGGAACTGTGGTAAAATTATTTATTATTACGAATAATTTAACACAGCAACCCAATTTTGCGGTAAATTTGCAAATATGCACAATCTTAAAAGATTACCGAGGTATGAAAGATAGTAGTAATAGTGTTCTTCTGCACGTTCAACTTTATGCCTGGATATACCAAAGCATTAAGCAAAATCTTTCCAGCCTGTTGAATTAAAATATTGTAATAAAGCAAGAGAAAACAAATGTGATTAAAACAGTAACAATAAACTTAAAGACAGAAAAATTGTGATATAAATTGAACCTAACATTTAAAAATGAATGTTTATATTCAATAGTCAGTACCAAGTACCAACTATTTTAAGAGGAAATAGAGGAAACTATAGCAAAAATCCATCACTTGCTGTCTTAAAAAAATGTCATCAAATTGATTTAATCGATTTTTATGTTTTAAAATTGTTCGACAGGAAGAAAGAAAGTAGGTGCGATGTATGTTTACGACTTTAAACCAGACGTCCAAAATTTATAGAATAGTTAGAAAACCAAAAGGGCTAAAAAGGTAAAAATACACAAGACCACATATGCCCTATATGTTTGAGCAGTCCCCTAACTGCTTCACTACTAGCCACTCCAAAAAACACTGTAAAAAGAGAGAGAAAGCCAGAAATTTATTTTTAAATGATTGGAACTAAGAAAATAAATGCATACATTATTTCGAATGATAATGGTAGGTTTGGATTCTTTCGTCCCCTTAGGAATACCCTCTTTGCATTTTAATGAAAGCATACCCATACCCATATCTTTCCAGCTTTTGTCTGAAGTATTGTCTGGCTGAACACAAAAATTCATATCAAGATCACAATACAATGAGAATAAAGAATAGTCGAGGTAGATAAACAAATTAGCTACTACATTAAAATTGCAAGTAATGGAGAATGAGAAACCTTCATGGACAATTGGAACCACTCAAGCATAGACAGGTCATCTGCAAACTCTGCCTCAGATCAATGATACAACATAATGGTATATATGCTTTGGTAGACAGAAGCAACAGTCACATGCATGCTGATTTTGATAAGTTAGTTCTAGCGGTTAGAACAATCTGTTTGGTCCCAAGTCCCAACAAACCAAAGGTTGGAATGTTTCATCAAACATTCATGGAACCTCCAGTCCATTTTTCAGGTAACTCACTACAGAGAGCCTACATTCAAGGTGGCACTTCAATCAGAAACCATCTGCCTCAGAGAAGTGATTGATGCCATGACCGGCAAAGTTGGAACACTTATGCAAGCTAAACACTTGTACACAGTGAGATAGGGCCATTTTCTTAAGGTATGTGTTATGACTCCATCCATGTCACCTCTTCCTAATGAGATTCCCACATTTCCATTGGTCATTGCATCATTGGTGATATAACCGATGATGAAATGAAACATAAGGATTTAGTAAAAGTCAATCAAAATATCAGAACTACATCCACTGAAATTCCGTTCATCAGTGACAGAGAGAACTAACGGCAATATCCATCAACGTCATACATACATATGAAAAATGCCACACCTTCTCCTCTTGTCAATTATCATACCATCTCTGTGATGGAAAATGCAAATATCAGTGCTTGCTCTAATGATGTCAATATGATATTTCGTTAAGAAAGACCACCTGCCTCCTTTGTGAACAGGATTACAGGAATATACTCTTGCGCAGGAAAATCTTAAGTTCACTCAGAGCTTTTAAGAGCTAACAAGATATCAGGATAGGTGATCTAATTGAAGCAATATAATTGTTCACCAGGTAGGCTAGCTGCTGTTGTCTTCAATGGGGTTTTCTTAGGAGCATGGTCTGGCTGCCACATATGACCAGTGATGTAGCCGATCTCTGATTGAAGATCACTACAAGATAGATCTTCTGAATCCACAGAAGAGGAAGAGAGTACTCTGGAATCCACCAGATTTAGAACAAGAGCACAGAGAGAATTGCTGGAATCTACCAGATTTAGGAAGAGGAGAAGTAGAAAATAGAGAGTAAGAATAAAATGTAAAAACCTTAACAATGCTATTCAATCAAAAACTGTCGATCCTTCCAGGCTTGCCTCTGTTTATATTCTCTTTCAATAATGGGCCTTCTATAATGGATATGGGTCTGGACTCTGGAGCCCATGTATGATGTACTACATCAGGCGACCCTTCTTCAGGATCGTTCGTCCTCGAACGTCTCAAAATAGCAGCATTAGTCTTCATTAAAACTTCTCTGCTTTACGAGATATGCTTCACCTAGGTCAGGTGGGAAACGTTTTCTCCAGTGTGCTCTATTACGTGAAAAAGATCCACTGACTTCTTTTCCCCGCCACGACTTTAACCATTCAGCGATAGACATACTAGTGCGACCCTTCCCTTTTTGATCATGGAGTGTCACTAAGTCTGTTACTACTCCAGAAAGTCTAAAGGCAGCACCACGGCGTTCTCCATATTTATCACCTTTCATGAGTCGATCCAGAAGAAGATTGACATTTGTTTGAGAACCAAATACTTTCAACAGTTTGGAGTGTCTGTCGTAAATGATACAGGTTCCATTCTCCCGTTTTACAGACTTTATGAGAAGAAAACCATCCCTTGAAAGTAGCATATCCCGGACAGTGAATGTCAAACTACAGTGACTTACGATATTTCCTTTCACCAAAACATCTAGTGGTTTCCTCATATTCACCATTGCTCTTGTTGCATTGGCAAAAAGCTTTATCCGATGGGAACCATTCTCTAGTATTTCCTTCTTATAATAACCACCTTTGATAGATCCCAATTTTTCCAAAACACGCTCCAGATCATTCTTAATAACCAAATAAATGTAACGAGGGCAGTATACGGAGCTTTGGAACAAATGGTGACATTCTATCATCTGCCAATTTTCGAAACCAGAGAGAACTCTTCCTTGAAGATGATCCAAAGCTTTAGCTGCTTTAAAATGATAACTTCCATCAAATGTGATAGCCTTCATCATAACGTCTTTTGGATTAGGATTGTAAACTTCAATCCTGCAGTTTAAACTTGGTTTCTGTCTGCTGAACATGAAAGGGGTTATTTCTCTTAAAATTGCTTCCTCATAAGCATGGGGCGATAGGTTATCAACAGCGTTTCCTCGCACAAGCCACAAACCAATAATGTTCCTATTTGTGGCTTTTCTTACTGACTTAGAAACTTCTTGCTCTGAGATATCTTTATCAAAACCTTTCACAACAATACAATCCCCTCCCGCCTTTGTGCTAATCTCGAAAGTTACACACACTCCTCCAATCAGAAGATTATTATATAAATCTTCCAAAATTAAATCAATATCTTCGAGTATAAATCTGATAAATGCAATCCCCTTACTGCACCTTCGTGGCCAAGACAGTTTCACTCTTACAGTTTGAAAGGGGAAAAGTTTATTAAAAAATTCGATAGAGCAGATGAGAAGCAGGCGGAAGAAATTCCAAACGAGCAGATGACAGGAGATTCACAATCCAGACGAGTAGATGAGCAGATGCACGGGCGATCGCGATTGGAGAATGAGTAGACGATCGTGATTGGAGAACGAGCGCGAGCAGATGATCCAGACGGGAAAAACAGATCGCGATGTAGACGAGCAGACGATCCAGATGAGCAGATGATCCAGACGATGCAGTCGATCCAGGCGAGCAGACGATCACGAGGAGAATGAGCAGACGACGTCTGAAGAACAGATTGGAAAGAAACTTGCGTCCGATCGCGATTTTTTTTTTTTTGACGATCCAGAACCTCCTTGAAGACGATCGCAAAAATGGAAACCTCCCCAGACGGAAATAAATTTTCCAGAAAATGCAGGAGCAGATTGCTTCAAGCCTAGAAATTGAAGTTTAGGCTCTGATACCACCTGATGTAGCCGATCTCTGATTGAAGATCGCTACAAGATAGATCTTCTGAATCCACAGAAGAGGAAGAGAGTTCTGCAATCCACCGGATTTAGAACAAGAGCACAGAGAGAATTGCTGGAATCCACCAGATTTAGGAAGAGGAGAAGTAGAAAATAGAGAGGAAGAATAAAAGGTTAAAACCTTAACAATGCTATTCAATCAAAAACTGTCGATCCTTCCAGGCTTGCCTCTGTTTATATTCTCTTTCAATAATGGGCCTTCTATAATGGATATGGGTCTGGAGCCCATGTATGATGTTCTACATCAACCAGAAAGAAACAGAAGATCGAAGCAACATCATAACAGAGCTCCAGAGTTGATAAAAACAGAGATCATAAAAGATGTGACCATTTTCTTTGAGGTGGGGAAGTTTAGAAACCCCATCTCATCAGGACAGAGGAGATAACTTTAAATGTCTGGGAATCTAATTCCTTAAGGCAATAGTTTATTATTATTATTATATACTATAAGTATTAAACTATTAATTGAGTTGTAAAAGGACATAGGCAATGAACTCAGGTCATCCCTAATACCATATTACCATCTACTTGTACACGTACTTATATCTTAATATCTTATAAACATGAAAGGGGAGAAACATGAAAGGGGAGTATCCATTCAATGGTAATCTTAATATCTTATAAAAAAGAATAAAGAATAGTGCATTTCAAAGAAGAAAAACATATAATATTAATCAGAAGCTAACCTACTAATAAACTTTTAATCATATGAATTTAGTGTACCAAGAATAAGAAATGAATATGAGTAGAGTTAAATTTTATTCCTACAGTACAATTTAGTTTTTCTGAATTTTATCTGAACAGTGCACACACAAAATTTTATCTGAACTAAAAATAGTAATACCTTTAGATAAACTTTGCACCTGACTTCATGTACTAAAACAATTCCTTTCTCTTCAGTTTTTTTCACTGAAGGACTGCTAGGCCTGTTTGCATCATTCTCTGAACAAAACATAGCATGGAGCTTCAGATTTTATCAACATGTCAATATATCATTACGTTACAAATGGTAAAAAATCCTTACAAAAATGGAAATGCCAACTGTTAGAGTAAATAGAATTGCTTTACTGTAATTAATTAGTTAGCTGCAGTTAGTTATTTTAGCTATAGTTACTTTACTTTATTCCTTTGTAATGACCTCCTACCTAAGGTAGTGGGAAGCATCTTTTCTGTTATCTCCAGCCTATATAAGCTTTAGGCTGGGGTTTAATACAATCACGGTTGCTACTGCATTTCTACTGAGATCTTCATCCAACAGATCTCGTCTTCACAATCCACATTTCAACAGATCTCGTCTATTTACTCTAACACCAACATAATACAAACTAATTTATGATAACTAATTAAAGTACTCTACTAAAGTCTTGGTATAATTTAACATGCACGTAAAATACACACATTAGAAATGGAAATACATAATAATAATATATTTCCGAATAATATTACGTATACAAACGTTACAAAAAAATATTCGCTTATAGTCTTATATTGCTAAGAAAATGTGAGGAATCTCCTTATAACATATAATAACTTGGTAATTGAGTCGACTTAGTTGAAAATATCCCTTGTTCCTCATTCTTACAGTCAGACATTAGAATTGGGAAGTGGGAACATCAGAAGCCTGTCAGAAGGTCACTCACCACTCACTGTTAGGGACCGTACTGGGCTGCTTTAGGTTGTCTGTCCTGGCTGGCACATCTGGTCAGAAAGGAACAGAAGGCTAAAGAAGCATGCATTGAGGACACTAGAGGTCCTTTCAAGAGTTATCATCAGGGATATCAGCTTTTCCTTTAAACAAGAAGTCCACAAAAATCATGGTTAGCTTCAGATAGAAGAAAATGTGCTTAACAAGAGCTACCACCTGAAGCAACATTCTTAGTTATCCAATCACTAGGAATTAACGTAGATAGGAGAGTGCCAACGGGCTTGTCCATCTCTCGCTATTTTTTATGTAATTTTGGGCTTGGCCCTCAGTTTAATGGAAATTTAATTTCACCAAAAAGAAACTGTTTAAATAAAAATAAATAATATCGAAGTAAATAATAAAAACAATATACAATTCATAATTTCATATGCTCACCTTCATCTACATCATTGCCCGTGTCTGACTTCAATTGATTAGAAGCTTGAATCCCTGGGGAGGTAAATTGTGAAATTTGGTCAAATGTGTAATTTTGTTGAAAACTGCAGCATTTTATGCAAAAATATTGCCAATTTGCCATCTTACATTTTAGTTCAAAATGATGCCAAGGTTTTCAACCCCAACAAGACTGCAAGTTTAAGAAAACCATGGGTTATAGGGAAAGCCTTTCCCTCATTTCTTGGTAGAAGATAAATACCAAAATTGGAAGACGGAAATTAAGATCAAGCCTCAAGATGGACAACAAGGAAGCTCCAAGAGAGATTTTGTTTACTACCTGTATTTTCATTTCCCTACATTATGTATTTGAGCAACGCCCGCCAATTACTTTTCAGCAATGAAATTTCCAATTTATCAAAAAAAAGATTTTGTTTATTATTATTTTTATTTTGCTACATTCCAGATTTCCAGTTTGTTTGTTCTTAGGACTTAAATGATTTTTCGATTTTATTTCTATAAATTGATTTTAATGGTCTTCAATTCTTGCTACTATTTGCAAAAAAAAGGTGAGTAATGAAAATTAAATTGGATTGATCAATAGTATCTTAGGCACCCTCTATAACATTGGATTGATCAATATTATCATTTATCACATTATCACATATAGTATCCAATTCTTCTCTTAAGTCTTAACTCTTAAGTAATGAAAAACAAAATTAAAAATGATGTATTAATATGGCTTTTCAGTCAATTGAGAAAACTCATGAGTCATAACTAATCATTTGTTCTTGATTGTAATATGACACTTTATCATAAAAAATAATCTAAGAAATCGTGGCTTTCAATTGTAACTCTTAAAAAAACATTGCAGTGTAATGCAAAATTACAAATATACCATCCATCAATAAAAAAATTAAAAGAAGAATATCTGAATGGCTAGCCACAAAGGAATAGTATGAAATACCGTGAGATAAAGGCTCTGGGCTGCCAAATGAAATGTTTGATCCAATTCCTCTTTGTATTTCGAAAGGCTCGTTAGGTTTATTCTTTTCTGTTCCTTCCAACAAGTTGTTATCATGAGAAGGTGGTTCTTTTGTTGAAATGACTTTGGCCTCTGAAGAATTTTCTCTGACCCAGGCCACAACATCACTGAACTTCTCCTAAAAATATAGGATAATAAATACTTAATCAGATAAGAATCTTAGTTTATATTTTATTACTTTGTAGTAATTTCAAAAATATTGAAAATCTAAAAATAAAAAATGAAAGTAGTTTATTCTTCTAAAAATAAAAATAAAAATAAAATATAGGATTTTTTTCAGAAGCACTGCACTAGAAGACAAATCCAGGCGATTTGAGAAAATCGCCTGGACCCCTCCCAGTGCAGCTCCCATCCGGTGAGCCCTACCTCACCGGAGTCCACCGAATAGAGACTCATCCCTCTTCTTGAATGTGCTGTTTTCTGCCCAAAAATAATTTTAAAAACTATTAAGTGTTGAATCAGAAATGAGCCTGGCTGAATCAGAAAATTCTTGCAATGTCTGTGACATAAGGAAATATATCCATGAAGTAGAATCTGAAGAGCAATTGAGGACAGCCCTACACTCACATCAAATGGGTTGCCTATTTCCATTGATGTGAGTATAAATATAATAGGCCAAGGATGGGAGGCGGCAATTATTGAATATTTATCAAATCAAGGTATTACCTTTATTTTCTCTCTCTTTTGTTCTTACCTTTTCTCTATTATTTCCTTTTTCTAAATTCTAGATCTACGCCTAGAATTCTTTGAGGATTCCAAGTTCTACCCATCCCCCGATCGAAGAAGTTCTTGCTTCATTCTTCAATCGTTCTTCCCTTTATCCAGATCTCTCCTACATCAGGTGGTATCAGAGACAGTGTTGTTGATCATCTTCAAGGAGGTTCTTGGATCATTTTTAAAAAAAATCGCGTTTCTACATCCGTCTTCTTGCCGATCGGCCTGCAGAGTCGTCGTCCTGGTGTCTTCCGATCGGCCTGCAAAATCGCCTGGTATCTTCCAGATCGATTCTTCGATCATTCTTCTTCCTGGAAAAAAAAATTCCGTCCGTCTGCAGAATTTTTTTTTTCCCGTCCGTCCTGAAAAAAAAATTCAGTGTGCCAGAGTGAGTCGATCAGCGTTCATCATCTGCAGAAGCGTCCTTCTGCAGAATCATTCCCAAAATCCGCGTTCAGAAATCGTTGCCGATCGTTTCTTGTTTTTCTGAAAACAAAAAAATTCTTTTTCAGATCGTTAGTGTATTCCAGAGGCATCCATCTTCATCGTTCATCGTCTATCCGCCTGTTCTTCATTGTCAGTAGAATTTCCAGAATCCGTTTCTTCATCGTTCCATTTTTTTTCCAGAGTTCTCCATCTGCAAGATTTCTTCAGTGGTGCAACATTTTAGTGGTGCAACATTTCCAGGAAATCAGTAGTGTGTTACTGAAATAATCCAAAAAAAAATGGCAAATTTCTAGAACCTAGATATCATAGTTCCAGCCATAAACATTCAAAAGGATTGCAAATTTCTGGATAAAATCAGACTCAATCCTGAATATATGGATCCAAGGGAGATACATAAAGGGAAGGGCCCTTACAAACATTCAGATCAAAAACTCTATCGACTCTCATACCTGAAAATTTATAATGGGAGATACCCCTAAGGCTCTCACACTAATAAAGTGTGGACCAAATTACACAGTGCTTTGGAAAAGTGGAAACCCAAACAAGAAACTTACAAAAATAGGTGAGGAAATTAGAGACAAAAACCATAAAGACACTTTAGCTGAAGGAATATGGGCCAACAAACCCACAAAATTCTCTACACTTCTATGGAGAATAAAATGGGGACACCTAAATACTTTCACCAAGCTAAATGGATGGGGCATGCCCATCTCACCTACCTGCCTATTATGCAACTTAGAAAATGAAACTAGAGGACACCTTTTTTTCAAATGCAGCTACTCTAGAGCCATCCTTCTACCCCTATTTGAAAAATTAAACAATATTATCTGGAAAATCATGAACATCCCCACACCCACCACCACATACCCAAACATCAAAATAGGAGACCTAATTGAGGCATGTCAAAAGCTAACACATCATTCTCAAATTTGGGGCCTATTATGGAATATGATTGGAGCCTTGAGTTGGCACATATGGGCTGAAAGAAACAGAAGATGGCAGCAACATTCTCTCAAACCACCAGAAACGGTTCTTAAGGAGGTTTTAAATGACATCAACATCTCCTTCAGGCCAGAGAGCTTCAAAAAGAGTTGTTGCCCTTTGGGACCTAGCACGATACAGATATGGGAGACCAACCTCCGGAGGCAGATGACCTAGCTTCTATACTAGGCAATATGGCTGTGTGGAAAGTGTCAAAATGAAACTTGCTCTCATTTCCATATTTATATCTATATTTTATATTTTATTGCTAGTTCTCATTGTATCAGGGAAAAGCCCCTTATTTTTATAAATGAAAAATTTAACTGCTTCAAAAAAAAAGGCAAATGAGAGCATTACAAGAGAGAACTGGGAATCCACAAACAAAGCCATCTCTAACCTAACAGCCGCGATGCGCGATGGATTTACAGAGTTGAGAAGGGCCATCCAGTCCACTGAACCGGCGGTGAACGTCGACTTCCGGCCGCCAATCGTCGGAAGAGAATTTGACACGTTTGGATAAGGAATAATACAGCCCGGGAGAGTGTACCCGCGTCGCCCACCGGAAGAACCCCTACATATCTATCAGCGTCGGAGCAGAGCACCTAGAGATGATCCTCCGGAGCAACCATTTCAACGCCGGCCAGTGACCCTACCAAATTAGAATTTTCAGAGAGGGGGACATAATTACAATGATCGAGTTGCTGAACTTTATGAAGATGAATATGAAGGGTTAAACATGTCTTCACAACAAACGTCTCAAAGGCGACCTCACTACCAAAGGATGAGGAGGGAGCAAATAGGCGAAAATAATTACTGGGATGAACCTTCTGAAAATTTTAATAGAGGCCAGAGGCAATATAAATTAAAGATGGATTTACCTTCTTTCAATGGGATAACACACATTGAAGAATTTTTGGAATGGATCATAGAGGTAGAAAGATTTTTTGACTACATGGACATTGATGAGGACCAACAAGTGAAACTGATGGTCTTGAGATTTAAGGACCTAGCGTCTGCCTGGTGGGATCAAACAGTTACAAACAGAAGAAGGATCAACCAGAGACCAGTTCGAACTTGGCAGAAATTGAAGAAATTGCTAAAACAAAGATTTTTGCCTAGTGATTACGAGGGCGTTCTATTCATGCAATACCATCAATGTTGTCAAGGGAATAGAAGTGTGGCTGGATATTCTAAAGAATTCCATAGGTTGTCTTCGAGAAATAATCTGAATGAAACAGAGGAGCAGTTAATAGCAAGGTTTGTCCAAGGGCTCAAGAGCAAACATCAAGAAAAATTAATCATGCAACCACAGTACTCATTAATGGATACAATAAGAGTGGCTGATCAGTTGGACAGAAGGGCTGAAAAATTTATAAAAAATGTTGGAGACCCATCCAACATTAGATTCAACCCACCCAATGAGAAGGGTATACTGCCAACACTTGAAGAGAGAGAAATTAATCCTGAAAGTCAGCAAGATATTAGAATTAATAGAAGCTATGATCAAAGAAACACTAATACTAAGTGTTACAGATGTGGTGAATGGGGTCATAAATCTAACACTTGTCCAAAGAGAGGAAGTGCACATGTAGTCGATGCAAGCTTTTTCAGGCGGCCAGGCGATGCCTGGGCTCGCATATCGCATATGCAAGCGCCTGGTCGCATATGCTACCCAATATGCGACATTTATTTTTTATTTTTTTTCAATTTTTTTTTCAATATACCCCCTGTATTTTCTATATTTTAAATAAATCCCTGATATTATAAGTCATAATAAAAATCATAATTAAAATAATATAGTGATTAATGATACTTAAACTCTTAAAATCAAAAAAACTTAAAGAAACATTCAAAACAACAAAAGTATTAGTTTCAAACATCAAAGTAAAAGTGTAATTCAAACACTTAGTTCTAAGTTCTAACTTCTAACTAAGTGTGTCGTCAATTAATATTATTCATTTAAGTTGTTTGAATAATATTATTATAAAATGGGTCATTAAGTTGTTATAAAATAATATTATTCATTTAATCATTTCAATTTTTTATTTTTTACTTGGGTAAATGGGTCGGGTTAAGCCGGATCCGACCCGGATCCGGCTAAGCCCCATAAATATGCGACCCCCCAAATATGCGATGGGGGGATTGCGACAAATCAAAAACCTTGAGTCGATGACAAAGGAAAAGCACCCATGGAGGAAGATAGTTCAGATGATGAGTATGATGATGAAGCACCTCCAGATGAAGTACAGAGAATGTCATGCATCATCCACAGAATATGCCACACACCTCAACCTACAAAGTCAGAGGAATAATTTATTCAGGACTAGAGGCACATTTAAAGGAAGGGTTTGTGATATTATAATAGATAACGGATCAACTGATAATCTGATTTCGTGGAAAGCAGTGAAGAAATTAGGTTTAGAGGTGGAGGAACACAAAAATCCTTACAGTGTATGGTGGATTCACAGTGGGAATTCAGTAGCTGTTGATAAAAGTTGCAAAGTACCTTTGTCCATCGATAGAAGGTACAATGATGAAATTGTATGTGATGTGGTTAACATGCATGCAACCTATGTACTATTAGGAAGACCATGGCAGTATGATGTGAGTGCACACTACAATGGCAGAACCAATCAGTATGTAGTTAAAGTAGATGATCTGAAAGTAGCATTGCTTCCACTTCCACCTGAAGGAAACACATCTGAAAAGCCCAATTTGCTGTTTTCTGCCCAAAAAGAATTTAAAAAACTATTAAGTGTTGAATCAGAAATAAGCCCGACTGAATCAGAAAATTCTTGCAATGTCTGTGACAAGGAAATATTTCCTTGAAGCAGAATCTGAAGAGCAATTGAGGACAATTGCACCTGTAGAAGGGATGCATGATGCAGTAGAAGATATTGAGAATAATCAAGTGGGCTCTAGTTGGCTTGACCTTGGTCAAGCCAACCCACGTTCCTCCTAAACAGCCCTACACTCACATCAAAAGGGTTGCCTATTTCCATTGATGTGAGTATAAATATAATAGGCCAAGGATGAGAGGCAGCAATTATTGAATATTTATCAAATCAAGGTATTACCTTTATTTTCTCTCTCTTTTGTTCTCACCTTTTCTCTATTATTTCCTTTTTCTAAATTCTAGATCTACACCTAGAATTCTTGGAGGATTCCAAGTTCTACCCATCCCCCGATCGAAGAAGTTCTTGCTTCATTCTTCAATCGTTCTTCCCTTTATCCAGATCTCTCCTACATCAAATTGGAAATGAGGAAGATGAAATGTTGTGCGAATCCCATTACCCTGAGGGTTTCTAGGATAGCATCTCATCTAATTGCATCGAAAGCCTTTCTAAGATCTACACTTAGCAGTTAGCATGCATCTTTTGGAGGTCCTTACCCTTCCAAATCCTATTAACATCTCAGCTAGGAGGGTGTTATCGGAGATAACCCTACCCCTCATAGAGGAGAAGATTGGGTATTAAGGTTTCAAGAGGAGAAGGATTTAGACTTTAGGGTTCTTCAAAAGGAGAAGGGATTAGACTTTAGGAATCGTTGGATTTTTTAGAAATTTGGGTAAATTGTAAATTACATTAAGCAATTGGGTTATTTGTGTTTTTACTTTTTACATTAAGTAATTGGGTTATTACTTATTTGTATTGGAACATTTATAAAATGAAACCTCTATATTAAAAAAATTATATATTTGTTTTTATATATTTTCTTATCGAGTCGAGTTCGAGCTCGAGTTGTTCACGAGTTCAAGCCCAAACTTACATCCCTAAGTGAAACCATCAAGGCCACTCTGACCTCTTTTTCCAGGGGATTGTGTGATAGCCATGCATTCATTTCCTCAGATACCACCTAAATATAAGAATGGGGGGCTACCACTAGTGGTCTTTGATTTGCCCCAATGATTTTTGTGAAATATTTCACACTCTTATTTTCCAGCTGGCTTCTAGTGAGGACTTGACCACCATCACTATTCAACAACCTGAACGTGGAATTCCTGGACTTCCTAATCTTAATAGAGAGGCTAAAGAACTTGGAGTTAATGTCTCCTAGCTTTAGCCCGTTTATCTTAGATATCTGTTTGAGGTCAACCTTTTCAATAGCCATTTTTTCAATTGACTTTGCTTCCAGGCCCCTCATCTTTTCTTGTAGTAGTTCAGAATAGGGGTTCTTGACAAGAAGTGAGGCTTCCCTATCAAACTCCCTTCTGGCTTGCTCCACCTGTTTAGTAGAATTACCCAGTTTAGATGTCCATTCCTTAGCTAGAGTTTTGATTCTCTTAAGTTTTTGTTGGTGTGATTCGTCGTTAGCCAAGGATATAAAGCCCTCATTAGAGAGCCAAGAGTCGTAAATCCTAAAAGGCTTCATACTCCTCTCAGGGTTGACTGTTGAGAAAAGGTATAATCATCATAGCATGGTCACTAGAGCTACCTCTATAAAATTCCAACCTGGATTGTGGTCACAAATCAATCCAATTAATGTTTTTGAAGGCTCTATCAAGCTTACCGAATCTTGCAGAAGGACCCACTGATTTGTTTGTCCATGTGAAATCACCCCCTACAAAGGAAGTTCCAATAGTTGGGAAGACAGGGTAGCTTGAAGGAATTCAGAGGGACCACCATGATTGTAGATACCTTGGGAGATCCTTTCCTTATGGCATGTGACCTCAGTGAAGTCCCCAAGGCATGTTACTGGTTGAGCTATTTATATCTAATAGGGACTCCTAGTGAAGTAGAACATCATACATGGGCTTCTGGTCCATCTCCATTATAGAAGGCCCATTATTGAAAGAGAATATAAATAGAGGCAAGATGGGAAGGATCGGGGCTTTTGATGGAATCGGCATTGATAAGGTATTAACCTTTTTATCTTCCTCTCTATTTTCTGCCTATTCTCTTCCTAAATCTGGTGGATTCCAGTAATTCTTTCTGTGTTCTTGTTATAAATCTAGTGGATTTCAGAGTATTCTTGATGCAGTCTTAGTTGATGGATTAAACAATAATTGCT
Source organism: Zostera marina (assembly GCA_001185155.1). Taxonomy (NCBI): domain Eukaryota; kingdom Viridiplantae; phylum Streptophyta; class Magnoliopsida; order Alismatales; family Zosteraceae; genus Zostera; species Zostera marina. The sequence goes on along the minus strand of LFYR01000391.1, from coordinate 9,752 downwards.
CCAATTAAATGGGATCTGACTCACACCATTGAATTGCCCATTTATCAATGGTGTGAGTATAAAAGGAATGGGCCAGAGAGAGAGAAGATTAGCTATTTTTTAATCAAGGTATTATTCCTCTATTTGTCTTACTTCCCCGTATTCTTCACTTTCACTTTTCTTCTTTTCATACACTACTATTGCTTTTGTTCTTGGTGGATTCCAAGATAGACAGATCTAGATCTGTGAAGAAGCTTCTATCTTCTTCTCACCCCGACATTGGCATCATCTCTGAAGAGTGACTGCATCAGGTGGTATCAGAGCGAGGGGCGCAGAGCAATCAAGCAGTCATGGCAGAGAACAACCACAACCACGTATCGCGGCAGGAGTGGGAGCAGACGAGCAAAGCCATCGCAGATATGACTGCGGCTATGAGGGATGGATTTGGAGACATCAGGAGGATGATGTCGACGCGTGTGGATCCTCCGGATCATCCCGATCGGAGACAACCTCCGGCCGGAGGAGGACCAGAGTCCGATGTAGCTACTGGCGTCGGATCAGGTGCTGTATACCAAAGGAGACCACCTGAGGTTCCTTTACAAACGTATCAAAGGCGGCAACGGATTCCAGTTGAGGACGTGCCACCACCGCGACGTTCACCGGACAGTGATCGTCGAACTTATTTTCGCCGGCAAACAGATCCTCCGATGAGGACGTATCAGAGAAGAGGTGGAGGGGCACTCGACCACTATGAAGACCTATTGTCTGAGGACTTAGAGGAGGAGGATGAGGATCGACAGTTCCGAACTTATCAAAGAGCAGCTAGATATCAAAGAAATAGGAGAGAATTTATGGATGAGAACAATTTTGATGATCAATTTCAGAGGGGGCAGAGTAGAGGGCCTAGACATTTCAAGTTGAAGATGGACATCCCACAGTTCAACGGGTCCCTACACATTGAAGAGTTCCTAAAATGGTTGGCTGAAGTTGAAAGGTTCTTTGACTATATGGATATAGAAGAAGACCAGCAAGTCAAGCTAGTGGTGATCCGATTCAAGGGAGTAGCCTCCGCATGGTGGGAGCAAACAGTAGTAAACAGAAGAAGAGTTAACCAAAGGCCAGTGCGCACTTGGGACAAGCTCAAGAGGTTGCTGAAACAGAGGTTCTTACCCTCTGATTTTGAGAGTGTTTTATTTACTAAGTATCATAATTGCAATCAGGGAAACAGATCAGTGGATGAGTATGCCAGAGAGTTCCATAGGCTGTCAGCTAGAAATAACTTGAGTGAAACAGAGGACCAGTTGGTAGCAAGGTTTGTGCAAGGCCTTAGATCTAAGTTCCAAGAGAAGTTGATTTTGCAGCCCCAATATTCACTGATGGATACAATCCGGGTGGCAGACCAGCAGGAAAAAAGGACTGAGAAGTATACGAAATTCACTGGCGGACCTTCAACTAGTAGGTTCCAATCACACAATGAGAAGGGAATCCTGCCCTTACCTGAGGGAAAAAAATTCAACATTGAAAGCAGTCAAGATGTGAGAACTCAGAGGCCTGCAGATCAGAGAAATAATAATGTTAAATGTTATAGATGTAATGAATGGGGTCACAAGTCAAACACTTGCCCCAAAAGATCTCAAGTGTATGTGGCTGAGGATAAAGGGAAGGAACCAATGGAGCCAATGGATGAAGATTCAGATGACCAATTTGATGATGAGGCACATCCTGATGAAGGTAACAGATTGTCTTGCATTATTTATAGGAATTTCCATGTTCCACATTCGGAATTAGAAAGTCAGAGAAGTAACCTATTCAGAACAAGGGGGACAATCAAAGATAGGGTGTGTGATATAATAATAGATAATGGAAGCACTGATAATCTAATATCTTGGACAACAGTAAATAAGTTGGGTTTGTCTATGGAGAGACACCCTAGACCTTATAGTGTATCCTGGATTCAAAGTGGAGATTCGGTGACAGTAGATAAAAGTTGCAAAGTGCCACTGTCAATCGGGAAAAGATACAAAGGGGAGGTTCAATGCGATATTGTGAAGATGGATGCAGCCCATGTACTGTTGGGCAGACCTTGGCAGTATGACCAACATGCACACTACAATGGGAGGTCTAATCAATATATTATTAAAGTAGATGGAATCAAGTTAGCTCTGTTTCCTCTCCCACCAGAGAAAGCTAAAACCACTGAGAAACCCAACCTGTTGGTGGAGTCACAAAGAAAATTCAGAAAAAAATTAAGCAAGACAGAGGAGGGGTTGGCACTGATCATTAAAGAAAAATCAGAAAGTATGGCTACATCTGTCACAAAAGAAGTATCTGAACTGTTCATAGTTCAAAAAGCGGAAAAGCGGACAGCTTTTTCAGGTTCCGCTTTTTCAGCTTTGAGCGCTTTAGCGCGCTTAAAGCTGAAAAAGCGATAATGGCATTATTGTAAATAAATGTAATTTTTTTTAAAATTGCATATATACCCCCTGTTTATATATATATTTTTTAAACCTGTAAATATATGATAAAATCATAAAACATAAAATATATATAAACCTGTAATTATTCAAGACATCATCCAAATTATTTGAAAAACATTTAAGTCATATAACCTAATCATCTAGACGAGCACCAATATCTATATTATCTCTAAAAATTTCTTCCATTTCATTAGAGTGATAAAGGAAATTAGGGTTTTATTAGAAGGGTATTGGGTTTATATAGTTAGATAGAAATTGAAGGGGTAGGAAGGGAAATTAAAATAGTTTAAGTTATTTCACATGGGTAATGGGTTGCCCCAACCCAATAACCCAACCCGACCCGATAACCCAGCCAGAAAAAGCGATTGAGAAAGCGCTCCTGGTGGAGCGCTTTGTCGCTTAAAGCTAAAAAAGTGACACTTAAAGCGTCGCTTTTTAAACTATGGAACTGTTACAGAAGTTTCCAAGTGTAATCAATGAAAACAATTCAGAACTCCCTCCACACAGGCCAACAGATCATAGAGTGGACCTCATTCCTGGTGCATCACTTCCAAACCTAGCACACTACAGGTTAAGCCCAGCTAAGACAGAAATACTGCAAAAACAAGTAGAAACATTGTTGGAAGGACTCATAAGAAATTCCATTAGTCCTTGTGCTGTCCCAGCCCTGCTGGTGCCAAAAAAAAATGGAGATTGGAGAATGTGCGTGGACAGTAGGGCCATTAATAAAATCACCATCAAGTATAGGTTCCCAATACCTAGACTTGAAGAATTATTAGATGTGCTAGTAGGGGCTGATTGGTTCACTAAATTAGATTTAAAGAGTGGATACCATCAAATAAGGATTAGAGAAGGAGATGAATGGAAGACAGCCTTCAAGACCAGCAAAGGATTATATGAGTGGTTGGTTATGCCCTTTGGCGTGTCCAATGCCCATTCAACATTTATGAGACTAATGACAGAAGTCCTTAAACCACTCATAAACCATTGTGTAGTAGTATATTTCGATGACATCTTAATATTCAGCAAGGGAGAGAAAGAACACTTGAAAGATATTATGAAAGTCCTACAATTATTGAAGGAGAACAGCCTAAGATTAAACATAAATAAGTGTGAATTTATGGTGAAAGAGCTGCAATTTCTAGGGTACATTGTGGGAAATCAAGGATTGAAAGTGGACCCAAAGAAACTGAAGCAATAAGTACCTGGATAACACCTTCTAACATATCTGAGGTTAGAAGTTTCTTGGGAATGGCATCATTTTACAGAAGATTTATTAGAAATTTCAGTTCTGTGGCAGCCCCAATATCTGATTGCTTAAAAAAAGGAAAATTCAAATGGACTGATAAAGCACAAGAGGCATTTCAGAAGTTAAAAAAAAGTCTGCAAGAAGCACCTGTCCTGAAACTACCTGATTTCTCCAAAGCATTTGAAATAGAATGTGATGCAAGCATCATGGGGGTGGGGGCAGTACTGAGCCAGGAAGGTCACCCTGTCGCATTCCATAGTGAGAAACTGAGTGTGAGTAGAAGAAATTGGACAACCTATGAGCAGGAATTGTATGCAGTTCTTAGGCCTTGCAAGACATGGGAGCCCTATCTGATTCAGAATGAGTTTGTGGTACAAACTGACCATATGGCCTTGAAACAAATTAATAGTTCGAAAAGCACCAATAGAATGCATGCCAGATGGATATCCTATCTGCAGAGGTTTCATTTCACACTAAAACACAGATCAGGCCTTAGCAACAGAGTGGCTGATTCACTCAGTAGGAAAAATACACTGCTTACAATTCTGAGGGCCAAGGTACAGGACTTTGAAAGGCTGAAAGATATGTATATAAGTGACAATGAATTTAAAAATCAATGGGAGAACTGCTCAAAAGGAAGGATGGTAAAAAACTTCAATATACAGGAGGATTACCTATTTTATAAAAACAGATTGTGTGTCCCTGAAGATCCAATTAGGGAACAACTAATTGCTACACTTCATGCTGGGGGACTAGCTGGACACTTGGGCAGAGATAAAGTAGTGGCAGAACTTAAAAACAGATTTTTTTGGCCTAAAATGAAAGAACAGACAGTAAAGTTTATTCAAGAGTGCAGAATCTGTCAAGAATTCAAAGGGACTAAACAAAATACTGGTTTGTATATGCCACTTCCAGTCCCTAAAGAACCTTGGGTGGACATCTCAATGGACTTCATCCTTGGATTGCCAAAAACAAAGACAGGGCTAGACTCTATATTTGTAGTAGTGGATAGCTTCTCCAAGATGGCTCACTTCCTGCCATGTAAGAAAACTAATGATGCAGTCCATATAGCACAGATTTTTTTTAAAGAAATAGTGAGGCTACATGGGGTACCTAGATCTATAGTGTCTGACAGGGACACAAAATTCTTGTCCCACTTCTGGAAAATTTTATGGGAAAGATTTGGAACAAAACTAAACTTCAGTACAACTTGTCACCCCCAATCTGATGGACAGACAGAGGTAATAAATAGATCTGTAAGCAGCTTATTGAGATCATTAGTGGGACAGAATGAGAAGAAGACATTCCACAAGCAGAATTTGCTTTTAACAGTGGAGTAAACAGGTCTTCCAAAGTCAGTCCATTTTTGGCAGCATATGGGTATATACCAAAACAGGCTATTGACATCTCTGAAATACCATCTAACAACTCAGTGGTGGAGAATATAATAGAGAAAAATCAGAAAATCTATAAAGCAGTGGAAGAGGCTCTTCAACAGTCAAACATTACATATAAAAGAAGGGCAGACAAGAAAAAGAGGGAAATAGAGTTCTTTGAAAATGAATTGGTTATGGTACACATCAGCAAAGATAGGTATCCAACTGGAACCTATTCAAAGCTCAAACCAAGAAATTACGGTCCTTACAGAATTTTGAAGAAAATCAATGACAATGCATACAGCATTGACCTGCCAAAACAGTTTAATAAATCAAACAGTTTCAACATTGCTGATATCAGAAAGTACTTCCCGCAGTCTGATTCAAGTGCTCAATTGAGGACAATTGGTCCTACAGAAGGGGCGCATGATGCAGTCTTAGTTGATGGATTAAACAATAATTGGCTTGACCCGGGTCAAGCCAATAGTTGCTCCAATTAGATGGGATCTAACTCACACCATTGAATTGCCCATTTATCAATGGTGTGAGTATAAAAGGAATGGGCCAGAGAGAGAGAGGGTTAGCTATATTTTAATCAAGGTATTATTCTCTATTTGTCTTACTTCCCCGTACTCTTCACTTTCACTTTTTCTTCTTTTCATATACTACTATTGCTTTTGTTCTTGGTGGATTCCAAGATAGACAGATCTAGATCTGTGAAGAAGCTTCTATCTTCTTCTCACCCCGATATTGGCATCATCTCTGAAGAGTGACTGCATCAAAATCTGTTAGTACGATTCTATTAAGATCTAATCCCCCTAAACTGTATATAATGTGTTTAATGACATTTTAGGAGGGATCGATCATTTGATCTCCCCCATTTCCCATAAACTCTCTACTGTTTCACTAATACCTCCAGAATATGCTTCAATCACATCACCAATTCTTATGTCTCCCTGTAGCTCAAGTATCACATCACCAATTCTTGCTTTTGGGTTCTAGACATAAATAGATGCCCCCATTTTTTCAGTACCCGAAGATGCATCGAAAAGACTTGGATTCAAGATTCTGAAAATGATAAGTACACAAACATAGGAAGCACATTGAACCAAAAAAACTTCATTTTATCATATTCTGGTTTTCGTCCATTAAGCACCTCTAGCGGAGATTTATTTCCCAAATTTACTGTTATGTTCATTGTTCATATTATATGAGTAAACTGTAGTGATGTCACCGTAGTTCTAAAATTTTATCTGAATGGAAAAAGTTTTTAGTAAAGTAAGGGCAGTATCCACTATATGCCCATGTCGTTGTTCGAAAAGGGTGATAGCTCACGTAGCATCAAAGAATCAATCAGCTTTCATTGAAGGAAGGTTGTTGGGGGATAACTTTCTACTAGCCACAGAATTTCTAAAGGGCTTCAATACCAAGGGTGGCCCAAGGAGAACTTGCCTTAAAATAGATATTGCCAAAGCCTTTGACAGTGTGGACTGGTTTGGCCTGGAAATGACTATGGTCTCAATGGGCTTTGGACAAATATTCAATAACTGGGTTAGAGAATCTGTAAAATAGATGAAAAAAGAGATATTTAACAACAACAAGTCGGGACATGGTTCAAAGACACCCTGATGATTTACGTATTTGGAAAGAAATAGTGGATAGCAGATTACAGATTGATAGTTGCATTAATCAAAACCAAAACTCAGTATAGCAGTGGTGGGAGCACAAGCCATCTTTTGCATCCGCATGAGAAAGGACTGGAGATAAATTTATAGCTGACAGATATGCGGAAGCGTTATGGGCTCATGGCATGAACAAATTTTCCTTGTGTGGATGGAGAATTAGGTGGAACAAGCTAGCTACGTCTGAGAGTGCTCAATAAACTTGCAATCAAGAAAAAATGATTTCACCCAAAACAAATCCAGAAGAGTAATTTCGTGAAGCACTAAGTTTTTACAAAACAGTTTAATATTCCTAAGAGTTGATTAACTGTAAAACCTAATTACCAACTTTCGCTTAGTCTCAACTAGTGTCAAGGATGAGCCATAGGGAAACTTTGACACTTATTCCTTGGCAAGACAACCTTAGCCTTCCCTAAATAGTAGTATTTGTATAATATAGTCTATCATAGAAAAGTATAGTTATATAGTTATCCATGTATCCATGTATTTAACTACTATAATCAATGGAAAAAAAAATTGACTGCTGGCAATTTTTTTTTGAAGATTCATATACTTCAGATTTACTGACTATGGGAAAAATTGAATTATTTTCTATTTAGATCAACTTAATTATTTTCTTTTAATAAATAAATTATTAATATATGTCAGGTTTCTTTGAAAGATGCTGCTGAAAGGCAGTTGGAAAAAACTATAATTGAAGAAACCAAAGGAGACGTGATGTACTTCTGGGCTAAAATGAAATTAGGAAGTAAGGATGATTTAAATTTTTGGCTGACTTGTGACATTCTAAATAATGGAAATTGCAGGTACTATTTTTTTGCAAATGATAATTTTTTTATTAATAATAATTGAAATCACATGCGAATTGATAACTACATTCAACATATTATATTATAATCTAGTTTTTGATAAAGCCAAGTATGCATCTTACAATGCTACCATGGGACTGCTCATACACAGTTGCATTATGCAAAGTGCAAAGCTCTATATAAATAAACCTCTAGAGATATGCTTTAAGCTTTTAATCCTGCCAAGGTACTAAGTAAGATTCCATGTAACTTAGTCTCGCCCAGCTTTTTTGGTTTGACTAATTAGTGGAGCATTATGCCCGTTCATTCCTCTGATTAGACTGATTATTCATCTGTATAGTTATGTATTTTATAATGATATGTAATTATGCAATATGCATACATATATACATATCAAAATAAGTTGGAAATATATGAGATATGAAAACATAGTAGCATTAGTTCATAAGATCCAATGTATAGATGAAAATCCAACATGTATCCTATGCAATACAGGAGATGAAACTAGGAGCCACCTGTTTTTCAACTGCACATGCTCCAGAGCTATTCTTCTTCCCCTAGTCCAATCCCTCAATGATATTTTCTGGAAAATCCTAAACATCCTCACACCCACCACAAATCACACAGATATCAGGTTAGGGGACCTTACATAGGCTTGTCAAAAACTAAGACATCATTCACCAATTTGGGGCTTAATATGGAATGCATTGGGAACTTTGTACTGGCATATCTGGACAGAAAGGAACCGAACTGCAGGTGGAAACAACACACTCTTAGACTACCGGAAGTGGTACTAAGAGAGGTCATCAAGGACATCAGTTTTTCCTTCAAGCCTGAAAGTTTCAAGAAAAACTGTCGTCACCCCTTGGAGACCAACCTCCGGAGGCAGATAGTCTGATACTCACTCAGACAACATGGCTGTGTGGAAAGAGTCTAGTAGAACTCACTGTTCTTACATATTTTTGTATTATTTAGCTTATTTCCATTGTAACTTCTAGAGTACAGCTCTTCATTTTCATAAATGAAAAACTTAATTGCATCAAAAAAATGTATAGATGAAAAAAAACATATTACTTATATATACAAAAAACCTAAATCATTCATCCCAAATCAATCAAAGCATCATGGATATCTTAATCTTTGATAAAGAGATGGTTAACTTTAATTAGAACCGATTTCAATTCAAAGGTAGATTGGAATTATAGCAAGAAAGAGATAAAATCTTTCTGGTTTCCACCAGAATTAAAAAGAAACAGAAAGAAAATAGAATATAACAGAGAAGGGAAAAGACAATGCCTCAATAAAAAGAAAAGTAACTACTTTGCCATTTATTCCCCTACTTTATATTCATCCCATTGTAGTAGATCCATTGAGATGAATTAAGAGGCCTTTAATGGAAGGACATGACTCTGCCCAAGAAGAGTCCGTGACTGGTCCCTTCTTTAAACCCCAGCCCAATAAAATAAATGTCTTCACCAATCTTCCAGACCAATTACCTTACAAGGAGATATAAGAATTAGTGATATGTTTGACTGTTATATGGCATGTATGGAAGGAGAGGTCTCCTGAATTTGTTGCAAGAACATTCAAAAAAAAATTGTTACAGTTTTACAGATTGAGATTAATGGTGTAAATTTCTGTGTCTGTCACCTTGAGGCACCAGTCTTTAGCTAATAGCTATTACTATTATGTGTTATCTCCTCGCAATTTCCAGCATCTGTATTCTTATTCCTTCCAGCATATGTGTTCTTATTCCTTCCAACAATTTTTTCCTTACCTCTGTACTTTTTTTTTTTTTTTTTTGAAACAATTAAATTTCATTAGAATAAGGCTAATGCCAAGTTTACAAAATAGAGAATAGAAATAAAATATAAGTAAAAAAGAAATGAGCAAAATGCTCATTGACTCTCTCCCATTAGCTATGTAGTCTAGTTATACAGTAACTAGATACGCTGCCTCAGAAGGTTGGTCTCCCATATTTCCATCATAGATATCTCCAAAGGGTGACAACAGCTCTTCTTGTAATACACTGAATCAAAGGAGAGACTGATGTCTTTAATGACCTCCTTAAGGACTACCTCAGGAGGTCTACTAATGTGCTGCCTATACCTTTTATTTCTTTCCGTTCGTCAGGCTCGGACGAACACGATCAATCGCTGTGTGTAGACAATAAAGGTGAT